>CM058043.1:17364810-17964810 GCA_030169165.1 Centaurea solstitialis
CCAGTCGCCACCTCTAAGGAGGTTGGAATCTATCAGTAACTTGGGTACCATTGGGCCAATGGCCCTTTGCCGCATTCCTTTTCGTTTGGGAGAAATGGTTGACACATTATGGTTAACTTCAGGTACTTGTATCTCCGGTGGGCCATGGACTTGTCGAAGGTGGTGGTTTTTGTCGGAGAAAGTGGGGACACCGACTACGAAGGCTTTCTGGGCGGCATTCACATGTCGATTATCCTTAAGGGAGTCGGAAGCGGTACAAGCAACCAACTTCATGCCAACCGCGTCTACCCGCTCTCCGATGTCACGCCAACCGAAAGTCAGAATATCGCTCAGACACCCGAAGAATGTAGCAGTGCTGATATCCGTGCTTTGTTGGGAAAGCTCGGGGTCGTGAAAGCGTAAAGAATTACATTATTGTCCTTCTCGTTTTAACACCTGGGGTCGGGATGTTGCGTAAATCTGTTTCCATATCCCAGGTGGAAAGTTTTTCATTCATCCTTCAATTTGCATTTTAATGGATACTATATAAGAAACTTCCATATTCTGTACAGAAGCTATATAAATGACGAGGGTATATTTGTAATTCTCTTTTATCACCCCAACCCCAAAGAATCCTTGGCCTTCCTACAAGAGAATAAGAGCATAATTGCTCTATAAAATGATTCACGCAAACAATATAAAGAGGATCCTTTTCTGAACAAAAAATTACAAAATTAAAACATACAACTTTTGATCCATGATGTACAAGTCCATATTGCATATTTCCTCTACTAAATGATTCACACTATATGCATGCATACACATCATAACTTTTAACACTTTTGATCCCTGAAGTTTACACTTTTCACCCCTCTTCTTTTTCTTCTTATCTTTTATTCACTTTTTATTTTTTAGTTACGTTTAAATTATTTTCTCCCTCCTACTTTACATCTAAATAATTATTTTTTTCGAGTGTTACACAATACTTACCCTAAATAAACTTTCTACCTCAATTTGGCCTCTTATCTCAATCAGTCAAACACTTGCCTATAAATTTTGATAATCAACCCCTTAAACAACCTACTTCTTTTCCATACATGTAGTTTTATGAAATTCTAGATTTCATCTGTATAATAAGAATATCACAAAAAGCTCTTTATTTTTTATGGATTTAGTCTTTAGATTAGGGGCTATTCGGTTGTGGCTTAATAGGATGTATACCTATATGGCTTATTCACTTAACCATAATAAGCATTTGGTTATCTTATTCACTCAGCCAATGACTTAATTGATAACTTTATCTGATTATTGTTAAGTAGCCTTTTAAATGATTCTTGTCAAGTGTCCTACTTTCCCCTCAAATAGAAATATTTTGGTCATTTCTCACAATCACAGCCACATATCAACCACAATGATAATACTCATAAAACATTACATACTTCTACATTTACTTTCAAATGGTAACTTTGTTACAGCCACTTTTACATAATTCTCAAAATCTAATTATTTTAGCTTTAAAACAGATTTATCTTAACACCAAAAATCGATTATCGTGATTTCAACTTGCAACAATCGAACTTCAAATCACACCCGAAGACCCTAAAAAGCACGTTTACGCAAGTTTTTTTTTTAGTCAAAATGAACAAAACAATCACTTTATAAGGCCAAAACCGAAATCAAAGTAGAATGAGACAACCGAGTTTCTGGGAAAAAAATTGTTTCGAGTTCACCCTGTTCCATGAGCATACAACAGAGGAACAAACCCCATGTATTTGTTCTACACTAAAAGATTTACCGGCAGAAACAAGAGACGGATGGATCTCGTTAACCATGATCTGATTGGTGCTTATTGGACAAGCAGCTTGGAGTCACATGCCACGATCTTAACTCGGCCAAACATTTTCCTGGCTTTCATCGTACTTGAATAGAGCATCCTGGAGGATGAATGTCCAGACATTGTCACAGAATCTGTAGGTGTGCAAATGCCCCTGTTTAAAAAAATAAGAAAGCATTAGTATCCGCACCGAAAAGGGCATATTAGTCATTTGTAAAAGTTCATTAGAAATGGTTGAGGTTTGGGTTTGGCTGAATGGTTAGGTTTCCTATCAGGAAGTTCATCACGTGGGCTGGAGTTGCCTTTTAATAAACCAGCAACGGTGACTGCAAGGTGTTTGAGGGTAGGAGGATCAGCAGCTTAAGGTTTGGCCAAGTAGCTGAAAAGTTAGTGGTCAGCTAAAAAGCTCATAAGATAGTTAATAACCTAGTCATATGTGGTAAAATTAGATGACAATGTAAAATGACCTAAAGAATATGTTGAAAAATTAATTAAAAAAATATAAGGGATATAATTGGAAAAAGAAATCCTGGAGCTTATTAAAACAACTTGAAGTAGCTTTTCAAAAAGACAACTCATAAGTGGCAAAAAAATGAGATTTTTTCAATAAGCTCAAAATATAATCTAGTTTATGGTTGCCGAACATGCCTTACTTTACTACACTAAAAGGTTGAAGAGTTGTTGTTTGGGGAGGTGTTATGTATACTATAAGACGATCTAGTGATTCATTAAATTCTTCCATCATGGTCCAAAGTATTTCATAGATCAATGGTTCATTTATATCACGGCCGCGCGCGCGCGCCGGGGGGGGGGGGGGGGTAGTAATTCTGTTGCAGAGGGTATTATCCATCTTAAGGCATAAATGGATCCGTGCTTTCTCAATGTTAACAAATGAAGATACATAATAGTTGTTACTATATGCTAATAAAAGCAAGATTTCAAACCATCAACAACCTCGACAAAAAATCTGATGAACAGAACAATCACCCAACTTTGTGCTTTGAGATGTGCACTTTGGATGGTTCTTACTTCTTTCTATTCAAAGTGCAAGCCTTAATCGTATTTGGGAGACAACCAAACCAAATATTGTGCAAGGATCTGTGATTTGTATGTTCAGTAATTATGACACACATGTTCCAAAATACTATTTTGGTCAAGCATTCTCATATTGAATTCTAAATAAAAAAAAGTAACTTGAAATATCAAAAAAATAAAATAAAAAATGAAAACATAAAATCTTGTGTTCACCATGTCAAAAAAAAAAAAAAAAAACTAATGTATGCGAGTACGAGCCCCCACTCCCCATACTTGCTTATATACAAAAAATTGCACACTTAGGATGGACACTATTATACCACGTAAATCAGATGAGACCACAGAGCACATTACTTTCAGGCTTTATTCAAAAATCTTGCTTGAGTCACTCATAAAGTAATTCTACAAATATAATGTAGCATCAGAATTTTAATTCTCATGTAATTGCATGATCTAAAAAATAATTATATTTTATATATCAAAATAGATGTCTTATGCATCAACTTAATCCATGTAAGTCACTCAACACATGGCTCCACTTAATGCTTTTTAGATCAATGCAACTACCTAATGTTGGCACTTATCTCATGCACAACTAGTTCATAACAGCAGAGAGCATTGCGACTCAGACAATGCATCCAAATGCCTTATAATATGATCATATAAAAACATTAGAAAGGTTTGTTAATTAAAATATATTCATTTAACAATCAAAACAATTAAACTTCTACTAAGGCAAACAGATAGGAATTATTTACCTTGATGGACACCTTGGTTTTAACCTGATTGTCCAGTGCTTCAGCCATTGACTGCAACCAATGAAACAAGTGATCATTTTCAAATTAATCAACAATATGCACCACACATAGAATAATACTTGGAAGTACTACACAGTCAAACAAAACTCAGATGAGACCTTGTCAAATTGAACAAGTACTTGGATAGCAAACTCAGGGCCAAGAACACCACTTGAAACCATCTCATCCAATGTTTCAGTCAGACACATCCCAATTGTGGATCTACGGTACAACTCAAATGTAGCCATTCGTATCCTCGATGAAAAACCTGTTTAATTCGAAAACAGTTGTTACTAATAAACTACAAAACCTACTAAAATCACAAACTTATAGAATAGCCTAAAACGAATATGCATTGTTATGTAAAACGCCGTTTAGATCCAGAATTCAACCAACAAACTTCACAAAATCACTACATACACAAACCTTCTAACAAAATACCAGGCTGCATGCCTGCACAAGTCAAAACACACAAAATCCAGCTATCGTCTTCACAGAAAACATCAAACTACACATTTTTTGAATCTAAAATCGAAAATTAGCCTGATGAATCACACAATCAACCACATGAGAAATTCATACTTAAATCACACGCAACGAAATTCAAAATATGAAACAAAACAGCAAGCAAACACATGATTTTGCTCGAGAATCTTCAAAATACACACAAATCCAAGGTTCATATACAGCATACACATACAGACACAAATTGAAGGTTCATATACATCACACAATCAACCTCGCGAGAAATTCATACTTGAATCACATGCAATAAAACTCAAAATTATGTAACAAAACAGCAAGCAAACACATGATTTTGCACGAAAAAAACTTCAAAATACGCATAAATCTAACCACAAATTCAAGCTCAAATAGAGTATACAAACACAAATCATTCATTATTGAATCAAGCAAGTTTCCAATTGTGATTTGCAGTTATTCGGAACTAACTTCTTTTCACGCTGCATGCCTGCACAAAATCAGAAACACACACACACGCACACACAAAAAAAAAGTTCCAGCTATCTTCTCCACAGAAAACATCAAACGATACATATTTTGAATCAAAAATCAAAAAATTAGCCTGATATATTACACAATCCACCACGCGAGCAATAAATACACACTTGAATCAAACGCAATAAAAATTCAAAATTATGAAAACAAAACAGCACAAAAAACACACGATTTTGCACTAGAAAAACTTCAAAATACACACAAATTCAAGGTTCATATACATCACACAATCAGAAATTCATAAAAACATGAAACAAACAGCAAAAAACACATAATTTTGCACGAAAAACTCCAAAATACACACAAATACCAGGTTCATATACAGCATACAGACAAAAATTCACGCGAGAATTCATACTTGAATCACACGCAGTAAAATTCAAAATTATGATACAAAACAGCACAAAAAACACATAATTTTGCACGAAAAAAACTTCAGAATACACACAAATTCAACCACAAATTCAAGCTTCATATACAGTAAACGTCCACAAATCATTCATTATTATCAAAATCAAACGAGTTTCCAATTGTGAATAATTTGCAGTTAACGAGAACTCACTTTTTTTCTTCCGGTTGTTTGAAAGCTTTTTTGGTGCAGAGGGAGAATGAGATCTGCTTTTTATACCCTAGTTTTTGTAGCTCTCGCCTTATATAGGCGGAGAGGGTAAAGCGTCCATGGATTTGAAAAGACCAAACTGCCCCTGTTCTTGTAGGTGAAGGAAAGGATGTTTCTAGGGTCAAATTCGTCCGATCACGTTTCTAAGCTTCTAGATGTTGAAAATTTATTATTTGCAAGCCCAATTATAAGGCCAGGCCCAATAAAAACAAAGGTGTCATTCTTTGATTCTATTATTACTTGTACTGTACAATAGCATAATGCATGGAAAAAGTCACCATTTTCTTTCCAACAGAATTTTTTAAAATAGTTTTAGATTAATTATTTTGAATATTGAAAATTAATAATGTTATTAAAATATTTTATATATTATATAAAATTGTTTTTTTCTTCTGAATCATTAATTTCAAAGATTTTTATTAGTGAAATTATAATAAAATAAGTATTATCATTTTTATAAGTTTTTGGAATATAAAGGTTTTCAAACTTTTTATAAGTCACTCTCTATTTTGAAGAATCTCTTTGGACAAAAATACTTGCTCAAAGTTTTAAAATATTATAGAATTTGTTGGAGATGCTCTTATTTCGTTGTCAATATGCAAAAATCATATAAAATGTTTTCCTATACCAACCAATAAGGTTTCAAGATCTAAGGTTTTATGACGTGTAAACATAAAACGTATATAAAATTTATTTGCATTTCAGCAAATAAGACGTTGGAGATTGAACACTAGACTACTTGTGTGAGTTTATCGATATGATTGGTCCATTGTTTAATATCTTAAATTGTTTAATGTGATATCAGATGACAGATTTATGATTTTCATTAAGGGTTCGTTTACCAAACATTTATCATGTCAGCGTTTAAGAGTCACCACTCTTATTTACTTTATGAGGTAACATTATTAGTCATCAAAATGGATTGATGTAAAACATTTATAACCAGGTAAACATTTATCGATAAGAGTCGTCACCCTTACTTACCAGGTAAGACGTTAATCCTCTTACTGGATAAGATTCTTGATCCTTGTTATGTTCATTCAATAACATAATTGATCAAGTAAACTTTTACCAAGGTCTGTGTTTTTAGTATCCTTTTCATCCGGATGCTTTTAATTCATTAATTTTTTTCTCTCATAAACAGTAAATCACTAACGAATTTAGCAACTAAGACGAAAACAACAACGAATTGCAAAACCACATTGACAAAAATCATACCTTACACCTATATTTACATGTTTTATCTAAAGAACACTAGTTGTATTCCATCCATCCTTCCCCAAAAAAGTACAACCATTGATGCAAATTGTACAACTCATGACTCTGTCAAAGACAATAGTTGTTCCTCTAGCTCATCACAGAAATTGTCATCTTTTTCTACAGATGCATCATCTTCCTCATTGAACTCAACTGCATCAACCTTCCCATTGTTGTTTTGTTGTTCAAAGCTCGAGTTTTCAGACGCCCGTTGGTTGAGTCCTGTTTTCCGATAGAACGTTTCTTTCTGAGCGTTCCAATCTTCGGTTGTTTTCCCGACAACGTCTCCAATCAGTGTCTGGTTTTCGGCAATGTGCTTTATATCTTGTGTATCTATCACCGCTTCAGCTTCTTTAACATCACAAAAACAAAAATCTAACATCAGGTTTCAACAAAGATTTGTGTTTTAACTTTTGAAGTTAAATAACTTTAGATGTAAAATTGGGCTAGAAATTATGACACTTGTAATGGGTCTTTGTAATGTTTTTTGAGAAATTTGAATTTTGTGGAAGGAATTGGAATTTTTGGTCGGTTTGGTTTGTAGGATTTGAAACGGGATTGAATTCCCTTCTTCATAAATAATTTATAAAAATTGTCTTTCTTATTAACTGATTAGCATAAAACAAGTGTTTTTAACATGATTTAATATTACAAATAAATCCAATTAAATAAAATCTGGCGAAAGACCAACTAGCCCCCCTAGGATTTCTTTGTGGGATTTCACTAAAATCCCGGGATGTTAATTCCGGACTTCCCTTTTAAACCAAATGTAGGATTGGAATGGAATAAAATTCCAAATCCCATCAAATCCCGCAAAACCAAACCGGCTCAATAAGCATTTGTGTTGAGGCCATTGAATCACAAATTGACTTAGCACCCGTTTTTTTTTTTTTTGATACATCTATTTATTCCGATTGGTAAACTATAAGCTAGCTTCCACAACTACTTTAGATAGCTTATCGGAATTTTTTCACCTTTTTCCCATCTATGCCCCTTATATTTTCCTTTTAAATCATTTTGCACTTCTACCATGCCCAACCGATTTATCAATTAGCTTATCAGCCATCACCTAGCTTTTTAGATTCTAAATCTAATACATTTTTTCTCAAAGTATCAAGTTTCAATATAGCTTATCGGTTATAGAAGTTGAATATTAGTCGGTTTAACCTCAAACTTCAAACTATTCCATGGACGAGGGGGCTAATAGGATAATTGAGGAATGAGAGTGTACCTTTGAAGGCTAGCTCTTTGGCCATGCAATAATCTCTTGACATTTCCTTTAGTGAATCAAGATCAAGTTCTTTTCCCTGAAATCACAAGCACAATTGAATTAGCACCTCAAGTTGTACAGTGAGCATTTAGCTGTATATGTTTTACTTTTTAGATATCGAACGCAATAGGTTAGTTTGTACACTCACCATGTCCATGTGCATGTAACGTTCAATTTCTGTGTCCGCAAATAACCTATTCCAAAAAACAAGGAACGAAATTAAAAAAATAATAACTTGTATATGCCCTCGGGCGTGTAGCTTAGTTGGTAAAGGGGCTGGGAGACTCTGCTCAAATAACAATTTTTCTATATGTTTTCAAAAACCATTTCATATAGTGTATTTGGGCTCTCTTTCACTTTTTCTCACTCATGCCCTTATATTTTTGTTTTAGGTTATCTTAGGGCATGTTTGCTAGCAGCTTAATGAGCTTAATGGGGTTCACAGCTTATTCATTCAGCTATACATGACTGTTTGGTAGTGGCTTAATGATATAGAAAGTGGCTTATTCAGTAAGCTCCTAGGTGGGAGCTTTATGCAAAAAGTCAAGGTTTTTTAATATTTGTCTCTCCCAATTAAAAAACAAGCTCATTCCATCTATGGAAAAACTCTCCCAAACAAAAACCTTCCCAATCCATACAGACAATTTTATCCATACAGATATAGGACTTAACGAAAAACCAACCAAACAGCCCCGAGTCATATAGCTTATCGGCTAGTGTTTACCAAACGTGACTAGTTTATCAGCTATCAGCCAGATTATATTTTACACGAACCAAATTGTCTCCCAGTCACCAAGAATTAAACTTACCATTTGCATATACAGAGCAACGTAATCGAAAATACGAGCAAAAAGGGATTTAAAGATTTACTTTTTATTTGCATGTTGAACACGTGCATTTTGTATATCCGTTAGTTCATTCACCCTCTCTTCCACGGATCCTTCCTTTAAGTCAATAGCCCCATAAAGAAACAAATTCCTTTCTAGCATGCTATTGACTAAAGAATGCACAATTCCTATCTTCTCTTTCTTTGCATCAATAACTAGTTCCTTGAGCCTCTTAATTTCCCCTGCCAAATAAGAAGTAAAACACAATCTATGAGCTTAAAAACAAGAAAATATTAAAGACAGTGTTCATTTACATTACTACCCTTTATCCTCTATTTTTTATGGGCCCTATCCTAGTTTTAACTTGCATCATAAAGATGTATATATGATGTTCAATAAACAGTTAAATACGTATAAACACACGTTTTTCAGGAGAATAATCTTTTGACAGATTTGAAAACCGCGTTACCTAACAGAAGAATGTCTCTTCCTAACACATAATGCCTCAAAATCTGCCAAAAGATCGTAAATTTATATATTTTTTATCTGAAGGTTATTCTCCTAAATAACCCTGTTAACACAGTTTAAGAACGCTTCATAGAAGTTCGGTTTGGCACCAAAACCGAATTGTCCGTGGCTTAGTTAGATCTGCCATTGTGTGTGTGTGTGTTTTTTCGAGATTACCATAGAGCAACAAAGTGACAACATACGTGTGCATAAGTAGATTTTGAACGGAGGCTTAAATGGTTGAGTTTCATGTAGGCAGTAGAGGCAATAAAGACCACCGAGCCTGTGTGATATAGAAGTAGTAGACGTCATGTAACCTGCAGAAGAATATACACACTATCATCGATCATTGAACTAATGAAAAAGAGAGTAGAGAACAAACTTTGCAAAACAAGACACATACATAATTAAACAAGCTCGACTAAAATAAACTGGGTTTTCTTCGCAAGAAATATAAAATATAAGTAGAGTCCCCATTACAAACCAATCAATCGACATATACAGAAATAATAAGGGTTCATTTATTACGATCCAGATAATTAAAAAAGATGATTAGAGTTCATTCCTTATGATCAACATTTTTAAATTAGGAACCAGTCGAAATATTTATGGAACCAAATATTCATCATACTAGATGGACGGTTGAGAAGGGATTGGATAGTTTGTATCAATCAAGTGGTTTGCAAAAGAAGGGGGCTCTATATAAGTATTTGATATGCTCAGAAAACCAAACCAGACGAACCCAGTATATCCCATTTGAGATGGCGTCTGAAGAGGGTAAGATGTACATAGACCAGACCTCTACCCCCCAAGAAGTAAGTGGTTGTTTCCAAGAGTAAATATATAGAATGGGAAATATATAGGATCCTAAGAGCGCTTCATTATTTCCCCAAGGGTGAAAAAAATTAAAAGATCTCATCATTTCGTACATGATATCAAGAAACTTAAACCATCATACACACATAAACAAAACTAACACACTAAGGATAAATGATCAAGTTCAAATTTAGGGGGATACCTATGCAATGGGAATACAAAGATTGCATAAAGAATCCCAACTTTGTAGTAGGCTTAGCCTCAAATATGCAAGAGAACCTTTTAGAAAGCCATAGCCTCTTCATATCAGACAACATAGTCATTTCACCCTGAAAAAATTCCGTTAAAACCAATAGAAATAAATTAAAGCCAATCAAAATGAATACTAGTCCATATTGAATAACAGAAACAAGTTGTTGGTGAATACCTCCACAAACTCCTTGATAAGCTCATCAATGTCAAGTCTAAAAGGTTTGAGATCCATTGTGTTTAGTAATTATTGATCTCTCCCGAAAAACCCACCTGATATCAAGAAGTTTGGTGTTAGAGATTATACGATTAACATTTTATAACCATCAATCCATGAAAGTAATAATTACAAGCAGCCCACATTCAAATCGATTTTTAAGATTGGAAGTAAAAATTCAATGTTGCTCCAATACATATAAATCATTTCTAAGATTGAGAAAATGTTTAACATGATATAAGAATTAGTGTTTATGATTTATCAAATCAATTTAACAAACAACTCATTAGGTAGAGAAACAACGAGATTTATTCAAATTGACATTGTTATATGCTCATTAAACGAAATAGAACATGCTTGATTATGTTTATAACTTTGTTTCAGGTACCAAGTAATAGCTAATGGTTTAAGCAACATGTACATCACTAAAACGTAGATGCCCGCAAACACATAGAAATTAAGTAGAGTCAATACTCTTTAGATTAAGAATCAACTTATGTAAACAATCTTTCAATATTTCAATCAATATAACAAGAATATCACCCAGTTTATGTTTGTGGCATTTCATCAAACAGTTGGAAGGCACCATCAAGCCTTGGTAATATTATAAAAAACACGAAACAATTCAAACCCAAACATAAAACAAATACAGACGAGTAACCAAGATAGACACATTTGCAAATTGAACTAATCATCTAAGCATCAAAAACCCACTAAGACAAGCACACAACAATCCAAATAATAAAACAAATTGGAAACTTTCTTTAATCTACAAAAGACTTGAGACATAAACGTTAGTCTTTAGAATTCATAAATTTACCAGAATTCTGAATTGGAAGCTTAAGAGTAAGCGGCGCAGAGACTTGTAGTTTCGAGAGGAGAGGCCGGCTTAGATAAAAACAGAAGAATATAAACTTCGGGGCTGTTTGGCAGTTACCGGATGATTTAGTACTGAATGATTAAATGGTCGGTATGGTTAAGAGACTCTGTATGATTTTAGGTGTCAGATGTAAAATGCCTATTAAAAAACAGTACTGAATCAACGGTCTGAATGACACCTTACCATTTTACCCCGAGTCCTGTGTGGAATGATAATTAAAGTTTGACAAAAGCTCTAAATGAACTTTTTTCTAACGAAAAACAAAATAAATAGTATTCCAAAACAATACAAGATATCAATCTAAACAAACATACCAATAACTGTTCGAGTTTAAAGTTTTGGCCAAACAAAAAAATCACATGCAATACAAGTTCAAACACAATATTTTGTGTACATCTAATTTGAAGCATTTGACACCAAATTCTCTCTAAAAATCAAGATATGGATGGTCTCAAGATATGCTAAAAATCAAGATATGGATGGTCTCTATGGTCCAAATGTTATTGTATTGGGAGTGCTTATCAGCAAAAGTGCTTATCAACTTTTCCAGAAAGTCAACAAATTTTAACTTTTCTAGAAAGACATGTCTTTCCTAAAAAACTGCTTATAGCTTCTCCAGGAAGTCATAAGCAGTTTATCCAAACACTTCAAAACAACCTATTATTGCTTTCCCAAAAAAACTAATAAGCTATAAGCACTTTCAAATAAGCACTCCCAAACAGCCCCTAGGAAAAAGCATAAACTCACAAATGTTTGCCCAACCCCACATAAAAAACAAGATAATACATGTAAATTGTGGTGGAAAGCCATAACAATAGGTGTGAATTGAATCACATAGCAAATGGTCATTGTATAACAGAATGATTGAATGGTGATTATCAAAGCATTTTTTGGAGGTTTCTCAATCAAAATTTTACAATTCAAGATCAATTGCATAAAATCTGGGATTAAAACAAAAAACCCTGAAAAACATTGTCTAAAAACTTAAGCTGGTGATGACTAAAGATTCTTCATATTTTTTTTATGAATCAAAATTTCAAATTAAAGATTCAAACAGAAAGCTTAAAATGCATAAAAAAAAATTGGGCTTATAAATAAAAACCCACTAACTTGATCGACGGTGATAATCGATGGCGAAATCGATGCTGATAATCGATTGAGGCTTCGAAGACCTGATGATATTATGGCTTCATATGGACCCAAACAAAATGGGTCGATTTGGGTCTAAAAATTAATTTTGATGTAAAAAAAATTCAGAATGTCTCTCTCTCTCTCTCTATATATATATATATATATAGAGGAAAGTTCAAATGTGAACTACTTTTTAGTTGTGAACGTGAGGACAGCCGAAGGCGCGACACGTGGCGACTTTGAGTGTGGTCCCCCTCTTTAATTCAATGCCCTCCCATGAATCGCGTCTAGTCATCCGCCGTGGATCTGACGTGGCGTCTAGTTATCCGCCACGTGTCGCGCTCTCGGTTGTCCTCACGTTCACAACCAAAAAGTGGTTCACATTTGAACCCACCCCTATATATATATATATATATATATATATATATAGGGGTGGGTTCAAATATGAACGTGAGGACAACCGAGAGCGCGACATGTGGCGGATGACTAGACGCCACGTCAGATCCACGGCGGGTGACTAGGCGCGATTCATGGGAGGACATTGAATTAAAGGAGGGGACCACACTCAAAGTCGCCACGTGTCGCGCTCTCGGTTGTCCTCAAGTTCACAACCAAAAAGTGGTTCACATTTGAACTTTCCTCTCTCTCTCTCTCTCTCTATATATATATATATATATTTAACGGTATCTGATATGTTGGTGCAACAGAGTATCATCATGCCATAATAGAACCAACACAAGATGAACCGAGTTCGAAACCTCTTCAAGGAGAATAATCACTTCCGCCTAGCCATCCAATTTTCATTTAAAAGATTTCAAGGCATCAGTTGGGATTCGAACCTGACATCCGTTCAGGGAAAATCCCCCACAATAGACTCCGGTAGGAGTCGAACTCCTGACCTTCATCGTATGAGAACTATAACCAATGCAACAGACCAACTAAGCTGGCCATTTAGGGGGTGTTTCGGAGTGCTTATTTAAAAGTGTTTATGATTTATCTCCTTGAAGAAGTCATAAGCTATTTTTAAGGTGTTTGGATTAGCTTATTTGAAATTTTTTAAAGAATAAGTTGTGAGAAAATGAATCTCATTAAGCTTCTTAAGCGGTAAAATAGACCGTTAATTAAATTACTGTCGAAGTTTCATGAGGCTCCTTATATATGGTGAAGCAATGGAAAACGAAAACATAGAGAAATGGATGCATAAAAATCCAAACAACTGGATTAATCAAATCCAACCCATACGGTTTGGGTTGGATTAAATTAAAACTTAGTTAAGCCGTAAAACCTTTTAAAAATACAAGATTGTCATAAAAACGTCTAAAAACCTTTATCTTTCGTATATATTTACCCAGTCGATATCTTTTTTGACCCAGTTTTTTCAAAATGAATATACATTCTATGACCTAGCCATTCGAGCATACATCTATTTCAGGCCAAACGTATTCATAAATTACACAATCAAAATATAAAACGAAATCTGAACCAACATAAAATTAGCCAATATCAAGTTCAGCCCCATAAATAACCTTATAAAGCTCGATCCTGTTTCTCATCCATATTATTTTCTCAAATCGAGCTCGAACAACCTAGTATTCAACTTGACCCAGCTCGTTAACACCCAATAATGCATACTTTAATTCCTTCGAATTGTACAATAAGGTTCTCCAATACAATAATTATACCATTTTTCTAATACTAACACATTTATTAACTTAAATCGGAAACTCCATCTTGATCATGGCATTTGCCGTATCTATCGTTTCACCACCACGAAGCCAATCCTTCGCACACACCAACGCCTCCACCGTCTCCGCCCTCAACGAACACCGATACCGGTCCATCTCCCTCCGACCCGTCTCGAACACCGACTCCGGGCCCACCGACGACACCGGAACCGTCAAAATATCCCGAGCCATCTTTGACAGCGTCGGGTACTTCACCTTGTTCAGCTTCCACCACCCGATGACATCAAACTCATGAACCCGAGGCAAAAGCGACTCCTCCAGATACTGGTCGAGCTCCGACTTCGATTGCTGGCTCGTCGTCTCCATAATATACATGTCGAAATCGGTCAGCCCGAGCCCGTTGCTCATCCCAGCCACCCCGTCCTCCATCTTCACCTCCCCGACCGCCCCCGGCACCCCGTTCGCCTCCCCGACATAGGCGGGGGGGAGCGGCAGCGGCAGCGCCACATACTCGAGAAAGAGCTGGTGGATCCCTTCGTCGACGATATTGATATACGTCGCGGCATCATCTCCGTAAATCTTCGTGAAACTAAACTCAACCAGCTTCATCTTGAACCGTGGGTCCATCACCACCGCGATCGCCAAGATCAGACAACAGCTCTTCCAGTAATTATCGAAACCTTCTTGCATCGGTTTTGTAAGGCGGCCGATGGCAGGATCGTCGCTCGTTGCTGCTCGTGCGAGCTCGAGCTGGATCTTCCACGCTTCGTGGAAGAACGTGTTCGTTGTGGGTACGGTCGATGACGTCAGCAGGATAGCGGTATCAAAAAGGAGCTTCAAATACGCGCACAAGTTCTCGACGAGCTTCCACTCTTCACCGGTCGGGCCTTTACTGTAATCGGGGTCAGAAGTATCCAAGCACGAAAACACCTCTTTCAACTCCGAAGCCGCTAACAACATCTCGTAAGTCGTGTTCCATTGCGTTTGGTCATCGAGCGCGAGCGTTTTCGTGCTCGGAACTTGAAGTTGTTGCTTGAGGCTGAGAAACCTCTCCTCTAACGACTCCGAGGTTTTCACGTACTTGACGCAATCCCGGACTTTCTTGACGGTTTCGTGGTTCGCCTTTAGCGCTTCTAGCGCGATCCCGCTTAGAGACCGAGCGAGGCAGTTTCCGAGCAACAACTGACCGCCGAGAATATTCGGGTTCTTTTCCGATAACAAGCCTCGGAGACTATCGATCCCGATTTCGCTCAATGGTTGGTTTATCGTTAGCGAGAATAACCGGCCCTCCATGTTCCAATCGGAAAGACACGAAGAAACAGCATGGCTGAACGCCGAATCAGACTCCGGGTATGGCTCCATCACGACGTTTAGAAGCTTCCGGTGAATCTTCCATTCGCTATCGACAAACTGCCCAGTAACGAAAACGTACCCGGTGGTTTGGCACGAATCCCAAAGATCGAGCGTGAGGCAAATCCTGCCCGGCATTCCTTCAATCAACCTCTGAACGGTCTGTTTTTCTCGAAGATAAGTGGCCACGCAATCGCCTTGGACCGTGCCAAAGTTGACCATCTCAAACCGCGGCTGGAGGTTGTGCACAAACGACACGAACCCCGGGTGCTCGACAATGTGAAGCGGGTAATCGTGCATTATGATCATCCGGGAGATCTCGTGGCGGCACCGGTCGGGATCGAACGCGAAGAACGGGGCGCTGGCGGTGGCGGCAGTACGGTAGCGCCGTTTCGGCGGCTCGGTGGCGGGATTGACGTCGTTGCCCTCGATCTTCGGCGGGGCG
This sequence comes from Centaurea solstitialis, assembly GCA_030169165.1. Taxonomy (NCBI): domain Eukaryota; kingdom Viridiplantae; phylum Streptophyta; class Magnoliopsida; order Asterales; family Asteraceae; genus Centaurea; species Centaurea solstitialis. Next base: position 17,380,726 of record CM058043.1, read on the forward strand.
GTGAACGGGGACGATGGGTCCCGCTTCTGGTTCCGCAAAGCCACTGGGCAACCGCCGTTGGCGATGTGGCGTTTCAGGTGGCTCGTTCCGGCAACTTTGTTGCCGGTGCTGTAAGCGAACGACTGCTTGCATTGCTTGCAACACGCCCTTCGGCATCCCGCACCCACGTTCTCGATCGTGAAGTGCTCCCAAACGATCGACTTCTTCTTTCTTCGTTTGTTGGGTGTTGTTTCCATGTTATTCGGTGAGTCTAAAAAGACCGGCTGCAGGTCTAAGTTGACCAGCGCGTTGTTCTCGTTGGGAACGGTCTCCATGTTGTTAAGTCACGATAAGCGCACCTAACCTGCTTTATGTAGAAAAGTCGATAAATAGTCGAGTTAAGAACGAATGATAACGTAAAATAGTACTCCTCCATCTCAAAATACATGTCAACAATGAAAAACAACAAAGTTTTAGAAATTTGTAATAATGACATGTTTAATAAATTAAATGACAATTTTACCCTTAATAACAAATGGGTAATGAATTTCTCTATATCACATTTAAGAGTAGAATTACTCGGTTGTTGAATGGTTTGGGGTTGGATGATTAAGTGGTCAGAATGATTAAGAGGCTCTTATGATATAGTTCAAAATGAAATATGGTTGTCCGGTAATTGTTCAGAATGAAATTAGGGCTCTGAATGGTTAGGGCAGATACAAGATACGAAATCATTCAGAGGGTTTTAGAAGTAGAACCATTTGAGCGGCAGACCTTTTTTTTATCTAACAAGATTCAGCTCTTAAAGATTCAGATGTTGCCTATTAATGGAACCATATTGAGATAAACAAACCCCAAAGTTTTAGAAATTCGTAATAATGACAATTTTACCCTTAATGGCAGATGGAGTAATAAATTCCGCCAATCGCCATAGTAGAATCGAAAAGTAGGTGGTTATTTTTGAAAGTGGGCATTTATTAAGTTATTCAGAAAGATTCGCTAAGAGGTTTGTTTGCAGATCAATGGTATGAAGGACTTATTCGTTCAGTCACCATATCAGACTAATTGCGGCTAAATGATTAACACCCGGTTAATTTGGCTTTATGGATTCAGCCATCCATTTAACACCTCGTACCCTTGGATATATAATTCAATAAATTTGGTCCAAAGTTGCGATGTGTAGGCGTTACGATGAATTAATGGTCAAGACCAAGTATGTTCCGTGATGTATCACTAATTTTTTATGTCGTTAGATGATATCATTGAATTTGTATCATTATGTTAGATCAAGTCGTTTTTTATTTAAACAATCGTTAAATTCGATATTTACATAACATTCAGAATATAAATGCAGTCATATTTATCGAAAGGCCATTTAATTCGACACTTAATCTGGACTGAAGGGTGTATAGGTCATTTGTGTTATTCAAATAGCTTATTCAGCACAAAGAAACAAACAACAATTTATCATAATCCATACAAAGAGCTTAATCCACACAACACTCAAACAACATACTTAAAAAATCGTTAATTTTTTCGGAATGCATCAATTATTCGTTTTCGAAAAGGACTCGTGATAAGATTTGTTTAAAGGCGAACGAAAATCCACATACTTTTCTTTAACCCTACCAACAACAAGTACAAAGATTTCATCCCAAAAGTGAAAGCAAATCAAAGAAATCCACAAAGATCAAAACTTTATTTGTGAAAGTATTTTAAAGGTTTTAATTTAACAGAGGGTAGTTTAGTAATTTATTAATCTTGTCTTGTATCTAATGGAGGAAAACCCCTTTGGTCCTTAAGCAAAGTTATCCTAAAATTTCAATCATGTTCAAAAGAAGACCAAATGGGCCATCTTTTGGAGTCCATGTTTCACTTAGATTCACAAAAATACCCTTCATGAGCAGGCAGAGTAACCAATAACATGGCAGGGTCAAATACGATATTTCACAACTTCCATGGGCTGCTGAAACTAATAAGCTCATCACCCAAAAACGGATCTAGGGTTTTCACTTTTCGATCAATTTCGGAGCTTAAAATAAAAACATAAAGCCCAGAAGAAACAAGTCAACACAACATCAAATCAAAATCCATATCAAATTCGAATTCAAATTCAAGTAATTGAACACAAAAACACATCAATTAATCAACCAATTCGTCAAACATCACACGATCATCGACTAAAATCAACCAGAAGAAAAAAGGGGCAAAATTATTCAAAAAAACAACGAATTAAGAGATAGGATTGTAATTATACCGATTATAGCAGCCAAATTAGCGATCTAAATCGGCGAAATCGAGAGATCCAGCGGGATGAAGGAAGATCTGTTGATTGTGGGCTTGAAATCGAATTGGACTATTGGAATTGGGGTTTGGGGGAAGATGATAAGGGTTTTTTTATTTTTTTGTAAAAGGAAGAAATTGAAAATAAAAAGGGTATTGGATATTTGGATATGGACTTTTTGAGATCCAATTTCATAAATAAATTTGGTTTGTGAAATCTTTACTGTGTGTTTGTGTGTGTGAATTTTGGTTGGACCACCAAAAGGGTCTTAGGGTGCAGCCCAATCCCATTGAGTCACATGGGTTTCCACTTTCCATGTAGTAGCTTACTAGCTTCTTATTTTATTTTTGGATTTCTTCAAGTTGACAAGTTTTCATATTTTTTTGTTCTAAATTATTATCTTTTATGAATATATTATTTAAAAAGAATTAAAGATAAAATTTTAGCGTAGTATATGTATTGTTGTAATACCAATAATCATTATACAAGACTTGATTTTATTTTATTTTTATATAGATGGTTAACTACTAGTTGTATATATATAGGCACCTTCACTTACAATCTTATGAAAGGTTATAACTTTGAGGCCATAAGTAGCATGGACGGGCTCGGTGAGTAGATTCAGCGTGGGCTCAGTGGTTTGCTAGGTTCTTGCTATGCCACACGCGGTTTTGGCTCGCGGGTTCGATTGAGGGTTTGGGAACCCGTCCAACCCGCTTCTTCTTTCTCTCTTTCTCTTTCTTCTATATATATATATATAATATATATATAAAGAGAGAAAGACAGAGAGAGATGAAGTATCTGTTGCAAACCAGGTAGATTGTACAAACTCTACAAACCTAATCTTAACCATTGATTTTGTTTATATTTTGTTTATCTCCTAATTTTTAGGTGGTTTTCAAATGTGGTTGAGAGAAAATCTAGGAACTGAATTAATCTACACCATTGATCGTCTACATGTATGGTCGAGATTGGTTTGTATAGTTTGTACAAACTATCCGGTTTGTAACGGATACGACCCCTATATATAATCATAATAATGAAATGGTAAGGTTATGAGGGTATGAAAGACTAGGTTATGAGGGTATGAAAGATTGTGTTACGGGATTTGAAAGTTTGATGCGGGTTTGAGAATAGGATAGTGGAAAGCTGATGTGGCGCTGATATGGCAGTGAAAGATTCTGGTTTCAAAGGTTGTGCTACTCATCGCCTAAGAACATCTCCAACAGCATCCCAAAAATGGAGAAAAATGGCAAAATAGAGATTTTGGGTTGATTTATTGCTCCAGCAGCTTTCCCATACTTATCTCCAAAATGGAGAAAATTTGAGAGAGAAGTTTTTTCTCCATATATGGAGATCGATCACTCAAAAAATGATTACTATATGAAAGACCCAATAAGAAATAATTGAAAAGTAATAATTTGGAGAAAGAAATAATTTTTTTAATAGATTGGTGAAATATTTTAATATTAAAATTAATGTTGAAATCTTCAAAATGGGGAAGCTGTTGGATATGGATGCAACTTTTTTAGTGATTTTGGTTTTTAATTCTCCAGTTTGAAGAAAATTTGCAGAAGTTGTTGGATATGAATGCAACTTTTTTAGCGATTTTGGTTTTTAATTCTCCAGTTTGAAGAAAATTTGGGGAAGCTGTTGGAGATGGATGCAACTTTTTTAGAGATTTTGGTTTTTAATTCTCCATTTTGAAGAAAATTTGAGGAAGCTGTTGGAGATAGATGCAACTTTTTTTTTAGAGATTTTGGTTTCTAATTATCCATTTTGAAGAAATTTGGGGAAGTTGTTGGAGATGGATGCATCTTTTTTTAGAGATTTTGGTTTTCAATTCTCCATTTTGTAGAAAATTTGGGGAAGCTATTGGAGAAAGTAAGAGATAGAGTGTAAAAACCTACAATTTTGGAAGCTGTTGGAGCAATAAATCAACCTAAAATGGATTATTTAGACAATTTTAGGCTTCAACACATTCTCCAAAATGGAGAGAGTAAGAGAGTGTAAAAATCTACAATTTTTGGAAAACTCTCCAAAAATGATTACCATTTGAGAAAAAAAATGTTTTTTATTATGTTCCACCAATAAGAATTATTGAAATAAAATGTTTTAAAGAGAAAATAGTATTTTATTAGATATATATATATATGAGATATTTTGATAATAAGTAATGATAGTATTTCTAAAATAGAGAATCTCTTGAAGATGAATGCATTTTTATATAGGGATTTTGGACTTTGATTCTCTATTTTAGAGAATCTGTTGAAGATGTTCTAAAATCATTCATTTTGCCTCATTCATTATGATTGATTACTTGGTTAATCAATAATACAATAATTTTATATGTAATGCATAGTATTTTCATTATACATACACCTAAATGAAATGAGTATAGATATCCATTGAATTATCACTATCAATGCATATAGATGTGGATGGATTATCACTTACACACGATACGTCACATAAACCATTATATGCATCAACATCTGTTGTAGAAATTCCATAAAACCAAGTAAATACATTAATAGAACTGATAAGAATCTAATCAATGGGCTAAAATGAATGGTTGAAGATAAGTTTGTGCGGTTATAACATTTTTATGTGGTTGTAAATGATTATTGTGTTTAGATTTTGATCATTGTTACATACCAATTTCAGGTTTCAAGGCAAAAACGGGGAACGGGACAGGGTTCGGGGTAAGTTGCATCCCTAATGGGGCGCACCGGTAAGAATCCCCGATGGGGAACGTGGTGAGGACACGGGGTTTTTATATTCCGGGTTTCAGGGGATCCCTTGCTCCGGCCCAAACCCGCCCTATTGTCATTCCTATTCTTTGTTTTTGTTTTCCCAATAAACCTCCTTCTAACTTTTAAACAAAAAGAAAAACTCATATGCACTAAAATGATTAAATACTCACATAGCATGCAATCTCATGGAATACTGCCCTTGTTAACTTATGTGTCCACAACTCACGATTGACGTAACTCGTAAGCAAAGTCCGCTTTACGGTTAATCGCCCTACAACACTTTCATCCTGACAAGCATCGTTAATATATTTTTAATACTCCCTCAACTCTTAACTTTTTACATAATGAATTATTTCTAGGGGTGTAAACGAGCCGAGCCGAGCTCGAGCTCGATTAGGCTCGAGCTCGTTTAAGTGTATAAAGCTCAAGCTCGAACTCGGCTCGTTTCGAGCCTTATGTGTCAAGCTCGAGCTCGTCAAGAATTAAGCAAGCTCGGGCTCGGCTCGAGCTCGGCTCATTTACCTATAGATCAATATCTATTATGTATTTTTTATTTTTTAATATTTTTATTATTTATTATTTAATTATTTAATAGTTATATTTTAATATATATATATATATATATATATATATATATTTATATAATATATATTAGTTGAGGCTCGTTTAGGCTCGCGAGCTAAGTTGTAAAAGCTCGAGCTCGAGCTCGTTTATTAAACGAGCTCGAAATAAGGCTCGAGCTCGGCTCGGGCTCGTTTAACTCGAGCTCGAGTCAAGCTTTTAACGAGTCGATCCCGAGTAGCTCACGAACAGCTCGGCTCACTTACACCCCTAATTATTTCCATGTTTAGTGATTCGGAAATCAAGGACAATATACAATGTCTCGCTTATATATTTCATGAATGCAAATTATGCAGTTATGTAATAATAAAGAACATGAAACTCGCATGATTTTGTATGTCTCATATTTGAGTCCAAGTTGACGTATATACACATTGGAATAATAACTAGAAAAGACAGACTCCAACCTCTAAGACGTCCCTACCGCACCAATGCCACAATCATCATGGAAGAGGTAAATCATCATATGCATTTCATTGGCAGAGCAATAGTTTATGGACCGGAACCCACTACCTCACACCTATAGATTACACATGACCTTTATCGTTGGAATAAATCAATAGGGACTATACAGATTACAATGCATGCGTTAGTCAATGGTTATTTAGGCTCAGTAAGCTAAAGCAAAGTCGTACCCCTCAAAGTAGCAAGTTTGTGTCGGCTACATCATCGTGACAAATTGCTTCACAATTCACACTCAATCTTGTCAAACCTCATACGACCGTGTCAAGTCCTTTCGAAAACTCATATAATATTGTAACACAACAAATACAAGCCAAAACCCACGGTCATGCAATTTGGACATATAAATAGATCAAATAAAAAGCAATTTTTGTGTTTTTGGTAATTGATGGTTGACACTAGCTAACATAATTCTAAATTATACGACAAGCAAGAATTCTTACCTCATATATTAAACAATATGATGAAACCATTCATCATAAATTGGTAATATATTCCGACATTTTTTCCAATGGGCCTTTTCATGACAATACAAGCCCATAAGCACGTCTTTTCAACTATTATAAATTTGTTATATATTGATATTATTTTCATTTGATATGGTTATATGATATGATTGAATCTTTACTAATAATAATTGTGACTAGTAACATGTTTTTTTTCTTCTCATTTTGCTTTTCTCTCAATCTTAATTTTCAATTCAACGAAGGTATACAAATTAATGCTTTGCACTCATGCAATGATATCCTTTAAGGCCATGAGTAGCGCATTATTACATATTCTCATATCCTCAGTATCACATTAATGTTACATCGGTTTTTCTCTTCCTATGCTATGAACCTTCAAGTAGAGTACCGCAACCTTTCATACCCTTATACCCCAAACCCCTTATATATATATATATATATATATATATAAAGAGAGAAATAGAGATAGAAGGAAATTAAGAGAGAGAGAGAGAGAGGTAACTCGATCGGGCTTGGAAATCCTCGGCCCTACGCACCCTTCCCCTACCCGCAACCCCATACCCCCTACCCGCCCTTACCTGTGGCTAAACCCACCCCCTACCCTCACTGCGGTATAGATAACCTAATAGAAATTATAGATGATAATCATGCTACCATGGATTCTAGATCGAGTCATAACCAATACAAATGCAACATCGACCAATGTACACAAAAGAAGATGATGGCTGCTAATCTACAAACTATATATGAGAGCTTGGAACTATAAAAATACTAAAACGCTTGAATAAGTGTTCTAGGAGCTTTATGATGTCCTGTCTCGTGACTGGTCTAATTTAAATTGCAAAAATTAGAATTAACCGTGTGAAAGAAGTCAAAAATAATTGTGTGCTTTATCATAAGTTGAAATTAGATATTTGTAAAACTATTCTATAAACACAAGCATCCTCTAAAAAAATTGGGTTTATAGTACACTTTTCAAAAGTTCTATAAAATTAGCTAATATGACATTTTGTTTTAAAAATGTTCTAAAAACTTTGTTACGAAGCTAAAAAAAATCCTATAAACTTATTGTAACAATTTTAGATGAACGCTTTTATGTTTAATCTTATAAGCTTATTGTAACACTTTTACATGAACGCTTTTATGTTTGGTCCTATAAAACACTTTATAAGAACACTTATTTATTTTAAGCATCCTATGAACACAATTTTGTTGTAGCGTTGTTTTTCTCGAGACTTTGATTGACAATTGCACGAAGGCATATAAATTAATACTTTTGGACTCATGCTTTGATATGTCCTTGATAGAATATATAGACGGATAGGAACTTGTGATTGTGTACAGATACAATCATGCTACGGTGGATTACCAGATTAATTTATGACCAATATTACAATACAAATGCATCATTGATCGAAATATACAAAGAAGATGATGGCTATGAATCTACAAACTATATACGAGAGTTGGAAACTACAAAAAAACTAAAATGGTTGAACAAGTGTTATAGGAGCATTATGATGCTCATGTCATGACTAGTTGAATTTGAACTACAAAAATTACAACAAACTATGTGAAAATAGTAAAAAACAAACTTATGGTGTATCATAAGTTGTGCCCTTAATCATGCATATAAGAGCATAAGGTTGTATCTTTACAAATAAGGATTTATCACTACGCCAAAAAAAAGGTAAACCCTTATGTTTGATTTACTTGTAACAAGAAATCCATCAAACCCACTATCTATTAGATACGAGGAACCTAGTAATTCTAATAAAAGGATTAGAGTTGTAAAAAACGAGCATGCTTAGATGGACTTGTGTTCAGATCACTTTGAATTATATAAGTTGGAAGTTCTGTCCATCGCAAATAAGTTTATAAAAAGAAAACTATGACTATCTGACCACATGCGCAGAAGATTGTTGACCGTTCAATGCAACATACACAACTTAAACACTATTTTCATGGAGTCTGTTTTTTGTCATTCAAATTATGAACGGTATACAACTTTCATCCGTAATTTCGCTTACCGAGGAATCGGTTTTTCAAACGAGTTTTTAAATTAAATATGACTAGTTTAATAATTAATTTATGATAAAATAATATTAATTTTATAGGAAAAAAATTTGAGAATGGAGAAAGAAGCAAAAAGAAGGAAGGAAAAAATTTGGGGATCGAGGAGAAGCAAAACGTCCGACAATGAGACCTTCCTCCGCCAAAAACGGGTGGCACCCCCACTTTCACACTTATTCCATTTTGTGGGCTCCACCCCTCACATGCCTTCCATGTGATCACAACCCCTTGTGAAATTACCATTTTAACCTTACGAATATTCGTTAATATGGATATGCTGCGTGAGTATTTGAGTTTCGTAAGAAGTTGAGGTTAACGTAAAATGTGTGAAAAGTGGTTATCAACTATAAAATGAATAGTGGATGCATGTTAGGACGAGATACAAGGAGATGTATAAAATTGGCTTCATTCTAAAGCACAATTTATGGGAGATTGTGAGATTAAAAATATCGATAGTTCAAATCCTCTTCTTAGGTAGTTACGTTAACCTCAACTTGTCAAACAATCATTCGCCTTCATTAGAAATAATAGCATAATTTCAATTTTATTTAGTTTAGATGATATTAATCTTGCCATCTTACATAAAAATAACAAAATCATTTGTTTATAGCGAATAACACAAATTGGCTTTGAGGCATTATATTTGCTCAAACAAGCCAAAGTTTGAATTTGTCTCCTGTAATATGAAGGTTTTGTACATTTTTGTGGAACATTGGATACTTGATTTGTCTCTTTTCCTTATAAATGGGATAAAAAAGGTTTTTTTTTGTGTCTATTTATAATTATTTTTTGAATTTTAATCATTCTATTTTATTTTAACTTGCACATTAAGCAAGTTTTAATAACTCAATCTTTAACAAAAAAAGAACAAAAAATTTCATTATCGATATTATTTTTATTTGAACCCCTTTAATTCCCATTTGCACAAAAAGAATCTATAAAAATTTTAATATTACAAATTATATTGAATATTTGAATCATGAAACCTGAAACAGTAAGGTTGTGTTTAGTTGTGGAAAACTGTTTTTGTTTTCCAAGAAAATAAAAATAGAAAATGGAGTTGATTTTTCATTTTCAGATTTGTAGGAAAATTTTAAAAAACTTATTTAGTTGAAATCATGGAGTTTTCATTTTCCATTTTTAGAAAAATTAGAAAACTCGTTTAGTTGTGCATTTTTCATCACTTTTCATTTTCCATTTTCCAAGTATTGCAACGGCGGCGGTGATGGTGGTCACAGCGACAGCGGAGGCGGTGGCTTGGCGGCGGTGGCCAAGGCGGAGGCGGCGGTGGTGGCGGTGGCTTCGGTGGCTTCGACGGTGGTGGCGGTGGCCTCGGCGGTGGAGGCGGTGGCCTTCGCGGCGATGGCGGTGGCCTTGGAGGCCTCGGCGGCGATGGCGATGGAGGCGGTGGCCTCGGTGTCGACGGCGGTGGCTTCAGTGGCCTCGGGGGCCTCGGCGGTGGTGGCGGTGGCCTTGGCGACGATGGCGGTGGCCTTGGAGACCTCGGCAGCGATTGCGATGGTGGCGGTGGCCTCGGCGGCGACGACGGCGGCGTTGGTGGCGATGGAGGCGGCGGTGACGGCGGCGCTGGGGCGGTGGTGAGAGGGTGGTCACGGAGGTGGGGCGGCGGCGGCGATGGCGGCGACGGTGGTCGCGGAGACGAGAAGGGGAAGACGGTAGCGTGACGACGGCGGCGAGCGGCGATGGAGGTGGCTGGTGGCGGCGGCGGCGGTAGTGACGGTGGCCGGCGGTGGCGGCGGTGGTGGTGGTGGCCGGAGACGAGAAGGGGACGGCAATTGAAAATGGAAATGGAAAATGAAAATGAGAATTGGAAAACTATAAAAAGTAGTTTCTAATTCAAGTGTAAATTTTAAAAAATAAAATTTTGTTTTCTTGGAAAAAAATTTCTAAATTGAATCAACTAAACAAGTTTTCTAAATTTTCATTTTTCAAGAAAATTTTTTCTAGAAAACAAGAAATTTTTCCACGACTAAACACACCCTAAATTTTGATTTTTTATTTGTGTTCTGTTGTTTAAAAGAGTGAGAGAGTTCTTTATGATTCAATTCAATTGTATGTAACTTTTATTTTCATGTAACTAACGTAATCAATTATATTATTATTGTCATGTTTTTGATAAAAAGGTAAAATATATGTCATCTCAATTTTAATAAAAATATAATACTTCTTTTTTATATAATTTGCGTAACTAAAAATTTAGTTATATTTAAAATAGTTTAAATTTAAAATTATGTTGTTATATATCAGTGAATTGTATGAACGTACTTAAATATAAACGTTGTTTCACTCAATTCTCAACATGCAATCTTAAATTCTAATTAATATATATCGAGAGTTAGATTCAAATGAAAACTTAAATTTGATTGTGAACATGAGAACTGTCAATAACTCATAACGTGTCTTATTCGGTTCATATTCAGCCTGAATAATTTTGTAGGACTCTTAGGCCCTGTTTACTAGAAGATCAAGGGCGGAGGTAGTGTTGGTCTAGGGTAATCCTAAGACAACCCTCACATTTTGAAAAAGTTTTCTTATATATTTTGAAAAGGTTATTATTATTCATGAGTAATTAAGATGATAAATTACCCATGGTGAATTCCAACCCATTTTCTTTTATCTTTTTATATTTTTATCTGAATTATATATATATAGGGGTGGGTTCAAATGTGAACCACTTTTTGGTTGTGAACGTGAGGACAGCCCAGAGCGCGACACGTGGCGGATGACTAGGCGCCACGTCAGATCCACGGCGGATGACTAGGCGCGATTCATGGGAGGGCATTGAATTAAAGGAGGGGACCACACTCAAAGTCGCCACGTATCGCACTCTTGGCTGTCCTCACGTTCACAACCAAAAAGTGGTTCACATTTGAACTTTCCTCTCTCTCTCTCTCTCTCTCTCTAATATATATATATATATATATATATAAGTTTGTCTTTAAGAACTCTTCAATTTTTTGTTCATCAAACATACATATATACATATACATATAGGTTGAGTTTAAACGAAACAATTAATTTACATGAAAAGCCAAATAACGTGTGATTTTAAAATAAAATCACATGTGATACATACACATTGAACTAACGACCTTCGCACGTGCAAGTCTTCACACGACGTTGGTTGTTGTGACTAGTGGTTCTTTCTAGACATGTTGTATCACATGTAATTTTGCTCTTGCATAACATATGATTTAGCCTTTATCGCACTTCTCATAAGTTGACCGACACCTCACATGATCCTCCTTGTGTGTGTGTGTGTGACTGTGTATTACACATTGTTCGAAAAAGCTCGCCGCAACAGCTGCCATGGCTTAAGGCTCGTGTATCATGCCATGTTACGCCTAAGACACGCTATGGTGTAATGCGTGGTTTTTGTAACACGATATTTGATATTAACTTATTTTTTTGATGTTTTATTTGTTAGTTTTTAATATATAACTATATTTAAAATGTTAATTATCATTGATCATTGAGTAATGGTAGAAAAACTTATATTAATGTATATAATATTATATATAATATAGAAATTTGCCACCATAAGTCACACCTCATGTTATTTAGAACCTTGATATTACATTGATATTTTTTTAGAAAGAGATATAAAGGGGTGTCACATATCTTCACATTACATCAAAGTCATGATCCATCACACTCTAGAGACTCGACACAATCAAAAAATGATGGACGATGTTTGTGTAAAAATTTACTTAAATCGTTATCGTAAGATGTCGTGAGGCAAAATCGTCAAAAGAAAGAATTCTCGTTCGATAAAACGTGCGATAAATAAAAGTAAATTGACAAGAAGATTGATGACGCAGGAAAAACCTCTGAATCGAGGAAAAAACCTGCGGCCGACTAAATAGGATAGTCGACGTTGCACTATAGATCACCAATAAGGGGTGATATCCTCGATGTTACAGTTGTATCGTACGATTACAATAAAGAAAATGAATGCTATCGAACGTAAATACAGAGAATAATATTCGTATTGCTATTTCTCTCCCAGAATCAGTTCTCCCTTGTGTGCAGTCTTGAGTCTCTTTTTATAGTTGTTGAGCTTGTAACCGTTTGATCATAATTGAGCAATAAATGCAACGGCTATAACTGAAGAGTGTTTCACGATCGTAACGTCCGGACTCTTTAATGGTGAGCATATCTGGTTCAAACGGTCATATCGGGTTTTTATAGGCGATGACTATGCTTCGAGCTTATCTTAGATGTGTATGCCTGCAATAAGAATAAACTCAAACGTGTATATCGTTAGATTTAATCGTAAGATCATATGACGATATCGTACGATTATCTTCGATGACCACTTATCTTTGTTTGATGGTAGTTATATCTTTATTTCAGGACCTTATCTTAATACAGGAATATCATCCTGAAATATATCTTACGATTTCAATCGTTCGATCGTTCGATGATAAAATTTCACCCAAACAGTTTGCCCCCAAGATTTAGAAAATAAATTATATGTTTTCTGAATCTTATATCTGCAAAATCAAATCGTTAGTACATCGATTTTATCATGTTTAATCTATCGAATCTGAACCGTTTTTCACGTTAACGGCGTCATAACCTGGTTAAGTGCAAGCTGTCATTGTAACGGTTATAAGGGACAGGTGTCGATGCTCGATTCGACCTCAATTTCTTGGGAAGGAGTTTAATTTCATATAAAGATAAGATTTCTTCCATAATTATCTCTAAATCTCTTCCAATTTTCGAATTCAAATTCAACTCAAACCGAATCCCTCTAATCTTTAAGAAGATTTGAATCTAGGCCGCCTATAAGGTATCTTTCTGCCCTTGTTTCAATTCAGTTCATGCGTTTGAAAGTTAGAGCTGAGAAAAATCCTAGGAACTTCGATTTATTGCGTTTCGATAGATTGCGTAGAAGTTTAGATCGGCTTAGCTTTAGGGAAATCATGGAGGTTAGGAGCACAATTCAGGAAGAAATCGACCTAGTTCACCTCAAGAAACTTGCTAGGATGCCCAAGGATACCGTGATCAAAGCACCTGGTGAGGTTAGGCCTGCCGATGCTCCGGCAGGTTTCTTCGCGTTATTCGAATACCCTTTTAAGATAGGATTTACTTGGCCTTTTAGTCCTTTATCTCGTGCCTTCATGACACGTTTTAGCCTTTCCCCTGGACAGCTCATGCCCCAATTCTGGAGGGTCGTGAGCGTTATCGAACGTGTCACTGAGAACTGGGGTAGAGACCCTTTCACCGTCGATGATCTTCTGTCGGCGTACACCGTTAAACCCTCCGATTACGATAGGTATGGGATTTATCCCAAGGGTAGGGGTGATGCCATGTTAGTACATGGTACTCAAGCGTTCGATCGAGGGTGGAAGGCTCGATATGCGTTCGTACGATCCTCATCGGTCTTGGAGGATGGTGGATGGGTAGCTCCAGAATGGAACCCATTAGGTATAGGTCGCTTTATGCATTTTTGATTAGCATAATTTTTATAATTTTCTTATCGTATGTTATTTTTGCAGAGATCGATTTTACCTTCGAGGAATCTACTGAAGCTGTTAGTCGTTTCCTGGAATACGGCGTTCAGGAAAGATCGTACGGGAAATCAAAGGGAAAAAGCCAAAAGGAAGATAGCGACGAGGAGTTCGAAGTGCAGGTGCTAAGTGAAGAAGAAAAAGAAGAAGAAGAAGAGATGGAAGGTAAATCGCGCGATGATATTCTATCTTACGTTTTCTTGCACCGTACGATATTAACGTACATTTTCTTGTTTATTTCAGGCCAAAAGAAACCTGCGAAGAAGCTGGCCAATATAGCGGCGGCCAAGAGAGCCTTGGAGAAGAAGAAGGGAGTAAGTGGCGTGGAGCCACAACTCAAGAAGACGAGGTCTTCTTCGGGTGCTTCGATTGCATCGAAGGAAGCCGTACGACAGGCGGACGATGTGGTCGATGCGACCCCGATCCACAGTGCTCCTCCTCCTGCGATGTCTCCTACGATGTCAAAGGAGAAAAGAGCTTCGGTCAAGCCTCCAAAAGGGAAGGAGGGTGAAACGTCGATCCATATATCTCTTCCATCGAGCTTTCTTGAGGGCGATGTCATCAACCAGGATGACCTTTTCCCAGCCATCGAACAATATCTGCTTCCATCGCAGAAGGCTCATATGGACATGCGCCGGATCAGTGAGCTCGACGCTGGTGCCGTTGGATACTCCTTCATGGTAAGTTTATCGTTCGATGCTTATATCTTATGATTATATCCAATGTGCTATTTTAACTTTTTTATATTTGCGCAGGCCTTTCAGGCGTGTCTCGGCCTTCATCAAAGGTTGGAGACTGTTCAGAGGGACATGAAGGCGAAAATGTCCAGCGAGAGGGCTGCAGTGAACGAGGCTAAGAAGGCCCAAGAGAAGGCATCGAAGATAGCTGCTGCTCTGGAAGCTAAGCGGGTTGAAGTGGACGACTTGGTGGCTAAGCTGGATGAGGCTGAGCACGTTCGATCAGAACAACGTGCGAGGTTGACAGCGGCCAATAATCGTGTTGCCAAGTTGGAGGAGGAACTTGCTGCGATGCGTACGGAGATGGCAGATCGAGAGAAGGCTTCGTCTTCTGAGATCCAGGATCTCAAAGACGAGATGGTGTTATCTAGGATGGTGGCCCGTGCAGCCGTAATACGCCAATTTATTGGTGGCACGTACACCATCGAAGCTGCTAAAGGTGAGTTGGGAGCCTTCCGTGATGCGATGGGATCCGATGAGCTCCTGGACGCTGATGACGCCAAGGATGCTGATGAGGAGGAGGAAGGTGCTGAAAAGAGCAAAGAGGCCGAAGTCACGATGATCGAGGAGGAGGATAAGAATGAAGATGCCTCTGGATCCGGCATCGTGGACAAGGCTGCTGAAGTCACTCCTCCTATCGTAGAAGTTAGCGTAGAAGAGGGTGTTAGCGTAGAGGCTACCCCTGAAGTTTAATCGATGTAATCATAGTACTTTAAGTACTTTTTAATGAAATTATCTATTCTTGCAATCGTGCGATGTCTCAGTACTTGTTATTTTTGTTCTAAGTACTTTTAGTAAATAGATAATCGTGCGTTTTTAGCTAATTTGTCGATTAAGGCCTTAATTAATCGTGCGTTTTGTCTTGCGATGTTTATCGTGAGTTTAAGGCACTTAAAAATTTTTTAGAAACGTTTCTGTTGATCGTGCGTCTGGCGTTTTGACTTGCGCTCTTGCGATTTGGAATTGATGCATCTTTTAAGTTCTATGCAATTTTGAGCATATTGTTTTATCGGGCGATGTTTGCCATAGATCGTGCGATGTCTGCGATAGTCGTGCGATATCATGCGATAATCATGCGATGTCTTGCGATAATCGTGCGTTACCTGCGAGTAAAATTGGCTAAGGGGTGGCCGTTGGATTGACCAACGGCGCTCCGATGCCTAAGTCAGTAATCGTTCGACGAAATAATAGTAAGAAATAAAAAAGGGTTTCAGAAATAGTACCTTTTTAGATGAGTTGCATTCCAACTACGTGGGATTTCATTACCTTCGATGGTTGAAATTTTATAAGCACCTTTCCCCACGATTTTGGTAATGATGTAAGGTCCTTCCCATTTGATGGAAAGTTTTCCAGCGTTCGATTCTTGTGTATTTGGAAAGACACGTCGTAGGACATGATCTCCAAGTTGAAATACCTTGACTTTTACCTTTTTATTGAAGTAGCGTTCAACCATGGCTTTCTGCGATGCCATTTTCTGAAAGGCTTTCTCTCTTAGTTCTTCCAAAGCATCAACATCGTAACACAAGTCTATCGAGTTTTGTTCAATCGTACGATGTCGAGCAACAGGAACTTGTGATTCGATTGGAAGGACTGCTTCACATCCATATACCAAGGAAAAAGGAGTTTGCCCAGTTGCAGTTCTAGGTGTCGTGCGATTTGCCCATAAAACAGATGGTAACTCTTCGACCCATCGACCCTTTGCAGCTTTCAACCTCTTTCGAATAGAATTAATAATGGTCTTGTTGCTGGATTCGGCCAAGCCGTTGGATTGTGGATATCTTGGGGTCGATGTAATGAGTTTTATCCCGCGTTCATCGCAGAACTTTCGAGTTCTTTCACTTATAAATTGGGATCCATTATCGCACGTTATTTCTGATGGTATTCCAAACCTGTAAATGATGTTAGTTTGGATAAAGGAGATAACTTCCTTATCCCTAACCTGTGAGAAGGCTGCGGCTTCGATCCATTTAGAGAAATAATCAGTAAGAACAAGTAAAAATACTTTTTGACCTGGAGCAGGTGGTAATTTTCCTACGATGTCCATCCCCCATCGCATGAATGGCCATGGGATTAAGACAGAGTGTAGGGGTTCAGAAGGTAGATGTGACGTACCTGAGTGTCTTTGACAAGCATCGCACCTTTGAACGTATCTTATCGAGTCTTCTCGAAGAGTAGGCCAGTAATACCCTTGTCTCGAGATTCTGTTAGCAAGGCTTCTGCCCCCAGAATGATTTCCACATTCTCCATCGTGCATCTCCTGAAGGATTCGATCGATTTCTTGCTTACTCACCACACATCGTAAGATTAGACCCGTTGTAGACCTTCGATATAGTTGATCATCGAAGATCGTATATCGAGAGCTTTTAATTCTGATTTTCCGGGCTTCTAATTTGTCTTCAGGGAGCTGGTCGTTTTTGAGATAGTTCCATATATCATTCGACCAATCGTGGTTTTCTTCGATCAAATGAGCTTCTTCGATTGTTGGTGACATAAGATGTATTATCGGAACACTTTCTAAAGCTGGTTCATTGAATGCGGATCCCAAGTTAGCCAAGGCATCGGCTTGCATATTCAGGTCTCTTGGGATTTGCTCTATCGAGAATTTATCGAATCGTGCGATCTTATCTTTTGCGATCTTGAGGTACGATATCATCTTTGAATCTTTTGCTTGAAATTCGCCATTGATTTGGTTCACTACTAGTAGTGAATCACTTCGTACGTGTAGCCATCGTGCTCCCAAGTTATATGCCATATCCAACCCAGCGATCAAGGCTTCGTATTCTGCTTCATTATTGGTAGTTTTGAATTCGCATCGTATCGAATACACCATATTGCCCCCATGTGATGATTTCAGGACAATTCCCAATCCTGATCCTCGTGCGTTGGAAGCTCCGTCAACATGCATGGTCCATGGCTCGTTGTCCTGAATCATCACATTACTGATTTCATCGTACGATGGCTCTTCGATTCCAGGACTGAATTCAGCTACGAAATCTGCTAACGCTTGAGATTTTATCGCTGTTCTTGGTTGATACGTTAGATCGAAGCTGCTAAGATAAATACTCCACTTTGCTAATCGTCCTGTAAGTTCAGGCTTACGAAGTACGATCTTAAGAGGATAATTAGTAACAACGATTATATGATGCGATTCGAAATAATGCCTTAACTTTTTTGCTGCAGTTACGAGGCCAAGTAAAAGCTTTTCCATTGATGTGTACCTTGTTTCAGCATCGAGGAAAGACTTACTTATGTAATAGATAGGTTGCTGATGTTGGTCACCTTCTCGTACGAGCACTGCACTAACGGCGTTGTTACTTACAGCGAGGTACAATTGCAAGCTCTCACCTTCGATTGGTTTCGTCAACAGTGGAGGATTGGACATATATTTCTTTAAGCTTTGTAGTGCTTCCTCGTGTGCTTCTGTCCAATCGAAGCCTTTGTTTTTTCGAAGCACGTTGTAGAACAAGTGACACTTATCCGATGATCGTGAGATGAACCTGTTCAGGGCCGCTACTCGTCCGGTCAACTTCTGTACCTCTTTTACATTCCTTGGTGACTGAATTTCCAGGATTGCTTTGATCTGTTCTGGACTTGCCTCGATCCCTCGTCGTGTAACCATGTATCCAAGAAACTTTCCTGCGCGCACTCCGAAAGAGCACTTGGTTGGGTTGAGTTTCATCTTGTATTCTCGTAATATATCGAACGATTGCTTCAGATGTTTGATATGATCTTGTGATCGTTCCGATTTTACGAGCATATCATCGATATATACTTCCATCGTACGTCCGAGATGATCTTTGAACATCCTGTTTACAAGCCTTTGGTACGTTGATCCAGCATTCTTGAGCCCAAATGGCATTACTTTGTAACAGTATATGCCCTTATCGGTCATAAACGCAGTCTTCTCTTGATCATCTTTGTGCATTAGGATCTGGTTATATCCGGAATAAGCATCCATGAACGTTAGTAGTTCATGCCCCGCAGTTGCATCGACCGTCGCATCAATATGTGGCAAAGGAAAGGGATCCTTTGGACAAGCTTTGTTTAGGTCTGTGAAGTCGATGCATACTCGCCACTTTCCATTCTTCTTTTGTACTACCACCACGTTAGCGAGCCAATCTGGATACTTCACTTCTCGAATTTTTCCCGTTTTGAGTAGGTTTTCTACCTCCTCGTTGATGACCTTGTTGCGTTCCGGTGCAAACTTGCGTCTTTTTTGCTTAACGGGTTTAAACGTGGGATCTACGTTCAACTTGTGCGATATGATGTTAGGATCAATTCCTACCATATCCTCGTGTGACCACGCAAAACAATCCGAGTGTTCCTGCAAAAAAGAAATTATACTATTTTTTATATCAGGGGTTAGAGTTGCACCTACGAAGACCTTGCGATCAGGATGTTTTGGATCTAGCACGACTTCTTCAAGTTGAAGGTCATCGTACGATCGTATTCCATCCTGGCTCTGTAATTGCTAGATATCTTGCGGTTTAGCCTTCATCGTAATCTTGTAGCACTCTCTTGCAATTTTCTTTTCGCTGACTATCTCTTGCACGCCCCAGGGAGATGGGAACTTGATCTTCTGATGATACGTTGATGGTATAGCCTTCATATCGTGAATCCAAGGTCTTCCAAGTATAGCATTGTAAGCGGAAGGACAATCGATGACGTTGAACTTCGTTTGCTTGTTTATGCCTTTAGCAAAGACTGGTAGTATGATTTCTCCAAGAGTACTAGTGGCATCTCCGTTGAATCCAATTAACGTTGTTGTTCGTCGTACGATGTTGGATCGATCAATACCCATGATCTTTAGAGTATCCGAGAATATAACGTTAGCTGAACTACCTCCATCCACCAATACTCTCCTGGTCAAACAGTTTCCAATGTTTAACTGTATGACTAGAGCATCATGGTGTTTTTGGTTAACGCCCGATAGATCGTCTTGATCGAACGTTAGTTTGGCTGCATCGAGTTCTCTTTCAGCCGCAGTCTTTGAATCTTCAGGAACAGGATACCCTTCAGGTCCTTCTCGTGCGTGCCTTTTTGCTGCAGAATAGGTAAGGCCACACACTTCTGATCCTCCTGTAATGCAGTTTACAACCTTCGTTGGAACGGGTGACGTCGGTCTTTTCGAATCATCGCCTAGAAGGTTTTTGAGATGTCCACTTGATTTAAGGTATGCGATCTCCTTCTTTAAGCTGATACAATCATCTGTATTGTGTCCGTGGTCGCTGTGGAAGTCGCACCATTTTGTTTGGTCTCTATCCTTGCTAGGACTCTCTGGTTTTTTGGGCCATCGTACGTTGACTTCCAAGTTCCGTAGAGAATCCACTAAGTCCTTCGCTGTACCTGCAAAATGGTAAGTTGACAAATCTGGATATCTTACTTTACCTTTACCTTGGTTCGAACGTTTATTCTGATCGCGTCGAGAATTATCAATCTTGTTTACTCGTTTAGGTTTGAAATCATGTTTCTGCGCTCCAAGATTTTTCTTATCGTTCGAATGTTTACGCCGGAAAAGGGCATCATCTTCGATTCTCATGTGTGCCAACGTACGAGCTCGTACATCATCGAAGTTTTCTGGTGGATACTTCGTTAAATCTGTGTATAACTCCGAGGATGTATCTAATCCACGTTTGTATGCTTCGATCGCCGTCCGCACATCGCAGTTCTTGACTTCGATCATCTCTGCATTGAACCTGTTAAAATATTCACGAATGGTTTCACCTGTTTTTTGTACGACATAATAGAGATCGCTCGTTTGTTTCTCCATCTTGCGACTGCTTGCAAACTGCCGAGTAAATTGGTTTACTAACTCAGACCACGATGCAATGCTCTTGGGTTTCAAATTGATTAACCACTGCAACGCAGCTCCGGTAAGTGTTGATCCAAAGCCCTTGCACATACATATTTCTTGAAACTGGGTTGGAATAGGAACTGTCCACACTAGCTGCTTGTATTGTGCGATGTGTTCCACAGGATCAGAGATTCCAGAGTATTTTGGTGTAAAAGCTGGGATGTTATATTTTTTGGGAATATCGACGAGAGCAATCTCATCGATATAGGGTGAGGCTTGGAATCCAGTTTTAGGTTCAACTTCGATGGGTACAGCAGCTCCAGGAAGTTTGGTTAACAATGCGAGCATTGCTTTATTTTGTTCTTCTAGCATTTTTAATCGAATATCCACGATATCATTGGGTGGTGGATTACTAGAGGTTCCCGAAACGTTTGATAAGTTTGGAATATGAGTTATGGGGGTAGCTGCGGTGGGAACGTGCGATATAGGTTCTGGAATAGGTATAAAGGGACGAGGCCCTGTTTGAGGTTGGTTGTAAGTAAACGTGGTTGCTCCTGGGTAAGGACCTGATGGTAACGGGGGAAAGATAGGACGTGAATTGTTGACTGGGGGTGGCGGTGGTAAGCTAACTTGTGATATTTGCGGTGGTGGTGGCAAGTTAACTTGCGATACTTGAGGTGGAATGAAAGATTGTGACATTTGTGGTTGGACAAATGGAGGTTGAGAAACAGGGGGTGGATTTTGAGGAAAAAATGGCCTTTGCTGATGAACGGAAACTGGGATGTGAGAAGTTTGCGGATTCGATGCTCTCAATCTAGACAGTTCACCATTCATTTGTAAGTTCTGCTCATTCAACCATTGGATTTGTTCTTGTGCTGCTGCCAATTGTTGCTGTAAAGTTGTTTGAGAACTGCTTGCCATGTTCCTGTACTCAATTCACAAAGAAGCTCGAAGAAATAGGTTAGTAAACTGACGCCTTATCGAACAAGATTTTCTCAAAACGGGCCCCACGGTGGGCGCCAAACTGTTTGTGTAAAAATTTACTTAAATCGTTATCGTAAGATGTCGTGAGGCAAAATCGTCAAAAGAAAGAATTCTCGTTCGATAAAACGTGCGATAAATAAAAGTAAATTGACAAGAAGATTGATGACGCAGGAAAAACCTCTGAATCGAGGAAAAAACCTGCGGCCGACTAAATAGGATAGTCGACGTTGCACTATAGATCACCAATAAGGGGTGATATCCTCGATGTTACAGTTGTATCGTACGATTACAATAAAGAAAATGAATGCTATCGAACGTAAATACAGAGAATAATATTCGTATTGCTATTTCTCTCCCAGAATCAGTTCTCCCTTGTGTGCAGTCTTGAGTCTCTTTTTATAGTTGTTGAGCTTGTAACCGTTTGATCATAATTGAGCAATAAATGCAACGGCTATAACTGAAGAGTGTTTCACGATCGTAACGTCCGGACTCTTTAATGGTGAGCATATCTGGTTCAAACGGTCATATCGGGTTTTATAGGCGATGACTATGCTTCGAGCTTATCTTAGATGTGTATGCCTGCAATAAGAATAAACTCAAACGTGTATATCGTTAGATTTAATCGTAAGATCATATGACGATATCGTACGATTATCTTCGATGACCACTTATCTTTGTTTGATGGTAGTTATATCTTTATTTCAGGACCTTATCTTAATACAGGAATATCATCCTGAAATATATCTTACGATTTCAATCGTTCGATCGTTCGATGATAAAATTTCACCCAAACAGACGATCTTGCAAAAAGTATAGTCGAAATAAAGGATCACCCTCATTGAAAATTCTGGCTCCGCCCCTGTAGAAGATTACCAGAGTAAGTTGTAACACCCTAAAAATCAGGGCGAACAAAAACTTTCATTTAACGAAAGGTGGTAGACATAATATAACGCCATAGCGCGAGCTCTTCCCAAAACAGGGGTATAAGTAGTGTATAATTACAATGTTTGTAATTTTAATTAAAGAATGCGACAACCATCTAGTCTAAATCCTATCTCGGAAAAAACTACAAAAAGGGTTGTCGAATTTGCCATCGTATGTACGGTCTAAATGACCGGTCTCTTCACACATTTCCCAAAGCTCACTCTCAATCCCAGCACCTACTTGGGAACGGCATCCCTTGTACCTGATAGACACATCGACACCAAGCAAGTGTTAGGCTAAAGGAGCCTAGTGAGTTGTACAAATAATACCATACACGTAGAGCATATTAAGACATGCGAGATATACAAGATTATACTAACAATATGATTAGCATGTTAAACCGGTTTATTATTATCTTCGGAAACAATGGGAGCGACCCATTTCCACCAACCAATGCCCCGACATTATCTAATTCCAAACACCTCGATGCCCCGGATTTAGCATGGCGACATCATCAGAGGCCCGCGCACTTCGGAGCCACCCGAAGGCCGGCGACATAGGTACAAACCCGCGACTGTTTGGTGTGGACACATTGCGTTGGTTCGTCCAGGTTATTATCATATAGGATCGTGATACGGAATTTAGCATCGCGTCATGTCCATGGTGTTGCATACAAGACTTCGATACTGAATTTAGCATAGCATCTCGTCGATATCATTCGCATACACAACCTCGACACTGAATTTAGCATAGCGTCATTAACAGAGGTATTTATCGAGGGTCTCAAGCCCTTCACATCATTTCATATTTGCCAACATATTCGGATATCAAATCCCTTTTGTAAAATTCCATGGCACGTATACTTTCAAGTATTCCACATAAATACATTCATCCTACTAATTCATGGGTTTAACACATACGATGGTAGCATACGATAATCTACCGCACGTATACAACCATATAATCTGAATCATTCTTGTAGGCATAGCTCATCATATGTTCATGGAAAGCTTTAAACTCAATATGACAAGTAGTTCGTACCAAACCCACATTTATCCACAAAATCAAGCAAGGAATGTAAAATCATCAAGATGATGTGCCCTCAGTTTTAACAAAAAGGTTTTAACAACTCACCTTAGGGTTTTGCCACAAAACCCCCCAAATTCCAAGATCTAGGTCAAATACGTGAACGAACCTAAAATCAAGTAAATCGAACCCTAGGTTAGTTTCATAACTCTTATACATAGATTAACCAACCTAAAATGGTTTAGATAAGCTTACCTAGCCGAATCTTGAGCAAACCCTAGAATGGAGAACACTTGCAACAATGGTGATTTGAGGTTGTGAGAGGTGGAGAAGATGAAGCCATGGAAGTCTCCACCCTCCAAACTAGTAGATCTAGCCTCCAACACTTCTCAAAACATGAATTCCACCTAAAACAATACTAGATCTAAGCCAAGTATGGAAGAAAATGTTTGGAGATGAAAAACCCCCAAATCTAAGCTTAAAACTCGAAGGAAATGATAAGATTACTTACACCAACGTTTTTGAACCATCAAATACTTGAAATCCATTGATGTATTCTTGAAGAGCTCGAAAAATCGAGAGGATAGCAATTTGAATCACCAAAATCGGAGTTGTAGAGAGAAAGATATGAAGAAATGAAGAAGATGGCTTAAAATTGCGATTTTCAGGTCTGACCAGCGGTAACGGCGGGTCCGACCCGCGGATTGACCCGCGGCTGACCTGCCCTTACTCTGAAACCCGCCTGAAACCCATGTGGTTCACTGTTTTGGCCATAACTTCTTCGTTATAGCTCCGATTTCGATTCCGGAAGAACCGTTGGATTCGTATTTCAATTTCCCATCCAACAAGACCATAAAATCTAGGTTTTGATCAAAAGTCCTATTTTTCATATTTTCTTAAAAGATAAGTTTTACACAGATTCGGATTCGCACTTGTCCAAAAATCACGGGTGTTACAATCATCCCCACCTAAAATAAAATTTCGTCCTCGAAATTACGCCTCTTGCCCGAACCACAACTGATAACCTCATTCAATCGTTTCCCCAAAACTAGACGACTATGCTCTCCCCATACCAGTCGGTTAGACTAACACTAGACTTAGTTAAATACGCAATGTCAGCACCGATACAACATTCTAACTTAAGGGTGGTTCATCAAACCACCACAAGTCACTATAACATGCCTTCCTTTCGAAACATGGCTCGTTTTATAAAGATAGGGTCACTAGAATAAGCAACCTTAGTTCCTTGCACAACTTAACAAACCAAGTCGACTAAAGTTTTCGGTTCAGGGTGTTATACATCATTCGCCTCCTATTAAAGTCGATCACTCGGCTAAGAGTTTCTTTACTACCAAGAATGTCTCAGCATTCTTACTCACGGTGTCTAGCCGTCGTCATTGATCCTTAAGGAACTCGAATTTCGTCTACTCGTCCATGGGTACCATAAAGAAGGTAAACTTATTCACTTAGCAATCGTTCATCATCACTAGATCCTTACATTCTCGAATCCATATTACCAAAACTTTTCCAAACATCCTATCGTCTGCAAAGAAATCGTACTTGACGTCTTAGATGATTTGGGTAAAACATCCCAAGCGATACTCCTGCCTAAGCTCATCTTAATTTAATCAACACGAGCCACCATTTGGACACTTTAACACTTATTGTCATACGATGTCTTTCTCACTTAATTTGACATGTAGTGCCACTATCCCAAACATAACACTCCTACTCTTCACAAATCAATTATAAGCAACGTTTTCAAGATCACTTTACACTCTTAAAGGCTTATCTCTCTAAGGCAATTTAACACATTGGTATCTTGCACCTCTCACACGGCATGCAATGCCCTTAGCAAATCACAACATCACTACTCTTGTACTAATGGTAACGTTTTCTCGATTCTTAGCTACACAATTCAGCTATTAGTCCATGCACGCAATCACCATCCTACTACGTCCTCTATAATCACAATTTGGATAGTCACTTAGTACACACAACCATTATTGTTCCTTTCTAAACCACTCATACCAAGGTAAGTGTCGTTTCACAAATTCGTCTATCGAACCTAATGGAACCTCCAAACATGGTCACTTACTCCGCCCGAACAAGCCTTGTTTTAGACGGTTCGCTACAATCTCCAAGAACACGCTCCAACAGCCTATAGGGCTCTCTCATGTAAGGGTCAGTATGCTCATTAAGCACTCACTTAGGTGTGCTAACCAATTCTTTCCTACGCGGGTCAGTCCACGTCTCAATGGGCTTCGCCTAGTCATTAACAAGCATTCTTTCGAGACAAGGCCTCTCATCGGGCCACCCTTCTCCCCGCAGTCGTTGGCGTCACGGTGCTCCTCAACAACACCCTCGTAAGGGAGATCTGAAACTTAATCCCTACGTAGTCTGGTTTCGATTCACATCGAGCACCAATACCAATATGTCTACACTTTCTGTGTGTTAATCCACTATACAATATCATGTTCATAAGAGCTAGCAATCAATTAGTTTATTCCATCACATTAATAGGATAATATGCAATTAGTCCGCAAATGGGTATTAACCCTCAACTAGTTGGAATATCAAGGGGATTCAAAAGTTTCAAAATTAAGCATGGCAAACGTTCATCAAAAAAACACATACTCAGATACAAGGCATACATGTATTTTACATAAAAGACTCGACAACAACGGAAGTTACTTGCATTCATCGAGAGTGGAGGGCGCCTAGAGTACATAGCTTATACCCTACTAACCGTACGACACTTCAACCCACAAAAGTCCAAGTGCTTGCTACGACACTCGACTAGTCTCGTCCCGAGACAACTAAATTAGTACCAAAATCATTACCGGGCCATTTCATAAACCAAAACTCATAATTGAGCCATTTCAAAATCAAAAGTTCATCATTGAGCTATTTTACAAATCGGACCGTATCCCCAAGACTCTCAAAGTCAAAACCGAGCTTAAGCTCCAAACTCAATAAAACCCAAAATCGATGATCTCGAATATCATATATTTAAATGCCCCTTAATGTTGACATAACTCACAAAGTCATCTTGACCCCAAGACTCAACATAGCTTAACAAAACAGTTGTCTAAGTGGGTCCACACTTTTATAAATCTCATTTAAGCGAATAGTCATGTGAAAACACGTTTACAGTTCCCGTTATTCAAGTTACCCCGTAAATCTCATATACAAGCATTTTACAAAAGTTCGTTAGATATCGCACTCTGTAATAAAACACAACAGGTCGTTTAACTTGAAAACACTTTATGAAAACGCACAATGCCTTGGAAAAATATCATTTTGGCACACTTGAAGGATCTTGTCCTATCCACGCAACCATTTTATCCGGGCATCCTATATAATCGAAACTTGCAAGGTCATTTAATATACACAACTACTATTAGTTCATCTGAACCACTCCCATTGAAATAAAAGTCATCTATCGAACCCATCTTTCTCGAACCCACGACATCTTGTGATTCTCAATAACACTCTCATGAGAGTCTCACAGAACTTAATCCTCCATAATCTAATACTGATTCTGATCGAGTTTAGACTCGACTCCACCCATACTTTTCTAAGTACTATCCCCACTATCTAATAGTATATAAGGATTACTTTCACAAACATGAATACACCATAGTTTACTCGATAGAGCCATATCATCCTTTAGCATCATACTTTCGTGACCTTCCTCTATGCTTACAACTTAGTCATTTTAATCACAATGATTCCTATTGCATAAATCAAGTATTTATCCCCAAGGTCTCGTGACCTCTTTCATTATGTTACCATGTTTATCCGATAACAAATATTCCCATGTTAAATCATAGCTTACATAAAAATTCATGCAATTTAAGGTAATAAGTGAATAAATTATAGATAGACTCCCACATTGCACGCATACTAAAATTGTTATCACCAGCCCACATAAATTATAAATCCACATAACTCTAGTGTTCCCTCAAAATCCATGGTGTTCTCCAAACTTTGTCATTTGTGTAATTTATCAAAGGTGTGACTAATAATTCTAGGACACCTAGGAATGTTACTATTCCTTGCATTCTGACTCTTCCAAATCCATGACCATTTCGGACCACTAACCCCTTTAACACACACTTAGGTTATGCTACGTAGTCATCCAATTGTACCACTTCAATAAATAGGCCGTCTAGGTCAAATGTACCTAAGTCCTTCCGATCCGATCCACCCCCATCTAGTCAGCTAGAGTAAACAATTGCTAAATATTTATTTCACTCTTAAGCAAGAAGATTCACCACTAAGATTTAATCTTAAATCAAAGTATTCAAAACTTTCCCAAGTTGATGCCTTAACACGACCCCTAAATAAAGAATTTCCGTAATTAGGGGTCCTTTAATGACCCAATCAATATCCTATCATAAGAAAATCGAGAAAAGATTAAGAATAGCCTACTATACGTACCAACATTTATCAATCATTACGTCGATAGTAACCAAGAATACCCAAATAACGATACATTCATAACTCAGTAGCTAAGTGATTTATGAATAGACCGTACACGAGATTCCATGCCTCTATTGACGCAATTTCTCGATCCATGTTATTCGTATTCCTAGCGCTCTCCCCACCTAAGACTTTACCCATGGTAGGTGACATGTCTATTAGTGCACTAAGTTTAAGTCTAGGTACACTACGGTCAATACCTAGTTCGCTTAAACTAAAGCTCTGATACCAACTTGTAACACCCTAAAAATCAGGGCGAACAAAAACTTTCATTTAACGAAAGGTGGTAGACATAATATAACGCCATAGCGCGAGCTCTTCCCAAAACAGGGGTATAAGTAGTGTATAATTACAATGTTTGTAATTTTAATTAAAGAATGCGACAACCATCTAGTCTAAATCCTATCTCGGAAAAAACTACAAAAAGGGTTGTCGAATTTGCCATCGTATGTACGGTCTAAAGGACCGGTCTCTTCACACATTTCCCAAAGCTCACTCTCAATCCCAGCACCTACTTGGGAACGGCATCCCTTGTACCTGATAGACACATCGACACCAAGCAAGTGTTAGGCTAAAGGAGCCTAGTGAGTTGTACAAATAATACCATACACGTAGAGCATATTAAGACATGCGAGATATACAAGATTATACTAACAATATGATTAGCATGTTAAACCGGTTTATTATTATCTTCGGAAACAATGGGAGCGACCCATTTCCACCAACCAATGCCCCGACATTATCTAATTCCAAACACCTCGATGCCCCGGATTTAGCATGGCGACATCATCAGAGGCCCGCGCACTTCGGAGCCACCCGAAGGCCGGCGACATAGGTACAAACCCGCGACTGTTTGGTGTGGACACATTGCGTTGGTTCGTCCAGGTTATTATCATATAGGATCGTGATACGGAATTTAGCATCGCGTCATGTCCATGGTGTTGCATACAAGACTTCGATACTGAATTTAGCATAGCATCTCGTCGATATCATTCGCATACACAACCTCGACACTGAATTTAGCATAGCGTCATTAACAGAGGTATTTATCGAGGGTCTCAAGCCCTTCACATCATTTCATATTTGCCAACATATTCGGATATCAAATCCCTTTTGTAAAATTCCATGGCACGTATACTTTCAAGTATTCCACATAAATACATTCATCCTACTAATTCATGGGTTTAACACATACGATGGTAGCATACGATAATCTACCGCACGTATACAACCATATAATCTGAATCATTCTTGTAGGCATAGCTCATCATATGTTCATGGAAAGCTTTAAACTCAATATGACAAGTAGTTCGTACCAAACCCACATTTATCCACAAAATCAAGCAAGGAATGTAAAATCATCAAGATGATGTGCCCTCAGTTTTAACAAAAAGGTTTTAACAACTCACCTTAGGGTTTTGCCACAAAAACCCCCCAAATTCCAAGATCTAGGTCAAATACGTGAACGAACCTAAAATCAAGTAAATCGAACCCTAGGTTAGTTTCATAACTCTTATACATAGATTAACCAACCTAAAATGGTTTAGATAAGCTTACCTAGCCGAATCTTGAGCAAACCCTAGAATGGAGAACACTTGCAACAATGGTGATTTGAGGTTGTGAGAGGTGGAGAAGATGAAGCCATGGAAGTCTCCACCCTCCAAACTAGTAGATCTAGCCTCCAACACTTCTCAAAACATGAATTCCACCTAAAACAATACTAGATCTAAGCCAAGTATGGAAGAAAAGGTTTGGAGATGAAAAACCCCCAAATCTAAGCTTAAAACTCGAAGGAAATGATAAGATTACTTACACCAACGTTTTTGAACCATCAAATACTTGAAATCCATTGATGTATTCTTGAAGAGCTCGAAAAATCGAGAGGATAGCAATTTGAATCACCAAAATCGGAGTTGTAGAGAGAAAGATATGAAGAAATGAAGAAGATGGCTTAAAATTGCGATTTTCAGGTCTGACCAGCGGTAACGGCGGGTCCGACCCGCGGATTGACCCGCGGCTGACCTGCCCTTACTCTGAAACCCGCCTGAAACCCATGTGGTTCACTGTTTTGGCCATAACTTCTTCGTTATAGCTCCGATTTCGATTCCGGAAGAACCGTTGGATTCGTATTTCAATTTCCCATCCAACAAGACCATAAAATCTAGGTTTTGATCAAAAGTCCTATTTTTCATATTTTCTTAAAAGATAAGTTTTACACAGATTCGGATTCGCACTTGTCCAAAAATCACGGGTGTTACATAAGTGATTACCAACAAAATTCAACATTCTCACTTACTTACCGGGTAAGATTTTAGTGCATAAAAACGCTATCATATGCAACAATTTACCCAATAAGCGCTAACTATGGTAAGAGATGGCGACCCTCACTTACCGGGTAAAGTCTCCATATCTTCGTTCTTACTAAGGTAGGATTCTTGATCCTTGTCATATGTTTCCGATAAGGTAATATATGACTTGGTAGATGCTTACCAAAGTAAGTCTTTAGTAAACAATCCTTAGTTGTCCTCGTATTTGCAATGAAAAATGAGTTTCTGTTTGAACTTTCCTTTGTATTTTGATTTACAAAATCTGACATAGAAGTGGTTTTTAATACTTTTTTTTGAGAAGGTTCATCTGGTCTTTTCCCAAACTACATCCTTGGCACTTTTACCGAAAGCTAAACATGTTCTCCTGGGATTAATACTCAGTGGCCACTAATTGTTCACACATGGATTTGAACTCAGATGAAAGATACCACCCTTTAGAAACTTACCACTACACTACACCTTGGTGGTTAAGTGGTTTTTAAAGCTACCCACACCCATATTTTCCAACCGTCTCAACCTTCATTTTTTAATGCCACATCAGCTGCCACATCAGTTTTTTCCCAACCCTCTCTTTACCCTCCCATAACCCTCTACAACTTTTACCTAACCCTCTCAACCCTCTCACACAACACACACACATCTCACGGGCTCGTTGGCGGTGTGGTGAAACCGCAAAGGCTGTGAGCCCGCCGGCTTCAATTCTGCACACCTAACCTGAAGAGCCCGCCTGCTTCAATTCCCCTAGCCGCCCCAGCCCGCTGTCTTACCCGATCACCGGTGCGACCAGCCTAATACTTCACTTCGAATGTTTTTATTACAATATAATTTATTAAATTATTAGAAAAATATAACATCCATACATCATGTTTGTTTTTTAAAACGTCGTATTATTATTTGGGAGTAGGATTTAAGAAAATAAAAATAAAATAAAATGGGGAGAAGAGAAGAAAAACAATCAACAAGTAGAATAGAAAAAGGAAAGTGCCGTGGTGGACACGCAGGCAAAAAGGCGCGTGGGGAGATGTGTATAGTCTGACAGGTATGCCACCAGACTAGGGTTCCAACCACCGTTCGATCCGGATGCCAAACCCCACCCCCCAATATCCATCCAACTCTTTTTTTTTTTTTTTTTTTGCCGAACTCAAAGGAGAAAATAATTTATATACCCATCTCACAAAGGCTATGTTTGGCAAAGTAGGTGATAAGCTAGCTGGTAGCTGATAAGCTAGCTGGTAGCTGATAAGCTTGTTCGTAGCTGATAAGCTAGCTTATGAACAAATTTTGTTTGGCAAAAACTAGTTTATAAATATGTAAAATGACCAAAAAAAGTATTTATAAATTTAATAATTAATATTAATAAGGGTATAATTGGAAAAAGCTACAATAAGCTTCTCATAAGCTATTCGAAGTAGCGTTTCAAAAAGCTAGCTTATAAGCTAGCTTTCTGATACATGTTTGGATGGACTAGCTTATCAGCTAGCTTACAAGCTAGCTTATGCTTGCCAAACACAGCCAAAATCAACTTTACCTCCTAGTCATTCTTTTCCTAAAATACCCTTCGACCCGCTATTCAGTGACCGTTAATATGCATATGTGTCATGTGTCATATGTTGACAAATGACACTAATTCAAAATTTAAAATTATTAAAAATTAATCCAAAATTATCTATTAAGGCTATGTTTGGCAAGCGTAGCTTATAAGCTAGCTGGTAGCTGATAAGCTAGCTGTTGATTGATAAGCTTGCTAGTAGCTGATAAGCTAGCTGTTGAACAAATTATGTTTGGCAAAAACTAGCTTATGAGTATGTAAAATGACCAAAAAGGGTATATTTGAATTTAATAATTAATATTAATAATGGTATAATTGGAAAAAAGCTACAATAAGCTCCTCATAAGCTACTCAAAGTAGCGTTTCAAAAAGCTAGCTTCCTGGTACATGTTTGGATGAACTAGCTTATAAGCTAGCTTATAAGCTAGCTTATGCTTGCCAAACAAAGCCTAAATATAACAAACTTTATCTCTATCTATTGGTATGAAGTCATCTATATCTCTATCTCTCTTCCTATATCTCTATCTATTGGTATGAAGTCATCTATATCTCTATCTCTCTCCTTAAATTGATATTTAAAATACTAAGCATTAAATATAACAAACTTTATCTCTATCTATTGGTATGAAGTCATCTATATCTCTATCTCTCTCCCTAAATTGATATTTAAATACTAAGCAGATTCAACAAAAACCGTATAAACCTTACCTTTTCCATTTTAATTTTCAAGTTCCTCCATTACTCTTTTTGCAAACGTCTTAGGTAAGTTCGTCAACCATTTTTTCGAAGAACATTCATGCATAATTTTTTTTATTATTTGTTTTTGCAATTATTTGAAGAATGGTAAGAAAATTTATGTCATTGTTTTCTTATGATGAACTAAATCATATGGTTTAATTTTCTCCTGATTTTTTTTTTAGTTTTTTGATTTACATCAGTAGAAGCATAACTAAGTTTTTTTTCTCCACATTATATAATAATTTATATTTATATTCATTTAACTAATTGATAAACGTCATCAAATAGAAAATAAATATTTCATTTTAAATATAATGAAGATAATCATTGAGTTTTAATATAATAGTTAATTAATATTTTTATAACAAATTATTGTTAAACGTATCTATTATTATATTTCAATCCAAGTACACTTTTGTATGTATACCTTTCTCTTTATATGTGAAAGTATATTAACGTCATTTTAAAGTCAAATATAGTTTATAGTTTGATCTATAAAATGTCTTTGTTATATTTTCGTTGTAGATAATTTGATATCAATTGAATTAAATTAAAAATAAATAAAGTTTGTATTTTTTTAATATAATTAATGTATTTGATAGAAAATAATATTGATGTTAAAAGATCAATAGCACAACAATTCATATTTGTAATATAAGGTTTTTGGCATGACTTAATTTCTTGAAATTATCCCGTGTATTACACGGGATCAAAACTAGTATATATATATAGAGGAAAATTCAAATGTGAACCACTTTTTGGTTGTGAACGTGAGGACAACCGAGAGCGCGATACGTGGCGGAAATTCTAATTATAAAATCACTTTTAAACAAACATTTACTGATTAAAATCATGGTGGGTAATTCGTTTAGATAATTAATGACAAACCAATCAAAAACCACTTAGCCACTCTTACTAGATGCGGATCTAGGAAAAATTTAAGCGATGAAACAAAATAACAACCATACAATAATAAAACTAGTAGATAATTAAGTGTTGGCATGGAATTTGCTAGTCATTATGTAAATCTGGCCCTAACTTTGACACCAATTCATTATACGTCATTGTTTATTAAGACTCCAACATTTTATGTCAATATAGTTTCTATCTCATCAGTTTTTTATTTCTTATTATCTTGAAGTGTAACTGACAAAGGTGTACCATACATACCTATAAGTGTAACTGAAAATCAAACCGACTTCAAAAGTTCGCAATAAAAAATTGAAAAAACTTGTGGATTCTGAATATTTGTCCATCAGATAATTTCAAAACAAAATATTTTAAAATAAAATTATTGCATTTTCTCAGTGTTATGTTTTCTTATTAACGAAAAATCTAATTTTAAGCTAACTAAATCAAAATGACTATCACAAAATAAACGATTGAAATAAATATGCTTTATAAACTAGCTAGTTGTAGATTAATGAGTTAACATTGGAGCATATCTAAGATATTCTCTAAATATTTTCTTTAAAATAAAGAATTCAATGTTAAATTCTAAAATCACAATTAATTTACCAACTTAATTTCTCAATTTTAAAAACTTTAGCATTAATCATCTTATTAGAATATTTAATGTATTTAATATACTAACACACTTTTCAATTAAATTATATATAAAAGTAATGATATATATTTTTAACTTTATTGCCAAAATTAAATTCATTTTCCACAATAATTTTTCTAAAATCTCCAAATTTGAATAATTTACAATTTCTCTTCTATTTTTCCTATTCTGAATTTCCTTAAATGAATTAATAACTAGACTTTAATAAACAAACATGGTAAACTAAATGACATATAATAAAAATAGCTTTAATTATAATATTTTTAATCATTTTTCTAAAATATCATAGACATAAATGGAAAAAAAAGTTAAGAAATATTTTTCTACTTTAATTTATTTAAATGGTAAAAGTCCTCCAACAAAATTTAAAAACAGGGCCAGCTAACTTATTGTTGTATTTAAAACACGACCTAATAATAAAAAATAATTAAAAAGTATGGAATAATTTTTTTAAATAATAAGTAATAAAAATAAAATAAATAAATAAATAAAAATAAAAAATTAAAGATTGAAAAGGGTTGGTAAAAAGCGTGGGGTATGATCAGAGTTTCATTATACCCTAATATTCTTCTCGGGATTGGTGGTAAAAAGACTTCCATTCTCTCCTATAAATACGTACTCTCCTTCTCTTCACCCTGCAATATCCCTCTTTCTCTGTGTGTGACTGTGTGTGTGTGTTTCACTGTGTGTGTGTGTGTGTTTTTCAAGAACCCTAATTAGGGTTTACATGAAGAAGAAGAAGATCGATGGTGCTCTTTCTATTCTTCCACGGCTTTCTTGAACTGCATGGGTTTTGATCTAACTATCAGATCTGTATCTATATATATATGTATATATGTATGTATAATCTTTGCGGTTCAATAAAGCTGTGGGAAGATAGAGAAAGGATCAATACCCAGAAGGAATTGAAAAAGTAAAACACACATTATATATATATATATATATCTTGATTTATTTGATTTGATTTGATTTATTTATCTTTTTATAATGTTTGTTTTCCTTTTTCTAGTTGGTTAATTTTGGGTTGATTTTTCTTGATTTCTTGGGTTCTTTTGTTAAGTTTTATTTTGATTTCAGTTTTTGTGTGGTGGATGTGTTTTTAATGTGAATTCTTGATTGATATATATATATATATATACTTTGTTAGTTTTATTTTGATTTTAGTTTTTGTGTGGTGGATGTGTTTTTAATGTGATTTCTTGATTGATATATATGTAGGAACCATGTAGATTGTACAACTTATAAAGATTTGGTTTTTATTTTAAATCATGTTCAGAAATTACATTTTAACTGCTTCTTAATTTTCATGTGATTTATTTCTTAAGATTTCTTGTATTCTTCATATTATCCCCCCCCCCCCCCCCCCTCTTTCCCCACAAACAAACAAACACACACACACACATATATATATATATATATATATATATATATGAATTTTTGGATTTATTAGCTATGTTATACTAGTTATGCATTATATAAATGTCTTCAAAATCTATCATTTTTGTTGTATATATATATATGTTTATGTATATGATGTTGAGTATACATCAAAATATGATTTTGAGTTAGAGGGTGTTTGGGAGGGCTTATTTGGAGGTGCTTATACCTTATTTCATCTTGGAGAAGCAAATAAGTTAAAATAAAGTGTTTGGATAGTTATTTTTAAAAGCTCCTTATTTCATCCCCTAAAAGCTAATAAGTCATTTTTGAAAAGTCACTCCCTACTAACTTATCAAAAACTCCTTATCAAAAACCCCTAAAAGCTAATAAGCTAATCCAAACACTTTTTAAAAAACTCCTTTCTCACACCACATAAGTTAATAAGTACTTTTACCAAAAGTCATAAGTTGTTTTAAATAAGCCTTCTCAAACACCCTCTTATTGTTTATTGGTAATTAAAAAAATGAACGATCGATATTAGTTACCAGAAATGTTGAAATGGTCACATCATTTAGGTTGCTAATTAAACATTATAATGAAAAAAGGCCTAAAAGTTTTGATTTCTAATGAATTTTGTAGGGTACCAATCTAAAATGTATATATATGGACCACACAATAATGCAAGTTTCCTTTTCTCATATGGAACCCCTCTACCAACTTAGCTCACATACAATTTAAAAGCCATTCATGTGAATTAGGTAAAACATGTGATTGATGGGCATATTTTAATTACTATTTTCTAATTTCTTTTCCAAATAGATATTTATCTAAAAATGTTTAAGGCCCTTAAAATTTCTACAAACTAAAGGTGATGGTTAATTAGCTCTGTAAGAATTCTTATAATTTGTGTGGCTTGGTTGTTTAAATTAGAAAAAAACCATGTTTAACCACTTGGTTAATTGGTATTGTTCTATAAGATTTGTGATTAATTGTTTGTTGTAAGATTATATTTTTCAAAAGAATGTAATGGATTAAATTGGTACCTATATTGAAATAACAAAAAGAGAATTATGCCGTCAAAGTCCATCTTTCCATTTAGCTTTCTTTGATAGATAGATTGCCAAAAAGACTACCAACTCTAAGAGCAACAAAAAGTTGCCTAGAGCATGTACTTTTGAGAAGTGTACTGAAAAATGTTAAGATGCTAAACGAAATTGTTACCATCTATTACCGTATTTGACAATTGATGCAATTAATTCAAGTTTCTAGTTACGGCCACCAGTTAACACAATTTGCAATTCGAGTTAACACAATTTGCAATTCGACCTGCTTTTAACATCTCAAGGCATCTCACATGTATAAATTTGCTTAAAAGTTACAATTAAACCTACACTTATACTTTTCGTAACTTAATACACATAATAAAGCTTGTTTTTATAAACGATATCAACATTTCTTTAAAGTGTTAGAGGATCTAGCTTACATTCACCCGTTTATTGATAACATATAATTAAATCATTGACAACATTTTTTTTAAGATTCTAAAGCTTTATTTATCTTCTTTATATGAAATATTCTTTTAACTTCATGATGATATTAACCTCGATAATTTATAACTTGATAATCACAATAACTAAATGTGTGTGGTTAAATTTAAGTTTGTTTTTGTTTTACTTTTATTTGCCATTTATGTCAGATTAGATGGACATATATAAACCAATCCATACCAATTTCCCTTTTTACATAGTCTATTGATTAATCTCATCTGATAAATTAAGTAATCCTTAGCCGCTTACTTACCGCTTAAATTTGTTAATGTAACACCCCAAAGCCCAAAGTTATAGGCTGGCCCAATATCTTCGAGTCCAACTAAAAACCATGTGGAAGTTATTGGGCCAGCCTATAGCTTTGGGTTTGGGGTGTTACAAATGGTATCAGAGCCGATCCTTGTACCATCGGGATGGTGGGGCAAACCTCATGGGAATGATGAGTCCTCGAGGGGGGATGTTGGTAACATCTTAGGCGAATCCCACATCGCCGATGACAAGGAGAGAAAGATTCTGGGTAGGCTTGACGAGGACGTCAGGAGTTCAAGTGGGGGAGTTTGTAACAACCCGTCCCACATGGATATATGGTAGAATTTAGAAGCTCGTTATAAGCCTCAAGCCATAGGCTACCAATAACTTCCACCATGGTTTTTAGTTTGACTCGAAGTTATTGGGGCAACCTATAGGTTTGGGCTTTGGGGTGTTACAGTTAAGAACCATTCTTTCGATTTCAATATCAGATTTTGACAAGATGCATTCCTAATTTGCTAAAATACAAAATTTCAAAGATTCTAGATCTACATATTGACTTTTTAGAACATCTTGAATCGCTTAAATTGAAGATTTTGTGTGATTGACTTTTCATTTAGTCACTATAATAAATGGATAAATTATTCTACCAAACACTCATGTATATTTGATCGAATAATTGGTGAGTCTGGTTAAGCTATTAATACACATGATCTTACATTACATGCATTTAAAGAAAAATAAAGTTTATGTTTAAGAAAATATAGTTTATAGTTAACCCACCTTGCATTTATGAGGGTGTTTGGGATTTCGTATTAAAACTGTTTATTTGCTTATTATAAGTTGAAACAACAAATAAATAATTTTAACTTTTTTTTGGACCGCAAGAAGAAAAGATTTTTTTTTGGAAGAGGTATCCCAGACCACATTGGGTCCAGACTAATCCTCGGCAATTTTTGGGCCGAACCCCGACTGCTAAAGCATGCAGCCCGGGGTCGAAGCTCCCATACCTCCAGAATGTGTCCCCCAGGGCTTGAACTCGGGTTCACCACTATGTAGTGCCCAAGTCTTACCACTTTGCTAACACTCATTTGGTAAGAAGAAAAGATTTATTTAAACTAGCGAGGAGTTAGGGCAATACAAAGAGAAACCGACTTAGAAGTTTAAAAAAAAAAACCAATAAATAAGTGTTTGGATAAAATGTTTATCACGGCACCAACCAGTAAATAAGAAGTTGTTAAAGAAGTTAAAAGATTTTAATTTTTTTTAACCAGTAATAATCAATTACGTACATAAACATAAGATATTTTGAATAAACAACCCCAAAACATATATGCTAATATGTTATGTAATGTTAGTAAGCTTTGTAAACATGAATATAGTTTTTTTCCCAAAAGTAAACTTTTGTAATACAATCGAAATCGAAGAGAAAAAATAATATTTACATGGACTTGTAAATTTGAGTGGACTCTACCTTGCATC
The DNA here is from genome assembly GCA_030169165.1 of Centaurea solstitialis. Classification (NCBI taxonomy): domain Eukaryota; kingdom Viridiplantae; phylum Streptophyta; class Magnoliopsida; order Asterales; family Asteraceae; genus Centaurea; species Centaurea solstitialis. The sequence continues at coordinate 17,419,697 of CM058043.1, forward strand.
TAATTAAATAATTGGAGGACATAAAAGTTAAGATTAGACAGCATGTTTTTGCTGTTTTGTTTGATTATAAAAAAGGTTTTATTTTCATTTTAAAGTTATATTAAATTATAATAGAAAAGAGCAATCAAGAATCTTAATATTGATATGGTTGTTTTATTGTCATAAGACAATGAATTACTTCCTTTTTTGTTTCATGATAATTTATAATATTCTTGAGATAATATCTTTATTTTAAAATTAATGTTAAAACTACTTGTTTATATTCATGATAATAACAAATAAATCGATTATTTATTTGAACTTATAAGCTTAAAAAAATTAATTTTCATTTATTTAGTGGAAGGGAACTTTATTTTTGTTCACTCCTGAATGTATTCGATCACCTTTTTTTAACGGCAAACAACAACTTTATTAAGAAAACGGGCTAGTGAGAAGCTAGAGTGATACAAGAGACAACAACGTTAATCGGATTACAAAGCCATCCTTCCCAACTAAGAACATTACCTCCCTTAGACCGACACCTTATCCAGTTAAAAGCAAGAGCTTGAATATCACGAAAGATCTCCTTTTCCATTTTAATTCCCCCATTAAACACCTTCCTATTACGACTTGCCCATAACGAGTTGAAAAACGCAGCGCCTATCACTTTGCACATATCCTTTTGTATCTTGTTATCGCCTGATGAACGGATCTTGTCCCACACAATGGCCACCTTATTAATAAATATTTTGACAACATGAAAAATTTATCAACAAATTAAAAAGATCCAAATTTGTTGTATTGTAGTTTATTCTTTTATTTAAATGTCAAAGTTTTACTCTAGAAAATTCTAATTTCAAATGCAAGGGTAATTAATTAGTCTATAATATTCTGGCCTAAGGCGACCTCACCAAAAGTGAGGCGTGTTTAAATTTTTTTGGTTGCATTTGTTGCATATAGATGTTATATACTTCAAAAAAATCCGATTATATTGTTTTACATTTTGTTGGTTTCGTAGGGTGCCTTCAAGCATAACAAAATTATAGAAGGGGTTGAATACAATCACAAGACAATTTGTTAATTTTAAAATATATGTGTTTATTGATCAGTGAAACCAAAAACATAATTACAAGGTTGTTGCAGAAATACAAAATGATTAACCTATTATAAACAACATTATGAAATCACAAAGTTTTTACTATTGCACTAGTGAGAAATAAGGAAAAAAATCGCAAAGAAGAAAGGAGGACAAAGGGTAGAATTCTCATAGTGATGTGCTGAGAAAAAGTTCTTCTCAACTTATGCCCTATGCATTGAATGCATGTCAGATCGGGTTTCCACATATTGGATGTAGAGTAGTCTAATTTCTACTATTCACCATCGTGTAAGAACATGCTTTTGGAAGCCTATGCATTTGGTACATGATGAACAGTTGTTTTGAGGCTTGACATGTACGAAGAAAACCATTCTCTACTTCTCATTTTTTAGCACTTCTCATTTGAACCTAATACTATATATATGTGTGTGTGGTTAAAGAGAACGTTAACTATTCAAGAAAACAAGAAAAACGTCGGTCATGTACAAGATCACATATGATTTTATACCAACGGAAAAAAAACTGGACGCGGGCCGGGTGGCTTGTCATACGACTTAAAGTCATTGGGAAAAGTCGTGTGAATCATATATGATTTTGTATTGAATCATATATGATTTTGCATATTAACGAAGTTTTTCTTATATATATTTTTTAAATAGTTAGCATTCTCATATAAACTCACTTTTCGCTTTCCCCCTCTCTATATATGATTAATTTAGATGGTTTCATGTGTTAGAAATATGAATATGATAATTTGAAAGATTTGATACACACATTCAAAGAGAGTAATGGCAAAAACTAGATGACAACACATGAGAATGGATCGGATGTTTTTGTGGTGGGAAATTTGAGCCATTTGGAAAAACTTATTGGGATGTGGTTACAAGTCTAAAGTTTGTATCGGGAAAGTGGTTTTGACCATTTTTAATCTTTAATTATAACTTTCTTGAAATCTTGCTTTATTTTCTTGAATCCAAAGCAATAAAATGAGCTCGATTTCATAAAAAGTAGACCAAAACTTGAGAATTTTTGGACCCTATTTTCTTACTAGGTATTACCACCATTACCTTTTCAATTAAATTTGTTTTATATTGCTTATCAAGTATTTAAAAAAGTATCATATAAAAAGCGTAAATGATTTATCACCGAAAAGAAAGACTAGTTAGGTGTTACTTGTGGTTGAGTAGCGACTAAAACATAAAGTATTTATAGGAAAAGGTTGAATACGAACACAACCAATTCTTAAGTTTAATTATGTCTTATTTTATAAAAACAAAGAATTACATATTGTTGTACAAAGTAAAAAGGAAAAACTAACTTAAACAATCCATCTTATAACAAAATTGCCCTCAAGTTGGGAGATACTGTAAGGGTAAAAGAAGGAAAACTTGAAATAGTTTTCAGATCTTGACATTGATCTGCCTAATAAACTATTACTCATATAGCCACCAATGTGTTAAATATTTCATGTCAACTTTAACACGTGTCTTATATCTATGGTTGTATTCTTCATTTAAGCATTTGGAAATTTTAATGTTCCCATACCAAGACATGGATTGGTGGGAGTTGGTTAGCCAAACATGTTGATTAAATTTCCACTAGAAATCGGCTTCTAACTTATATTGTGTTGGTCTTCAATCGAATAGGTGTCAATCATTTCTGCTTTTGTGTCGATCTAATTCCACTTCAATTACTCTTTGATTTTATTGAAGGCATTTACTTGGACCAATACTATATATATATAGCTAATGTGAAACCAATACAAGTCTACGAGATCCTAAAAAATTCTATGAAACGTTTTTATAATCATTAATTTTTCATATATTTCATATTTCCATAATCATTGAGTTTCATGTATTTCATATTAAATATGGAAACGTTTCATAGAATTTTATAGGATTTTTACAACAGAAATCATGTTCTAATAACTTATCCGAAACATAGGATATATTTTTTAGCCCAAAAAGATCATTTTACAAAGTATTTGATTCTAGATGAATTTGGATCCTATTACAAAACTTGGTCCGTATATGTATGTATATGTATATATAGAGGGAGGTTCATTTGTAAACCTCAAATATCTTGTAAACTTTGTGAACTCATCGTGGCCTTTGATCAAAAAAATCAAAGGAGGATATGGATTCATAGAAAATATGGAAATGTGAAATATATTGTAAGTCAATGATTATGGAAATATGGAAATGTGAAATATGGAAACATTTTTAAAAATCAATGGTATGGATTGGTTTACACGGTTTACAAGATATTTGAGGTTTACAAATGAACCTCCCATCTGTGTGTTTGTATATATATATATATTTAGGGGTGGATATAATCAAATACAAACCACTCTTAAATAAACCAATCAAACCCCTCTATATTCCAGATCTTAAAACATGTCGGATCTTCTAGCGTCTTCTGACCCTTAATAAACTTTCGTATCATGATATATTCGGATTCCCTAATTTTCATTTTCATTTCATCCTTATACAAATCTGAATCTGATAAAATCTAATTCTTGAATTGTATTTTGGATTCTATACTAAGACTTTTTGAACTGTTTATCTGAGGTATATTCGTAAAATTATCAAATCAAATGTTTTGTGATGAATATTATGCATTGTATGTAGAGCACGTTCCAACACTACGTATAACCACTTGATATCGACAACTTTTCCAGATAGACTTGTCCACTCTCTAGATGTCACCGTTGTTCTTTAGTCGACCTCCTTGCTTCCCTCTTCCTTCTCAATAGAAGGCTAAATCACCTACTTTTGTTATCCCATTCTTTAAAATAGAAGTTTTCAAAAAAAAAAAAAAAAAACACCTAAATTTAGAGTGTAGAAAATTCTCTAAGATCTTCGAATATAAAAAAAAATATTATTTTAATGTATATTATTTTAATTGTTAAATTTTTTTTTAGAATACTTTGAACAAGTAAATTCTTTACAATCTTTAAATGTGAGATACTAAAACGATTTAATCATATAGAAATAATAAAAATAACACAAATAAAATCTTACTTTTTCCTTTTTGGTAATAATAACAATTAAAATCATAAGATTAAGATAAGGGGTTAAAACAAATGCATGGGAAAAACCTTAGGGGTTTGAATGGAAATTCATCCAATACAACAAATAAACTAGAGTAAACTACGATTTTCGTCCCTGTGGTTTGATGGTTTTAACTGTTTTCGTCCCTGTGGTTTTAAAATTGCTTTTTTCGTCCTCGTGGTTCCAATTTGCTTCTATTTTCGTCCCTACATCTAACTCCATTAACGAAAGTTGTTAAATATGTGGTTTGAGAAATTACATATTCAACCCTTGAGTTTTTAAAGTTATAAATATCTATCTTTAAACTATAAAAAATTTAATATAGTGTTTTTCTTTTTTTTAGTTTTTGTTATATTTCTTTATTATATATACACACATATTTTTTTAAGAATATATATATATATATATATCATATACACGTTTTTATATTAATTTTTTTCTTTTTTATCATTTCTTTACTATATTTTTATATTATATATTTAGATATTTTTTTAAAAGAGTATACATATATATACACACATATACATACATATGTTGGGGTCTTCTTTAGAAACTCAATAATTTATGAAATCTATAAGATCCAATTTAAACTACAAAAACATATTTAGTAAAAAATGAATTTAATATAATTAAAAGCCTATTTCTCTCAAATTAACCATTTTTTCTCTAAAAATCTCTTTCTTCTCTCACCTATTTTCTTTCTTCGTAACATACACATGAATAATTAAATACAAACTTAATGTGAATATATTGTATGTATGCTTTTTAATTTAAATATCAAATAATTTTAATAAGAAACAAAATATAAACAAAAATATGGATTAGTGTGACAATCACTTGGTATAAAATTAAACATATTTTTTTTCCGAATAATATTAAACTTTTCGAATGATAATTTAAAATAAGTAAAAATTAAAAGCTTTTTTATTTATTGATTTACTTAAGATTTTTATTTATTTACTTAATATTTTTATTTATTAAACTTAGTTAGATGATAATTTGATATAAATAAAAATCTTAAGTAAATAAATGTATATAAAAAATAATTAGTTTTTATTTATTTTTAGTTGTCATTTGAAAAGTGTTTAATATTATTTGAGAAAAAAAATTAGTTTTAGTTTTACTACTTTGTAATTTTAATGAAACTTTAAATTTTATTAATTAATCAAAAGCAAAAACAAATATATTTTAAATATTCTATTAAAAATGTGTATATATATATATATATGGAGTATTGAAATATAAGAAAGAAATAATATATATATATATATATAAGTTTTAATTTTTTATTTGGAGGTTTAAGGACAATTGTTTTTAATTTTACATACCATAGGGACTGAATGTGTAACTTTTTTAAATCACTTTTTGGATATTTAACGGATGTAGTTAACAGAGTTAGGATGTAGGGACGAAAAAAGAAGCAAATTGAAACCACAGGGATGAAAAAAGCAATTTTAAAACCACAGGGACGAAAATAGTTAAAACTATCAAACCACAGGGACGAAAATCGTAGTTTACTCAATAAACAAAATAGGCTCATAAGTCATAAGAAAAGTACTCTTAAAGTCTGGTGCTAGATAAGATACTTAAGTAATAATAAGCAATAACAAAAAAATAAATGTCCAATTTATGTTTTCATTTTTCCTGTTTACTTCTACAATGTAATTACCTAATAATTTTGGACCCTTCTTGTTTACTTAATTCTTTTTAGGTTGTCTATTATATACAAAAATTTAGATCTTTTTAATATCTTAATTTTTTTTGAACTACTAAAATGATTAGGCTCCTAAGTTTCTAGAGCTATCAGACATGCCCCGCCCTCCTAGAGACTAGAGAGGGCCCATTAACATACCATATAGAGATTGTGTTTATCTACGTGAAGAATTAAAACATGATGGGTTCATTTTAAGGAATGACAATAAAAATGGCAGTGTGGGATAGTAAGAATAGAAATAAGAGAACAATATTTGTAATATGAAGAATACACTATGATTGTCTTTATGATTTACAGTTCATTGTTGTTTTTGTACTTTTGAAGGTATCAATTTTGTCGTTATAATTTACAGTTCATTGTTGTTTTTGCTTACGATCCTAGTTCCATCGGTATGAAGGACAAAAATAACATTGAATTGTAACCACACAAATGAGAAAAGTAAAATTATGAATACAACGATGAGAACCATAACTTCATAAAAGCAAGTTTTTACAAACCACAAGGATCAAAAATGTAGTTTACTCTAAAGTGAATTTGTCAGACTGGCATTATAGTTCATCTTAACCACAATTCATCTTAACCACTTTATCATTTCAAAGGGAGAAGCTAATACCTTACTATTTACGCCAATATAGAGGTTGTTATGCAACATAGCATATAAAACTAAGTTCAAATCTAAACCTTATATTTTTATCAACAAATTATCAGAATGCATCAATAAGCAGATGCCAACAATAAATGTCTTGTTCGCTATATATTCTAAAACTCGTTATATACAAAAGCTACAGACAAGACAAGATACCCTCACATTATTCGTAAAACACTAAAACACCAATTTATTATATATCATCTCAATGTGATGTGACACTACCTATAATCATTGTTTTTATCGAAAAATACATGTCAGTGTCCTTTAATTTACTTTTTATTTCGTTAAATCGATAATAGACATGGTTTATAAAAAGGACAACATACAAGATTGATGGTTAGACAACATTATCAACATTTAAGTAGGGTTAATCAATACCTAAGGTGCTACGCTAACAAGACGTGGGCATGTCATGACCAATGCATAAATGTATGGACTGGTTAGTTATGTCTTTTTGCACTAGGTAGACATACCGAAAAGATCTAGGAAATATTACAGCATATCGTAAGGCTTCAAATAATTATGTTATATATTTCACTAACAACAAACATATTTATGGCTAGAAAAGAAAAAAGGGTGGTGGGACTAGACATATATGCCAATCTATGCCCCGTCCAGTCTTGTCAAAACCCTAGTCGAGCTTGCTTGCCTAGGCTTTTCAAGGGATTGGTTATTACTGTAGTGCCTAGCAATGTTCTATGAAGCGTGTCACACAAAGATGCATCTTTGATGAGTCGTTAATCCTAGTAGGGGTCGTGCAAATCTATACACGTGCCATGATGTCTTCACGAACATTATGACATGAATTTATTAAAGACATTATTTGACTTTTTAATTATTCTTTTAAAATGGTTGTGCTCTTTATACCCCTTCGGCCCTTGGTTAAGCGCGCTCTCTCTCTCTCTATATAGAGAGAGATCTTGCAAACCTCATTTATCATTAAAACTTTGTGCGCCAATTTTAACCATTCAATGAGTTTCTTTTTATTTGATGTTCTTTATTTACAAAGGCATAATGTCATTTGCTTAGTACAAATTCATATATGGTAGTTATCCTTTTGATTTATTTTAAGATATATTCATTATATTATCTGTAATGTTAATTAAACTTTTTCCATCATTTTCTCTTCATCATATCAAAACTCATAAAATTGGATAAGAGAGTAGACTATTAGAGAATCCAATGAGCCATTTTAATGGCGGCAACCACAACATGTTTTAGGTCGATTACAAGCCAGAAACCGAATTTGACAATTCATTTTTACCATTCGAAGTGAGACAATCGATCCTGCTAAAACACTCTGCTTTTTTAAAATGACGAAGTATCGTGTCAGAAGAAGAGTTAAGGTGGATTTGACCATTGATCAATTTTAGTTTCAAACCCACCCATGACTTATGCTTTATATGGGATTGATCAAGTGCTCCTCCGGGCATCTTATCTTAATATGCATCTGAGGGTCCAAATCTCTTCTTACACTTATCAACATAACTTCTATTCTCACTAGAACTGAATATATATATATATATATAGTGGGAAGTTATTTTGCAAACCATAAAAAACGTGCAAACCGTGCAAACTCATGGTTGCACACGTAAATCAATGAAAAATCTTTTATAGAGTCGTTTAATACGATGAAAATGTTTCATATACTAAATTTTGTGATGAAATTGTTTCATATGAAGGTGTTTATTTACGTAGAAATGAAAAAGTTTCATAGAAACGATAAAAAAGTTTCATATGAATAAAAAACACCAACATATGAAACAATTTCCTCAAAATTTGATGTTTATGAAACATTTTCATCATATTAAACAACTCCATGAATCAATTTCACTGATTTTACGTGTGCAACCATGAGTTTGCACGGTTTGCACGTTTTTTATGGTTTGCAAAATAACTTCCCTCTATATATATATATATATATATATATATATAGGGGAAGTATCCATTGCAAACCAGGTAGATTGTGCAAACTATACAAACCTAATCTTAACCATTGATTTTGTTTATATTTTGTTTATCTCCTAACTTTTAGGTGATTTTCAAATATTTTCAAATGTAGTTGAGAGCAAATCTAGGAAATGAATTAATCTAAGCCATTGATCATCTACATGTGTGGTGGTGATTGGTTTGTATAGTTTGTACAAACTATCCGGTTTGTAACGGATACGACCCCTATATATATATGATTCATATACAAAATCACATATGATTCATGCAACTTTGCCTGTGACTTTCACTCGTGTCGAAAGTCATCTGCGTCCAATTTTTTCTGTCAGTGTAAAATCAAATGTCATTTTGTACATGGACGAAGCTCCTCGCATTCTCATAAATAGTTAGCGTTTTCGCTTGAATCTTTTTCTATGTGTGTGTGTTTGTGCGTGTTTGGAAGGAAATTGATTCAATGTATTCTGATGCATCTTATCTTGATCCATCTGATCATAATGTACATTCATTTCTCATCAAACGGTCGACAACCACTCCTCAAGTTAACATTAACTTCTTATCAGAACTCAACCCTATATATACTCACGTTTGAAACCACATTTAGAAAAATCACCTCACCTTGTCGTGGCTTTTAAAGCCTGAAACTTTAGCAACTTTAAGATAAAATAAAACTAAAGAGGGGCACGCTCATCTGTCTATTATACGGATGTAACGTTTTTTAGCGGTCTTAAAAGGCTTTCCCGATTTAAATTAATAAGTGCTTCCTTAAGTTAACAAAAAACCAAAAACACCTTATTGGTAGTATCACAAATGTGGTATTAGAGGTTTTCCAATATGTCCAAATCCCTTTACCTCTCTTTTGAGGTTTTGGTAACATCAACATATACTTGATTAATAAAATAAAAAAAAATAAAAGAACACACAACTTGTACAATGAAAAAAAGAAAAAACCACCCATTACTTATAATAAAACCCTACCTTTTAACAATTAATTCTTCTTTTTGTTGTTTTATATCAACTCTTTTGTGTCCCATTTGGATATTTTTTGGATCTACTTTTCCACCAAAGCATCTCACATCATTTAAAACCATGGTACAACTAAGCAATACCCAAATGGCACTTTTCTTTTATAGAGATATAATTTAGGCTCCATAGATTCATATTTCTAACAGACAAAATTCCAGAAAAATAAATAATAATTAATAACTAATAATTAATAAAAACTATAAGAGGCTTCCCATCCCACCCAGCACATGCAGCATGTGAGGAAACTCTGCTATCTTTTAATGGAATAATAAGCATGGGGTGTTTTTGGTCCCCTCTTAATTTGTGTTTATTCACCTTCATACACATACATACAAACAACAATTACCATATATACATATACACACACACATATATATATATATATCTATATATTATATGAAAATAAATAATAACTTTATTGTTATTGTTATTATATGGTTCTCATTCTTTTGTCTCTTTCTATGTTATTTATCTAACATTGGATCTAGAGACTAATAAATCTGCTGATTTTTCGTCCACTACATCTATATCGATCGATCTTCTGGATAGCAAACGTTTGTTGTCTTCATCTATGATTCAAACGAAGATATTTACAAGTGAAACGGAAGGTCTCACATTTTAGCTGGTAAGCTAGTTGTTGACTAAATGACTAATAAGGTCTTTTCTAGCTGATAAACTAATCACATTTGGTAAACTAGTAATAAATTACGCAATCTAAAATGGTCTAAAATTTAATTGAAAATAATTGAAGAAAAAAATGGAAAAAATCTAATAAATGAATAAAAATGAAAAAATCATATAAAGTTAGAAACTAAGGTTTAAAAGAGACAATGTAGAAGAGAAAAACCATGAAATTGATATTTTTATTATACAACATAATTGATGTCTTAATGGATGAAACAATCGATTGAATTTGTTGCAAGCCTTGCATGATTAGGCTTTATAAATACGAAATAAAGCTTAAAGGGTGTATGGAAATGTAACGGTATATAAATATAAGTTTCTTTGACAACAGATATAAAAGATGGGTCGGCATACCGTATTAACTAAAATACATCAGGGTGGAAGTGTCCGGGAATCGAGCTACCTTGCTGAGCCTGCTTTAGGTGCATGGTTAAAGAATAGTTATTCACCTGCGAGATGGTAACATATTGTCAGACCCTAGAAAAAGCTAGTTGTTGACTGAAAAGCTAACTGTCACTGTCAGCTGATAAACCACTAAAATTACGTGAAAAGACTTGTTGAAAATATAATTTGAAAAACATAAGGTGCATAATTGGAAAAAAGTGGGAAAAGCCATTGTAACATTTATTGAAGTGCTACTTTTTTTTGAATGGCAAATTACACACACCCAACTAACCTACTCCTAAAATCTACTCCTAAATCTACACCACTGTCCACGACGGGACTCGAACCCACAACCACAAGGGAAGGGGACACCTCACCACTCCAAATGCCGCTGGGCTACAAGCCCATTGGCTATTGAAGTGCTACTTAAAGTAGTTTTTCAAAAAACTATCTTGGGGTAGATAAAGAGTACATTTAGTTTTTCAAAAAACTATCTTGGGGTAGATAAAGAGTACATTTAGTTTTTCCTACTTTTTACGCTTATTTATGCTTTGCTTTCGTGTTTAACTTTATGTTCGTCATGTTGGTGATTTTACAGTCATCAAACATTCTGGTATAATTGTGATTTACAACGGATCGACTAGATGAAAATGGCAAACAAAAAATGAGTTAGGAGGTGCAAAGTGCACACTCACAAATGCTGCCTCTATCACCTTAGATTGCCATAAGGCAGGGTCAAGGGGGAGCGGTCCTACTGGCCATTCGGAGGGGGCCGCCTCACGGGTTTTGAGGCAGTGCCCCAAAACCTCCATGGACGTTTTGAAGAGGATTACTTAGGAAATTTGAGTTTCAGAATCTTCCAAGTGAAATTCAAAAGCTCAGGGGGTGTTTGGTTCATGGATTTTGAAGGAATTGAAACGGATAATTCCTCTGACCAAATCCAAATCCTATGTTTGATTGACATAATCAAAAGGATGGAATCCTTTGAATTCCACAAGTTAAGGAACTATTCATTCCTTGCCTCAAGTTAAGTAATTGAAAATCTACCAACCAAACTTGTGTTCAAGTTCCATTCCAATTCCTTAAGGGCCCGTTTCGTTGTAGGAATGGAATTGAATGGATTGGATTTCATGTAGGGATTTGGATTTGGAAGGATCTGAAATGTTGTGTGTGTTTGGTTTGTAGGAAGGGATTTGAATTCCCGTTATTTATAGAAAAATTATAATTAAATAATTATATTGCCGTATTTAACGTATTATTAAAAAACAAATATTTTTAACATAAAACATTGTTATATACAAATCCTATAAAATCCTAGCCATCTCCTTGGGATTTCAAAATTCTCTGTTTAAGGGATTTCAAAATTCTATGTTTAAGGGATTTCAAAGGAATCCTAGGATTTCAAATCCGGACAATCCCGCAAACCAACACAGGATTGGAATGGATTTAAGAGGGTGTTTGGGATTGCTTTTTGAGTTCAAAAGTGTTTTTTACCAAAATGCTTATTGACTTATGGTGGTAGGAAAAATGAGTTTTTAAAAAGGTGTTTGGATTAGCTTATTGAGATGGTGTGAAATGGTGAAGATAATAAGTCAATAAGTTAGGTTTCTCTAACTTATTAAAACCCACATTTCCTTCCTTCTCTAAATGGAGTTTTAAAAGTGCTTTTGCATTTGCCAAACATGCTTTTTAACTTATTGACTTCTTCAATAAGTCAATAAGTTAAAAAGCAGTTTCAAAACTCAATCCCAAACAGCCTCTAAAATCCAAATCCCCCCAAATCCATTCCATTCCTACAAACCAAACAGGGCCTAAAAGTCAAATTCCTCTGATGGATTCCAATTCCATCAAATTCCATTCTACAAACCAAACCCCCTTAGAGTCCTTCTGTACTTTGGTCAGAAACTCGGTGTTTTGAAGACTATGGAACCAGAAGCCTCTGAGGGGCCGTTTACTTGATGCTTACTCGGTAAGTACTTACCGGGTCAATTTACCTTACGAGACGATCATGAAAAGGACTAGAATCTTACCGGGTAAGAGCGATAGCATGAACCAAAAGTCTTACCCGGTAAGTGAGATACACAATTCTTACCCCGGTAAGAGTGTAGCGGTTAAATTGTCGCGTACGATACCGTTTTGAGTGACTAAATTTTGTTCAATACGGTACGTGATAATGTTCAATTTCACCGGTAAGCACTTACCGGGTAAGTGTTTAAGTAAACGGCCCCTGAGTCTGCATCAGGAGCTTCTGATTATGAAGGGTTCTGACTCGGCTTCTGACTCGACTTCCAACTCAACCTCTGAGTTACCTTCGAACTCAGAGCTTTTGAGCTTGCCTCTAATTCGTCTTAACTTTCGACCTTATTCACAAGGAGTTTGTAAGTTGTAACTACCATGCAGTTATCTACTAACTGCCAAACTACCCAGTAACTATCGATCTATCATATAAATATATATATATATATATATATATATAGGGGAAGGTTCAAACGAGAAATATCTCAATTTAAGAAAAAGTGAGGAGCAATCTCAGCCACTTATCCCGCGGTTACGGTGGACGTGATCACGACGATTCATGGTAGGGTAGAGATTATTAAAGGGGGGGACCAGTCAAAACCGTCTTTGTTGACCGAGATGAGAGGTTGAGATTGCTCCTCGCGTTTTCTTAAAAAGTTATATTTTTCGTATGAACCTCCCTCTATATATATAATGCTAATTGGTGGGTTTGAGGTATGGCAGGCTGACCTCAAGGGTTCTCAGCTGCTCCTGGTATTGAGACACCATCTGTTTGAGGTTATGCAACTCTTGGCCTCTGTCCTCAAACTCCTTTTGCCGCTCATGCTGAATGGCAACAGCTCGCTTCAAGACCGAGTTCTCCTGAATTAAAGCTTGGAGATGTTCCTTCATCATCAAATTTTCCTGCCAATAAAAAACAATAAAAACTAAACAAAAAACGACCCATAAACTATGTGTTGGAAAGAAAAATAGATGAAAGCGTTAATTAATTACAACACAAACTATACCTAGCATTTTTCCTCAAGTTATTTAGCTAAATAACCTCCAGACAAGTGTTTTTTATAAATTCATGACCATGTAACTGGTTTTTAGACATCCTTTTGTATGAAAGTGACATTTTTCTGTAGCTCTGTTAAGCAATGACATTCTCAAACCTGTCCACAAGATTTAGGTATCTCCAACAGCTATGTAAAGTAGATTTTTGGGAGTCTTTGTTGCTCAAATAGCTATGCAAAAATGTGTGCTAAAATAGAGAAAAGAAAAGAGAAGGTAGAAATCTTCAAATTCGGACAAGTCTCTAAAACTTTAAAGCATCTCCAACAGATTCTCTATAATTTCTCTAAAATAGGGACTCAAAAGTCAAAATCTTCATAAAAAAAACATTTAACTCCAACCAGTTCTTTATATTAGAGATTTTAGCATGCATTATATCACTAAAATGTTCTATAAATTTATCAGCCCAATACACTTTTTTAAGACAATTTATATAAAATAATAATAAATCAACCTCATTGGTTTGGTGGGAATAGATAAAAAAGTAATTTCTCTCTCCATACGTTAAGTTTCAGAGAATTCTCTAAACTTGAAGAATTTTCAGGTTTTCTCTATTTTAGAGAAACCGTATAGAGAATCTATTGGAGCAATTTAGAAAACAAAAATCTCATTTTCTCTATTTTAGAAAATCTGTTGGAGATGTTCTAACGTTGAGCCGAGAGATACATTATTTTAACTATTTCCACCGATGAGGTTAGATGGGTTTTATGAAGTTTTCTATTAAAGTGTATTGGGTTGGGATGATGAATGTATATAGTATTTAAATAACGAATTTAGTGCTAAAACTGCTAAAACAGAGTAGCTGTTGCAGATGATTGCAAATATTTTTAAAGATTTCGATTTTTTATACTCCGTTTCAGAAAAACCATAGCATAGTCGTTGCAGATGCTCTTATTATGGATTTAAAAAACTCTCGTGAGAAGTTTGTTTAACCAAAGAACCCTGTTCCCCTTTGCAATATCGCAAGATGAAGTTAGCCCACCTGCTGCATTCCACGTGCCTCCGTGCTAACACGTTCCCGGATAGATTTCTCCAACAATTCAAGTGCTCTCGAAGCACGGGTTCGAGCATCATCCATATTAGAGGCGCTCAACATTTCTTTCACAAAAAGGTCCACCCATTCTGCACCATCTACTGGTTGTTTTGGGGGCGGTGAATTCTCGAAATTCACGGCCTCGCCATTTGCCACCCCGTTCGCTGCAAAATCTATATATACAAAAAGCAGAATCACGGTTAAAAAAATGTTTTTAAGCAGTGCTAGCAGCATATAGTTAGTAAGTGGATCTATACCCGTTTCCTTCCCGATAACAGATTCGGCATTCTCATTGGAAACCAAGCGTAACTCGGTGAGACTTTTGATGGCGGTTTCTATGTCATCACCACATTGGTTGAGGGTTCTTTCAACAAGCTAAAAATATGTATGATTTTGAGTGTTAGTATCTGGTACGGTTACTAAACGTAATATAAAATTTGTCAAACGGTCAATGGCGCAGTGGCACCTGGGTTACCGGGAGATCCCAGCCTCCTTTCAGATCAAGGGTTTTGCCGAAATTTTTATACTTCAAAAAGAAGACTAAGAAACGTGGATTTTTTACTAGTATAATATTTATACGCAGAAAAATCTCGGGCGTCATGCATAGGGCTGTAAACGAACAAAATTCTTAGTGTTCATGTTTGTTTGTTAAGAATTTTTTTTGTTAATGTTCGTTAAGAGCTAAAAGAACGGACTTAAAAGAACATAAATGAATGAACCAAAATGAACAGAAAACAATCACCGTTACTCATCATTTGGTTCGTAAAAAATATCATAACAGGAGGTGGCAACATCAAGCTTAGGGACCAAGTAAATTTCATGTATAAATAGAGGCATAAGCTAAGCATTTAGAGCATACCAAAAATATTCTCTCACTCTCTCTCTTAATACACTACTAAGTTTAAAATAAGAGATCAAGGGAAAGTTAGGCATAATCAAGCTGAGTATGTTATGAGATTTACAGAGATACATATATGTTACATAAGTGTATTTTTTGCATTACAATTTACAAGAGATTTTAGCATATTGCTTTACATGAAATGATTTATACATTGAATATATGCATGATGACATGTTATAACATAAGTATGTGTTTCTACACATGTCAAATGTTCACATGTTATGATACAAGTATGTGTTTTATACACAAGACATGTTCTACGCAAGGCACAAAAGTTTTTACATGTTAACTATGGCCATAATATCCAACGTACGGGATATGTTACAAGAAGGGACGTCTTGCAAACAGACCTTATGAGGCAGCCTTTATGGACCCAGGTTATTGAACCTCAAGACAAGTATGACATACTTACATGTGGCAAGTGAGATCTAAAAAGAATGTTTTTACACAACAAGAGTTTTGGTTTATTATTCACATGCTGACAAGTATCATGAAAGTTGTTTATTCACGAAACCACAACTGCGCACTAAGCTTAAAGCTTAGGTATTCCATGTATGTATCTCATGTAAGGAGTAAAGAGGGATAACACGAAGTTGTAACGACCCGGTCCCCAAAACTACCAGGGGGCCGTTACTTTCTATAGATAAAACTTGCATGTTAACCAAGTAAACTTTATTTCTTCCACATCTAACTATTACATCTGAGTTGAAACATCAACGGAAACGTAATTTAATAGCTTACAATACAACAAACTTTGTTGTTGACTAGAATAGTACTACTTCATGCTATCCCTCTTTAATCCTTACCTGATCCTTACCTGAGATACATACATGAATACGTAAGCTTTAAGCTTAGTGAGTAGTTATGGTTTCATGATAAAACATACTTTCCAAATAGATAAACTTTCATGCATAAAACATTTCTTTGAGATCTCATGTTACATGTTAAGTATACCAATACCAATCTTCTCATAGGTTCTTTAACCTCGGGTCCACATAAGGGATCCCCAGTAAGGTCCATGTGCAATACGTCCCTTCTTTCTATATCCCCGTACGTGGGATATTTAACTGGCTATACTTAACATGCATAAAAGCTTTCACATACCACATATGCATCATTTCATAAAACATGTATTTTGCCACATAATCATAACAACTTTTATAAGGAAGTTATGGCAATATTCTTTCATGCATAAAACATTTGCACATATGTATCCCAGTAAAGCACATAAACATACTCACCTTGCTTTAGGATTTCTAACCCACTTCTTAATCCTTGCTTCTTATACTTTTAGGTAGTTCTTAGTCTTTGGGATGAAAACAATGAATTCCTTAAGCTCCTATTTATAGGGTCTATTGTATGCTTAAGGGCACTTGATCACATAGCTTTTCAACTTGTACTTTTATAAGAACTTGACACCTCATGCTTCTATGGATAAGATCGACACCTCGTGCTATCATTCATGTGGCTTAAATTGTTTGTCCATAAGTAGCTTATCCACCTACTTGTTGACTTGATGACAAGTAGCTTATCCACCTACTTGTTGACTTGGTGATAAGTAGCTTATCTACCTACTTGTTGACTTATTTACCCCTTTTGACTTCTATACTAAAAGTGTATTTAACTCTTACATTTGAGGGGTTTTTAGGAACTACTTAATTATATAACTATGATAAAAATAGGCATATACTTGGCTGAAAATAGGGCTGTTACAGTAGTACTATTCAGAATACAACAAAGTTTATTGTATTATAAGCTATTAAGTTACGTTTCCGCTCATCTTTCAACTCTGATGTTATAGTAAGATAAGGAAGAAGTAAAGTATATTAGTTCATATGCAAGTTTTATCTAAGGAAAGTAACGGCACCAAGTTTTGGAAACCGGCGCGTCACAAAAATTAAAAAAAAAATTAAGTTAGATTTTTATTATTGATTATTAGAGAACATGTATTGCTAACATATTTTAGAACATTACCACAACCAAATCCTATGAAATCCCCCGAAATACCAACTACCCCCATGGGATTTCTAAATCCCATGTTTGTGGATTTCAGTTCCAAAATTTCCTTTAAATCAAACGCAGGATTGGGATAGAACCCAATTCTTTATCCCGCAAACCAAACGGTCCCTAAGACTGCAAATTTTCTTACTGTCGGTGGACCTTTCACCATGGTCCATGGATATTTTGTGAACTTTGTTCTCTTGGTCACATTATTCATTTGTATGTAAGCTATTCAATTATTAGTGTATACCTCTTATCGACCTAGCAATATTAGATTTATACTTGGTCCCATTACAGTCTCATATATGTTTAACAGATTCTATCTCAATCAACATTAACAATTCCAAGACCTTCCTTGAGGACCTTGACCACTTGAATAACCATAAAAGTTGACGTACAGTGCACCCCCAAACTATTTACGGAGTGTTCGGGATTGCATTTGAAAACAACTTATGCTTATACGAAAAAGTGCCTATCTGCTTCTTGGAAAAGTTAAAATGGATTGCCTTCTTAAAAATGACTTATCAGCTTCTTGGAGAAGCCATACGCACTCCTATCCAAACACTAAAAACAACTTACTTCCTTCCCCACAATGAAATAAGTCAATAAGTTGTTTTCAAATGCAGTCACAAACACCCCCTTATCATACATACATGCAATTTATCTCCTTTTAGACTTAACCCCACACACCTCCAAGCTAACAATAAAAAAAATAAACAAAAATAGTACTCTCCCATCCTCATGAACCGGATAACCCTGAACTACATCACAAACACTTATCGCCTCTCACTGAGCTGAGCAACCAAAACTTACTATCTCTTATCACCTGCTCAGAGATGATAGCCTCTACCAACAATCTTATCGTGCCATTTTGTTAACAACCGAGAATCTTACCTAGTAGGTGAGGGTGGTGACTCTTACCCCGGTAGCGCTTACCGCGTAGAAGACATTTGTATTATCTTGTTTTAATGACCAAGAATCTTATCCAGTACGGTAAGTGAGAATGGTGAGTCTTACCTAGTAAACACTTACCAATTTGTGCTAGTAAACATCCCCTAAAGTGCATTTGGCGGGAAAACGTGACTAGTGGGGATACGTGAGAGTACAGCGTGTGAAAGAATTGAGCAAGTTTTCCGGTTTTAAACTGATATGGGTAGTTTAGTAATTTAGCAATCTTGTCACATCACATCTATGTGGTTTTTCGTTCAAAGGAATACGTCTCAACAGCAAATGCATTCCTTAGTACGAAAAGTATATGTATATTTCTACACAAAACAATAGTTAACTGCGCCTAGGATAATCATCTGAAGAAACCATGCGCCTAATAATATATAGAAAAACCATTTCCATAAGAATTTCAATTTAGACAAAGAATCAAACTTCCATTGCTAATAGTTGGCTCGGTTGAAATTTGATAGACCTCAAATTCGATTAAATTAGTAAAGAAATAAGTTTAAATTGAGCGATTCCAAGTCTAATTTCTTATATCCAACTGAAATGGTAAAGAGGTGGAGCCCTTGTCAATCGAAATAATTGGGGATCTTCTAGTTGATTGATAAAAAGCATAGAACTAAAGCTACAAAACGATTTCATACGCATACTAAGGTTGTGTTTGGCAAAAATAAGCTAGCTGATAAGCTAGTACATGTTTGGATGAACCATAAGCTAGCTTATAAGCCAACTTATTGAAACACTAGTTGGAGTAGCGTTTCAGAAGCATTTGTAGCTTTTTCCAATTATACCCTTATTAATATTAACTATCATACCCCAAGATACCTCTTTTGGTCATTTTACATACTCATAAGCTAGTTTTTGTCACATAATTTATTCATGAGTTACCTTATCTGCAACTAGCTAGCTTATTAGTCAACAGTTACCTTATCAGCTACCAGCTAGCTTATCAGCTAGTTTGCCAAAGACAGCCTTAAGTTGTGTTTGGCAAAAATAAGCTAGCCAATAAGCTTGTACATGTTTGGGATGGACGATAAGCTAGCTTATTGAAACGCTAGTTAGAGTAGCTTTTCCAATTATACCCTTATTAATATTAACTACTATACCCCAAAATACCCTTTTTGGTCATTTTACATACTGATAACTAGATTTTGCCCCAACATAATTTATCATAAAGCTATTAACTAGTTTATCATGCAAACAGCTAGCTTATCAGTTATGTTTGCCAAACACAGCCTAACAAGGAACTATTAACTAACCTGCTGATCCATGTCAGGGAACAGCGCAACGAGACGATCGAGTGCGAAAAACCACGACGATGAAGATGAATACTGAACCGGCAACGACGATGAAGAAGGAGAAAAGCAACGAATTCTCTTAGAAGCAGGCGGCGATGGCGATGACGATGAAGAAGAAGGTACTACTACGGTGTGATCCTCGAAGAAAGATGATCTTTTCCCGCACACTACCGCAGACATGTTGTGTGTGCAGCTATGGTTTTTTGCTTTCTATAATCCCCCTCTATCTTTCATACAACTGCTTTCAATTCTTCAAATCAAACTACAAAATTGAAAAATCCCCAATAATTTTCAATTTCAATAAACTAGGGTTTCCAATCCAACCTAGGTTTTCAAATAGTTCGATCCAACCTTTTTTGCTTCAGTAAGTCGATCGAATTTGAGTTCTCTATCGATCTTCAATTCTTCAATCCAACTACAAAATTGAAAATCCCCAATTATTTTTCAATTTCAATAAACTAGGGTTCCACAATCCACCTCTTTTCACCACTTCAATTCGAACATAATAAGAAATTAAGTATTCAAATAGTTCGATCCTAACCTTTTTCTTCAGTAATTCGATTGAATTTGAGTTCTATCGATCTTCAATTGAGCCCTAATTGGATTTGGGGGAAAATGGATCACCGATTGCTGAAAAAGGGTTTGGTTTTCGTTAAATTCGATCTTTCTGACAGGCGTTAAAGTGACTGGGCTGTCAGATAGGATGTTTTATGACCCGCGGTAAAGGGCGGACACGTGGATTGTGGAGGAGACGTGTTGTGCTATGATTGGAGGGGTGAGGTAATCTGCTTGACGGTTGTGCACTGGAGAGATGTTGTTGTACGCTTTATATTTTCTTTCTTTTATTTGTTCTACTATTAATTTAGAGTGAATTTACGAATTTGGTCCCTGTGGACTGGTGGCTTTTATGAAACTGGTTTGTAAGCTTTATTTAATATGAAAGAGGACTACGAGTTTGTTATTTTGTAAGGAGTTGAAACATAACTTTAACGAAAGTTATCTTATTTTGTTAAGTAGTCCTCAAACTTCATTTATTACTAATTTGGTCCTTATTGTATCCACTTTTTGTTGGATTTGGTTCTTTAATCGGTACGTTAAATTTAAGAGTAAAAAGGTCTTTTTATGTTTCTTGCATTTTAACCATTTTGATATTAACTAGGACTTGAAGTGTAACACTCCCCTCCCGAGACGGAAGAGGGGTTCACTTTCAAACTTATAAAACTACTAACCGAAAACATATAGAGCAATATCAATCCATAATTAAAATAAATACCATCAAAGATAACAGAAGTCTCAAACGATACAACAATTATATTTTCTCTTCCAAACTAGCTTCCGACCATTAACAAAGCTTATAAATTCTTGTAACTTATAAGCAAACCTTTTAGATAAGCTGACACCTTGGATAGAGACTCTTTATCTTCCCTTCAAAAAACAAGTTGTGAAGAAAGAAATCCGGCTGAGTCAAACGCTCTTTGCGTGGATACAATAGATAACAAATAATACACGAATTAATATTGGATGTTACATCCGTCTGAATTAAGATACGTGAGTCAAATTTCTGAGGTCTCATGGAAACTAGTACGAATAAAAAACACTTCTCATCTAACTTTAACATAATATATTGAAATACCCATAAAAAAGAAAGGAAACGAAACTAAACGAAATTGAACCAATAACTCAATATAGTTGTTAAACCAAAAGCCAAACGAAAGGAGAATATCTAAATTTATTATATCAAAAACAATAAACAGGTCAAAGATCTAAACGATCACATAAAACAGAATATTAACTAAATACTAAATGACTGAGAAGCTTAAATCACACTTTATTATATGATTACAACCACCACCACCATGTACCTACAAAATGCACATATAGAGTGAAAGTCCACACAACCCGTCTTGTTCATTTATTGTGAAACCGAAAAATATAAAACACATAACACACACGATAGTGGAGGTCATCTGAGCAATAAAGGGGGAATGTGGGTCACCGTTGCAATGGTGGTGTTGATCAAAAAAAATGGAGAGGGTAGAGATGGTGGTAGTATACTAAGGTAACACACAAACATACAGTGTACTAAGGTAAGTTATTGACTTCTTACGTATAACAACATTTACATGTATCAATTGAAGCATATCGATCATTGCTTCAATCATAGTGAGTGTTCGTGAAGGGTTTTAAAACAGGGTTATACAAACTGACAAGACATCCATTGGATCAAGGGGATTTTTATAGCAACAAAAACATCGTAGGTTTATAGATTTGTTTAAACCAATGATCTTTGATTATCTGAAAAAGTACTTACAATTTCTTCAATCATCTACTAAATGAGTGATATTGTTGTTTTTCTCCCTCCAACTACATGACGGAGAGATCTTTTCCTCAATTTGGGTTTTTTCACACTATATATACGTAGTGCGAAAAATCAAACAACAATCCATGGGACTCACCATTTTTGTCGGTTTAGAATATGGTTGGAGTTAAAAACCTTTCTAGTGTTAGAGGGTCCACTATTTTTACTGGTTTTACCATACTTTTAATGTTATGATTAGATATGTTCTCATATGGTTTTATCTTGTTTAAAATATAAAGTCATAAAACATTTTAAATGAAGTGTTGGAAAGTCAAAGAAATATCCCCTCTTGTTTGCTATTTTTAGCAACTTCACCATTGACAATCCTTTTAAGTGCAATTTGTTCTCTACCAAATGATACACAAAACACGCTAATGACCTTTAAATCCATAAAGTCAATAATAAAACTAATATATAATATTAGTTAAAATCAAGGTCCTAAAGCATCAAGTCAAACAAAATTATCTTAAATGTTGTAGTAGAAAGCAATAAACATCTACCGAGATTTTTACATTGATCCGAAGTCAAGCTTCTAAATAGGTCATAGAACTAAATCTCTTAGTAGCTAGCAAAACTGCATCCATGCAACATTCCAACTTGAGGTTTACATCTTGTTAGTTCCCTCAATGCGATGACGACCTGAAATGCATTAGCTTTTAAAACATAGCTTAGACCTAAAGGTATACTGAATGTCTTAAAAACAACAATACTATAAACATTAGTACCCTACATAAATCTTGATAAACTTATTTTCAAACTCACAATAGTACATTCCTCCACCTGACTATCTTTGTACATCATTTGCAACATCTCATGCAAGTGATGTGACACAAGAATGCCTTATTGCCTACACAACTCATTGACAACAACAAACATCATCTATCATATAAGGTAAACCACCAAGAAAATCATCATAGTCCCCATGGAGCAACTACTCCTATTGTAGGATACCTACTCACGTGCAACCGATGTGACTCCAAAAGATTTCATAATAACATAAAAGTATAAGTGTAATCGATCATGCGTCATGCGTGCATGCTCAATAAGTGGGCATTCATAAAAATTCTTTATTATTAAAGCATTCCATGCATACGGTCCAAGTCCTAAGATAATGTTGTACTTGTGCAAGACTAACCATCTCAAAACCAACACTTAAAGGATTGAATTAACCAACAAGTTAAACTCAAATTCTTTTTTTCCTAATGATGTTTTTAACTTTAATGTGCTAGCGATTGTAAAAGTAACTAAGAAAGGGATATAACAATTACGGAAGACATCACCTAAAAGATATTATTCATTTGTATCATTTTTCTTTCTTTGTGTTTATGTTTCATCCCAATTTTCCTTCTTCTAATAAATGAGAATATCCAATGATCATATTTCATATCTTTTCATATCAAGTGTTCGTATTCCAAGATAAACACAAGAATTATGATCGATATGCCACTACACAAATATAATCATATAGGTAGCTATGCATTATGATAAACTTACTTGCAATATGAAGATAGAGGGAGGTTCAAACGAGAAACATATTAAATTAAGAGAACGTGAAAAACAATCTCAGCCACTCATTCGGTTAACAAAGGCGGTTTTGACCGGTCCCCCCCCCCCCCCCTACTAATCTATATCCTCCCATGAATCACGTCAATCCTCCGTGGATAACATCCATCGTAACTGCGAGATGAGTAGTTGGGATTGTTCCTCAGGTTCTCTTAAATTGACATCCTTCTTGTTTGAACCTTCCCCTATGAAGATAACCACCCTTTATACAGTTAACTAAGAAGGGTAAAATTATCCTTCAAAATTCTACAGAGAACAATTGACAATTAACCATTGTAATGATACTATAGCCATTTATGAATTAACACACGAACACAATATATAAATAGTCAATGTATATATTTTCATCTATAGAAACCTAAATGAATAAAATTGAAAATTCCTATTAATGCTTTAGAACATTCAAGCTATGATATACAATTAATTAATCAAACAAGATGAATATTGAAGAGCAAGTCTGTTTGACAAAAGTGATATTGGCGCGGCTCAATCTGAGATCATCTTTTACAACTTGGTAAATCCGTCTTCGGATTGAACCTCACCAACATCGCTTTCTTATCTGCTTCCCGAATAATCATCATTGCAATGTCTTCCATTTTCTCTTTCTATTTCGATTTAATTATAGGGAATTTTTAATTATCATAAGCATAAAGATGTATATATAAATGGAAACAAAAGCATAAAGATGAAAATGATAGAGATAAAGGAATAAGGAAATGCAAAACAATAAGCATTACTTTTAGGGGAACAAATATTTGGTGAAATCCTGGGATATCCAAATCAATCATGAATCATCAAGAAAATAACAAAAGTAATTAAATAATAGATAGCGATTTGAGGTGATGAGTTTATTAGGTGATCGTGATATCATTAAACCAAAATAATTTATATGTTTTCAAAATTTCCACAATAAAAATTTTCACAATAATTCACAACAAAAGTAAATTCATTTGTTTTCAAAACAATTCATACATAAATCATTGAAAAAAAAATCCATTTAAAGATAGATACATATATACGTGTTCATATGAATAATATACAACATCTATTAACGTATGGATCTTTCTTTACAAATATATATGTATAAATAATGGGACTTCGAAAATCTTGTTTTCGGGATGAGATTTTTCCAAATATTGGGGAAATAAATATTCCAATTTGTGCTATATGCTTAAAAACAAGGAGATAGGACAAAGATCGATCATAGCTCATAAAATGAATTGCATTAATTAATTACATGTATATCGGTTTGTTATACCTCTCTTAAGTTTTAGAAAAAATTCAGATAAAAAAGGTAGTTTGAAAGTTATAATTTATAAGTAAACAAAAATGGAAGTGTATCGGTATATGAAAATGCATTAAAACTACATATGAAAACATATGATATATATATAGAGAGAGAGAGAAATTATATGTGTGTGTGTATGTGTTATATACGTATAAGTGTATCCATGGACAAAGAGGAAGAATTAACACTTGAGTTAGATGATGCATGGTGCCAACGTATATATATGTGTGTGTGTGTAAGAACACTTAACTGTTAGCTTGATAGGGATGGTGCAATGGAGGGAGAGAGAGAGAGAGAGGGTGAGGGGGGAGAGAGAGAGAGATAGATAGAGAGAGAGAGAGAGAGAGAGAGAGAGAGAGAGATTGTGATAGAAGAATGGGAAGATGGTGAGGTTTAAGAAGAGATTTGTATTGGGATGAGAGAGTGAAGGTGGTGACTGAAATCATTTCAAGAGGGAGCATAACTTGCTTTAGGTTTTCTCATGCCTTACCTTCTACTCATAAATCTCTCTCCTACTCTCTCTCTCTCTCTCTCTCTCTCTCTCCTATCTCTCTCACACATATCTCTCCCACTCTCTCTCTCTTGCGCATGCACCCTGAAAATATTCTCTCCCAAAAGAAGACCATTTCATATATTGTATTGTAGAATTAAGTAAGTATAAGCCAATTATATTTACAAAGGAAAAGTTATTGAAAGATCAATGCTTTCAACTTAAATAATGTTTAATGTTGTATGATAGTTATATTGGCTTATTTGTAACCTATTAAGCATGCAAGTTTATTAAAGGGAATGATGACTAATTAATTAATTTGTTACAATTTAAAAATGCTTGGTGCATGTGGTTTAGCTTTCATGATGAAGAATATATTTAGGGCATACTTCCTTTATCTAAAAAATAGGATATTGATTTGTGTTTAACTATTGATCAAATGTTCATAAAATAAAGAAATTAGGATGAAAAATTTATGATGGTATTAGTTAATGTTGGGTTTATATTTTATGTTGTATCTAATAGGGATAAAAGTTATAATTTTATAAGTTCAAGTTAGGATTTCATATTGAATATTCAATTTGTAAGGTTGAGTTTTGTATGTATTATTCTTAAGAGAGAAATACAGTTTTGCATTTAATTGCTAAATCGTGTTGATTTGATTGTGATTATGAACTGAAACTGGAACAAGACTCTAATAACCCAAATTTAAAGATGTCGCATTTTTAGATAAACCGACATTATAATAACATGGTAGAGTGTAGCTCAGTTGACAAATGGACGGCGTGACTTTGCTTAAATACACTATAATTCCCAGGTTCAATGTTGGCCCCTCGATAGCCTTAGATGCTGATCAGTAAGCCAAACAAAAAATGTCCCCTTACATTGATGTCCTTGGAGATGAATTCTCTGTAGGGTCAATTAAGGTTGTCGGTAATCAACTTTTTGCTCAAATAACACAGTCGAGTATTTTTAGTAGGTCATACATATGATTTATTACTTTATCTTGTTAATCGATATTATTTTTGTAAATATGGATACATATCTGGATCAGCTTACGTACACCTCCACCGATCACATGTATGACTAATCACCATGAAACCTTGGAGAACATCTAAGAAATCTTGATTGCCTTAGAGGGACCTAACTATGATGTAAAGAATCCCCAATAAAGTCTTAAATTTTATAATTAGTTGAGGTAACTTAAGGGGTGTTTGGAATTGCTTATATAAGGTATTTATTGATTTATTTCGTTGTGGAAAAGAAGATAAATATTTTTTTAGTGTTTGGATTGGGGGTGGGGGGGGGGGGGGGGGGGTGGGGGGGGGGGGGGGGGGGGACTATGTATGCTTTGCCAATTATAAGAGTTTTTGTCAAGTCATTTCATTATAACTTATTAACTTATTTAAAACAACATATTAACTTTTTAGTTATTTTACATGTATAAGCAATCTCAAATAACATCTAAAAATCAACTTATCAACTTACGTTTTGGTATTGTCATAAGCTAATCCAAACACTTTTAAACAAAAATTTGACACCACATAAGTTAATAAACACTTTAAAAAAACATAAGTTATTTTAAATAAGCAATACCAAAGACTCCCTAACCTCTTGTCAGTAGTTAATTGATATATTAGAACAAAAAAAATAGTTATAGAACCCATATATCATATCACTATAACTTACAACAACAAAATTGAGTTTATAAATTGACAACAATATTTAAGCATCATAATAAATTCTTTTGAGTTAATTACATATTTGGTCCCTGTGGTTTGCGTCAAATTACGATGGAGGTCCCTGAACCCTAATTTTCATGCCTACGGTCCCTGTGGTTTGTATTTCGTTACGATGGTAGTCCCTCGCCCTAACTTTCGTTAAAAGTCTCTGTTAAGTCAAGGGCATTTTAGTCTTTTACATGGTTAAATTAATTTTACATTAAAAATTAAATAAATTTATAATAGTTTAGTATTTAATTATTCAATTTACACGTGCCTCCATACACCACCAACCAACACCTTCTTCCCCATTTCACCTACCCCTTTTCATCTTCTTCCCCATTTCACCATGAAAGCAACCCCTGCAACTCACCACCACCCACCACCACCACCACCCACCACCACCCACCACCACCACTTTCTTCATCCCACCACCAACACCTACCACTACCACTACCAACACCCACCACCACCAACACCTACCACTACCACTACTAACACCCACCACCACCACCACCACAACCACCTTTTTCATCCCATCACCACCACCTTCTTCATCCCACCACCACCACCTACAACCACCACCAAGCAGAAATCCCACCGGACACTCCAACCTACCACCACCGTCGCCTCCCACCTCCATCATCGACCAACTACCTAGAGATCTAAGACTACCACCACCACCATATGCCACCTACGATGAGTTCTCCTCCCCCCTCTGTCCGTCGACCTCCTTCCGGCGTGTCCTCCTGACATCGACCCTTCCGGTGTGTTCTCACTCGCCGGCCATATCTTCATTCCGTCGGTTTCAGATCATCTGAAATCCCATCTGAGATCGTCGCCTTTCAGATCTGGAAGACGGAAGACAGAGACGAAGTAGAAGGAGAACATATCTTAGGTTCGATTTCTGGGTTTTTGATTTATCTGAGTTATGGTTCTGGTTTTGGGTTTGATTCATCTGAAAGCTGGTTAGCACTTGTAACTGGTGGTGATGGCGGTGGTGGGCTAGTGGTGGGCTAGCGGTGGCGGTGGAGGGGCTGGCGGTGAAGGTCGGAGGCAGGAGGCGGGCGACGGCCGGCGGTTGAGGTGATCGGCGGTGGAGGTGGTCGGTGATGGAGGTGGTCGGCGGGGCTTTGTATTTTTTTTCAGTCGTAGTAAATCTCCTTTAGGGTTTGGGGTGGGGTGGGGTTGGGAAAGAGGGGAAGGGGGAAGGAAAAGGGTTAGGTTTATATTGGGGGTATTTTAGTCTTTTTCTCCTTTTTTAACGGCTGTTTTTGACGGACGTTAGGCGCAGGGACCACGATCGTAACGAAATACAAACCACAGGGACCGTAGGCATGAAAATTAGGGTTCAGGGACCTCCATCATAATTTCGTGTAAACCACAGGGACCAAATATGTAATTAACTCAATTCTTTTTTAGGCAAAGCCTCGAATACTCTTATAAAAAAAATTATTTTATAAAACTTAATTTATATGATAAAAAAGATAAAACATCTTATCTAAAAATATTTTAATAAATTTAAAAAACATTTTTCAACATATTAACAAAAAAAAATTAGAATATATTTAATATAAATCATCAAATTGCTAGTTTATACGATACTTTTGACTTTTGAGAATATTTTAGAATATCTTTTGATTTCTCAACAAACTTACAAGTTTATAGGTCTTATAAGATCAATTTTATTGTATTTAAAGGGACTTTGGACAAAATAAATAATTAATATGGTTTTTCACAACTACATGAGTTAACATATTATTGTTGATAAAAAAAAAGGTATAATTTAGTAGGTATGGATTCCTTAATTTTAGACCATATCCCTATATTGCTCTTATATGTCTATTAATATATGAAATTATTTTTGGATCTACATATCTTTTTTATTGACCACTGGTTTTTTATTTGTTTATAATTATGTATGTATATCAATGTCATTTTTTAAAGGTATTCTTATTTTTTATTAATTTATTATTTAGAAAACTAAATTGTTTCATTTTTTAAAACCTTAAAATTTAAAACAAATTTAGTTTTTCGCAAATGATCAAATTCGATTGCCACAATTATGATGTCAGTAGAGTATGATAAAACTCACTTTTTACATGTCAAATAATTTACACAATATATTTACTAAGATATATTTTAATATTTAAAAAATGATTAAATTGTATTTCGAAATATTTGTACTCTTAGGTACGAAAATAAATGAAATTCTTTCAGTTATTTCAAAATAAATTATATTTTATTTTAATTGTCTAGTTCTTTTGTAACATTTCAGGCATCTAATTAACTAATTAATAGCAACTCGCATTCATTGTTATATATACTTTCAAAATCGATCTAACTTTGTCTAATTAGTCATCAAAAAATTTGGTAACATTGATTTTGGCTTTTCATTTTAAAATTTTAAATGTGTAATAAATTATCAATCATCTAATATTTTAAAATAGATATTATACAAATAAAACACACATTTTTGTCAAATAATATATAGAGGGAGGTTCATACGAAAAATATAACTTTTTAAGAAAACACGCGGAGCAATCTCAACCACTCATCTCGGTCAACAAAAGCGGCATTGACCGGTCCCCCCTTTAATAATCTCTACCCTCCGATGAATCGCGTTAATTCTCCGTGATCACGTCCACCGTAATCGCAAGATGAGGGGTTGAGATTGCTCCTCATTTTTTTTTAAATTGGCATGCTTCTCGTTTGAATCTTCCCCATAATATATATATATATATATATATCTTAGATAAAATATGGTTGAAAGATAATGTCCGGCAAAATCAACCTTACTATTTTATCTTGTAATGAATGTTAACGTTAAGAGAACTGAATTTATAAATAAATACTTTTAAGAAAAGAGATGATCCATTTTTTTTACATCAACCTCAAATATAAGTTGGAAAAGAATTAAATTAGTCATTTACACTTAGGGGGTGTTTGGTAGAGAGACTGATTTGAGAGGAGGGAAATGGAATTCTCTTGTTTGGAAGAATTGGTCTTCAATTTTGGACGGAGAATTAAATTCCCAAGAATTGATCTATAGTATAAAAAGTAGATAAATGCATTGCTCTCCATTCCGAGGAGAAATGCCGAGAAATGGTTCGCCTTTGCCGTCCTCCCTTGGCGTATACCCTTGTTGTATGCCCTTCACCTTGACGTCCACCCTTGACGCCCGCCTTTCACCTTGCCGCCGACACCTTGTTGTCCGCCATTTTTCCGCTTCATTTCTTTGATGATACCAAACAAGGGATAAATTCCAATTCTCCACCCGATTTTTATCTCTCCCCATTTTCATTTCCATTTCCAATTCTCCCCAATTCTTTTCTTTATACCGAACACATTAGAGTTTTACCTCTTAACAGTTTCTCTACAAGGATTACCAAAAGAGCCTCATGTCTGCAAAAGCCTACCTCCACAATTAGGATATTTTTTTTACAAAAACTACCCCTGCTCTCATTTTCTTACCTTCATAATTAAGAACATATGCCTTAAAGTTTCATAATTTACACTTTCTATCCAAGCCTACATTTTCCCACCTCCGTAATTACAAACCTGCCCCTTGGAATTTCATATTTCACCCTATTGGCGGACTTACACTTGTTGCGCTCAGTGAAAATTTTGGAAATGCAGGGGGCAAGTCCATCATTGCGGATGTGAGAAAATGCGAACCTGGTTAGAAAGCATAAAATTTTGAAGCCCAGGGAGCCGGTCCGTAATTATGGAGGTGGAAAAAGTCTAACAAGGGTCAAAATATGACTTTTTGTAGTTTAGCTACGTCCGCAAAATCCTTTGGTAAAAGTTGGAGAAAATGGCTAAGAGGTGAAACTCACCCTGAAATCTATTTGAATTAACTTCCCATACAAATATTAAACCTTTTAACAATTTATTGTACCAAAATGTTTGTTACATATTATACTGGTTTTTATACAATTAGAAATAATTCTTCTCATAGCGAAAATATCGGATGTGTTAGTAGATGGTACTTTCACACCAAAATTTGTCATAAATTGGGCCCAACATGTAATAGAAAATCAATAAAATCTCGTGCATATAACCAAAATCTCATGTGTTTCGCCAAAACCCAAGGGTTTTGGTAAAATACAATAGATTTCTTGACTTTTATGACATGTGAATTCATTTTAAAACATTCTTCAATTGGCAAAAATAATTGGTAATCATATCATTTATTTTGATAAATACATTGAAAATTTGGTTACTCTTATTAATTCTTTTAAGTATTTTGATCACTTATGTGATTTTCTTATACAATTGATTTATGATAAAATGATTGTAGTATTGGCTAGCACACCAGCGTCATCCACTCTATTATTCAGTACCAGAGGGGTCCTTTTCGATTTACCATCTTGGGGCTCGTCTCTTTCATAATGATTGTAAGTGTCTTGTTGTTAAGGTCAAAGCTAGGTTGAGCGATTGGCATAATAAATCTCTTTCTTTATTTGTCGGTAGACTCTAGCTTATCCTTTCGGTCCTTTCATCTATGCAAATCTATTAGGCTTTTATTTTGTCCTTCCCATCTTTATTACCAAGGAGATTGAGAAGCTCATGCAGACCTTTTTATGGTGCAACAGTGAGGTTAAACGTGGGAAGACTAAAGTTTCATGAAAGATTGTTTGTCTTCCTAAATTTCAAGACAGACTTGGTACAAAAAGTCTTGCTAGTTGGAATCTTGCCCTCCTATTCTTGGAGAATCCTTACCAACAAGGATTATCTCTCTGGTAAAAAAGGATCAATTTTTACCTTAAAAATATATTTATATAAAATCAATATAGTTACCTTAAAAATATTTATATATAATCAATATAGTTACCTTAAAAATATAAATATAATCAATAAGAATAAATGTGTAAAATAAATCGATTTTTAATCATTATGGTATTTTTATATGATTTTTATATATTTCTTAGAGTTAATTACATATTTGGTCCCTGTGGTTTACACAAAATTACGATGAAAGTCCCTGAACCCTAATTTTCATGCCTACGGTCCCTGTGGTTTGATTTTCGTTATGATGGAGGTCCCTCGCCCTAACGTCCGTTAAAAACAGCCGTTAAGGCAGGGGTATTTTGGTCTTTTCAATTTTTTATTTTGTTTTCTATTAATATTTTTCTATTTCTTCCCTAATACCACCAACCCAACCACCACCAACACCCACCCATCACCACCACCCATCACCACCACATCACCTCCACCCATCACCACCACCCACCACCACCCACCACCTCCACCCATCACCACCACCCACCCATCATCACCACCACCCACCCATCACCACCACCACCACCACCACCACCACCACCACCAACACCCACCACCAACACCAACACCACCATCCTCAACCCACAAACACCAACACCCACCACCACCTTCAACCCACCACCATCACCCACCACCACTTTCAACCCACCAACACCACCACCTTCAACCTACCAAAACACCTCTATTTTAGAGACATGAACCAATTTGCACTTTGCAGGGATAAATTGCTCATAAATCATTAAATTGTACAGATCCTACAACTAGCTAAACATTAAACGACCAGAAATATTGTATCAAAATCCATGCCAATGTGAATCAACAACTTAAAAACCATAAAAATTCCTACTGAAAATTATGAATCTATGATGAACAATTTCAATGGAAATTTGAACCCTAGCTCTGATAATTCACAAACAACCACCACAGCCACAACCACCAAACACAACCACTACCATCATCACCAGATCACAAATCTGGAATCGCGGATCTGGAAGATCCAGATCCAGATCGCAAATCCATTTCGCGGCTAGGGGATGGGCGGCGGGCGGCGGCGGTGGAGGTCGGTTTCTGCAGCAACGGTGGTGCGTTAGAAGGCGACGGCGGTGGGTTTCTACAGGCGACGGCGGTGGTCGGTTTCTGCAACGAAGGGCGACGGTTGGTTAGCAGGCGACGGCGGCGGTGAGTTACCAGGCGTCGACGCGCGATGGCTTTATGCAGGCGAGACGGCGGCGATCGGTTTCTGCAGCGACGGGCGGCGGTTGGAGGTCTGCAGGAGACGGCGGCGGTGATGGTGTCGCCGGAAAAAAAGGTGAAATGGGGAGAAAAGGAAAAAAAAGAAGAAGAAGAAGAAGAAAGATGAAGAAAAAAAGAAAAGAAGGTGAAGAAAAGAAGAAAAGAAGATGAAGAAAAGAAGAAGTTATGGTGGTTCTGTTGGGGAAGAAGGAAAGAAGAAGAAAGAAGATGAAGATGTGGGGTAGGTGGGGTAGGTGGGGTAGGTGGGGGTAAAGGGCATGTGGGGTAGGTGGGGTAAAAGGACACGTGTCATCACACAAAATATAAGACTTGTTAAAATTTTAATAGAAAATAAAAAATATATAAAAAGACGAAAATACCCTTGACTTAACAGAGGTATTTAACAGAAGTTAGTGACAGGGACCACCATCGTAACGAAATACAAACCACAAGGATCGTAGGCATGAAAATTAGGGTTCAGGGACCTCCATCGTAATTTCGTGTAAACCACAGGGACCAAATATGTAATTAACTCTATTTCTTAATAACAAAACTTTTATTTTTGATTGTATATATTTCTTGATAACCCAACTTTTATTGTATTAATTTTAAATTTAACTTTTTTCAAATTTTATTGTAATAAAAAGTATTGTTTGATTTTTATTTAAATTGTTAATTCATTCATAATAAGAAACTTATATATAACATATAAATACATTTGCAGAAAAAATATTTAGTTAAAGTAATAATTGTTTCTAAATATAAAAAATATGTATTTTATAAAAATTAAAGTATTGATTTTATATATAAGAGTACAATTTATATACGTAAAAAAGATGCAACCTTGAAAAGTATGAAAAAGCTTTAAAAAAAGCTTAAAGTTGTTTTTTTATCATTGTATAAATATATTGAGAATTTTGAATTGATAAGTTAGTGATAAAGTAAATCGAAAAACTTAAAAGAATTTGAGGAAGATTAATTACACTCTAATACATTATTAAGGTGGCGCTTGTTTTTAAGGGGTCTAAAGTTTAAATCTAAGTCTAAAAAATAAGAAGTGGATGGTTTATCTCTTAAAATTTTAAGAACGGTAGGTAATTATTGAGGTCTTTTCTTAAAAATAAAACAAACGATTTTAAGTTTGCAAACGTCTTAATTTTTGGACTTAAGAGGTTTATGTGGCAACTTTTAGAAAACAAAGGCCCTTAAGTGTATATATCTATTTGTTTTCTTTTTACACATAGTGGTACCGACCCCTTTATTATTTTCGAGCAAATGGTAAAGTTTTGCCACTTTATAAAGATGCAACCATATTGTTTTAGAGGGTGCTACCAATAAATTTTCTCGAAATCAATAAAAAAAATTTCTTGCAATTAATCAAAAAACCCAAAAGTTCTCTCGATTCAACAAAAAAAATCAAAAGAAGTCCATCGAAATCAACAAAAAGAAAACTTTAAAAAATCTCAAAATCAACCAAAAAATCGTTGGAAATTATACGGTGTCATCATTTGAAAACTCTCATGGGTCCGTCCCTGGTGAATAGTGACGGATCATGTAAAAACTTAAGTTAACGTAATAAGTGTAAGAAGTAAGTTTGTACCCTTGATCACTTTTAATCTCAAACCCACCATTCTTATGTTTCTCATGTTTTTTTTAATAGCAGATAAATCACGCACACGTCCCGACACTAAGTTGACAAGGTATCTAGGATCCGTACGGACACCCGACTAATCCTTGGCGACCATGGAACGACCCAAAAGCCAGTATCGCCACATGCTCACCCTATGAACCGAACCCAAGTAGACAGGGGATGTCATCCACTGTCCCAAGAACGTTACATTTCTCATGTCAACTTAACTTCTTTTCTAAACCAGTCTTAAAACCTGTTTTTTACATTCTCAATTATAACTTAACCTAATTATGTCATTATATATACAAGATTATATATATAAATTGAGATTGCCTAAAAATATATAATCTTGTTATGAAAGATATAGAACACATTGTTAATTAAGTGAAGTTTATGTGTGTGTTTTTGGGTTGAAGTGAGTGTGTGTGGATGGATGTTGGGAACAGGAGTGCAGAATGTCAGGGCCTAGAAACACTCTCAGGCGGAGACACCGGCGTCAATGGTGGCCATCCTTGTGTTCCCATCGCCCGACACCCCTCTTGGTATCTACTCATTTATATATATACTTTTTTAAACTTAATTTTTTATAATAATAATAATAATAATAGTATCCATCCACCATATAACATTCTTTTTTACTTTTATAATATTAAACTTATAGGTATAACCGTTTACGTATTTTGTTCCTAAAAAGGATGGTTTAATAATGTTAGTTAAATGTATTAAAAAACAAATGCTAAACCCTACAAAAACTCCTAATTTTATAGTATTTCTGACTTTCATCTAGCATCCACGATGGAGGTTTTTTTATGGGATTTCTACAATAACCTTTACTGTGAGACAGAGGTTCTTGTCCAGTGATAGGTTCTTATTGGAACCCACGTGCTTGAACAATAACACAGGTTCTTGTAATAGTATTCTTTTCTATTATATAATAATTTAGTTTACATAAATAAAAATTGTATTATAAATAAGAAAAGGGAAGTGAGGTTTTTGTAAAAATCTCCATTGTAGAGTTTTAAGGAGGTTCTTTGTTTGTTAAGATGACAATGACGTAACAGAAAGAAAATATGATAATTGAGGTTCTTGGAGGTTCCACCACTGTGGATGTTCTTATGTCCTCTATTTACATAGTCATAAACATAATTGTAGTGGTGGATCCAAGATTTTTGTTTAGTAGGGTCATCTTTGATATAGATTAAAGGTCGACAAAGTCGCTGACGTGGATTAAGTTTAATTCCACGATTTTGAGATACTTTTGAAGATTTTTTGTTTATTTTGAAGTATTTCTTAAGTTGTTTTGTCGATTTTGAGAAAATTTTCAGTCATTTTTTTTATATTGAGAGGTCTTTTTTTGATTGATTTTAAGATACTTTATTTGGTTTGTGGGGGACACAAAAAAAAACTGAAGAATGCATGATAAAACAATTAAATAAAACTATATTTAATTTAAGGAAAAATGTATTTTTTTTTCTTTTTAGTAAGGGTTGTCGACCCACTATCACAATGCTACATCCGCCCCTGCATAATTGGATATGAATTTAAGTTGAACACTATAAAAGTTAGAAGGTTTTATATAGTTGTTAGCATATTTTTAATCTAGGAAAACTGATACAACTTATGAGCACAACATAAATCTAAATGTCACTTATGAACACAAGGTTAACACTCTACTAAGAAAGATTATCAAAGTTGTTTACATTGCGTTTACTTTTTGTGCATGATGCATACGCTAATACAACGATGAGACGAAGACAAAGATTAACATGAAATATTCTTAAAAATACATTGATTTTTATTCTAATAAATAGTGATGATTATCTTCTTAATTATTTCATCAATTAATAATAAAATAAGCTACATGATTGGCTCTTATGGTTTATGTGTTTTAACATTATAAGTCATTATTTTAAAATATATATCGGTTAAATCACGTGGTTTGCATTTTATAACAAATCAGGTCCTTAAATTTGGTCATCTACCTATTAACTTCATCACTTCATGGAATGTCTGTGAGATAGGTTTTACGTTTTCAGATCGTCCATGTGTTAATTGTCACCTTGTCGCATATGGTTTTACGTTTCCATATCATCCCTGTTGTTTAGACAGCAGACAAAGGGTCATTGGATTTTGATTTGCTTCTTCTTATCAGTAGAGAATGATATGCGAGGTCAATAAAGATAGAGAATGGAGTTTCACCGATTCTTTAGAGAGAGGATGAGGGGTTCACCGGAGAAAGGTGGTGGTTACAAAAAATGAACCGATAAGGATTCTCAGCAAGGGGAAACTGTGTGGACGATGAAGTAAATTACATTGTTGGTTCTTGCGGTTTTAATAAAAAAAATAGTAAGTTACACTATTGATCCAGGTGATTTTAATAAAAAAATAGAGTAAAATATAAATTCGGTTCTTGTGGTTTATACTTTCTGCCAATAGTAGTCCCAAAATCAAAATAAACACATGAATGAGACTCATGGTTTGCATTTTAGCAAAGCTTTTTGGACCACCATTGTACTTTAACATACAAATGCATGCAATTATCAAATCCAACCTTACAACCAATAGTGCACAGAAATCCAACCAATCCATCCCCAAGCGACTCAAAACTTAATTGAATTGTAAACATTCAAGTTATAGGTATTGAGTTAGGGTCATTTTAACTCAACCCCACCCGATGAATCTAGTGTCTTTTTAAACTATAGACTTAGTACGATTGTTATTAATTTATGTACATTAGACCAACTCGTAATTATCTTTATTTATAATTATATCATATTCTCAACGTAAGTATGTTAATCTTACTTCTACTTTAATTTACTATATTTAAACACAATTTCTTTTAACTAGATTGTAAGGTGATGAGAAGGTTTCAATTCGACCACCCTAAGACAAACTGTAAAATTATGTACCAAAGTTTTGAGCTGAACAGGTCATCGAAGCCAACCTAACTTGTACAGTTTGCCTCATGGGCGAACCTAGTAAGGGTCATATTATGGCAAATGACACCACTTCATTGTCCCGATATAGTGAATAAAGTTGCAATTCTTAGAAGTGTCACCATATTGATTAGATTTGTGTAAATGTTTTAGTGAAAAGAAACAACTGGAAGGTGTATATCATTGGTAAGAGTTCCCTTGGATGAAAAGAAGGTGTTAGGTTTAAGTTTTACTAGGTAAATTTTGCAACATAATAAGTGTATCTCTAAGCCTAACATAGTTTGTCTAAGTTATAAGTTATTTTGGTTTTATTTCTTACTATAGTTTATTTTTATTTCAATTTAATTTATGATTATTATTTAGTGTCAAAAGATCATGCGTCTACATCTGGTATTGGTTGAGAGAATTGAATGCAGTGATTTATCTGGTTGGTCAATTATGGCCAATAAAGAAAGGAGTTTTATCTTCACAACCCATTGGAAGGGGTAGTGCACAAGAAAAAAAAATTCATGCAGAAATGATCCGACTCTTTAGAAGCCCCAAAATACTATGAGGTGTTTGGAAATGATCGAAGTAGTTGAGTAGGATGATTAGTACTTTTGTTTGTGTTGGGTTGAGATTTTTCAAACCGTAAATATTAGGTTGAGTTGTTTAGATGTTTTCAACCAGCCAACCTACTCCAACCCGTGTGCACCTACATATAAAAGGAAAACCACTTTCAAATTGTTACAAACTTAGAAACTAGTTTTCATGTGTTTTTCATATATGAAACAACAAATCTGAACACATGCAATGTCCAAAAAAATGTTGTTTAATCATATATGAAACAACAAATGAGAAGTCTCGATATCATATGTGATTACACTATTTTAGATATGTTTGATCATGTATGATTAAGCATATATGTGTTGTCAATGAAACAGGTGTTAATTATATATGATTAAGTTTCAATATCATGCGTATGATCATATATAATATGGACCTTTTCGTCTTCTCACTAAATGATTTGCTTCTCATTTGAATTTGTTGCACTTGCCCACATCTAAAAAAACATTATATATATAGACGAAAGTTTTGCTGCAAACTCATTTTTCATTGCAAACATGAGGACAATCGAGATTGTGACACGTGTCTCATTCAATCTGAATAATACAAAACTATTTAAAAGGAATATCATGCATTATTCATGAAATTTCACCTCAAAAACACCGTGAACGTAACAGTTACAGTGTTTTTACGATGAATGTTCGATTTTTTTTAACCTTCACAGTGTTTTGTTATAAGTTTTATGTAAAAGTATTGGTATCACCGGTCTCACAGCAACAGTTTAGTCTCACATAAACCTAAGTCTATATATAGGGAGGTTCAAGGAAAACCTTAAAAAAATGAAACTAATGAACGCCCTTGTAGCCTGGCGTCTGGAACGAATAGAACCCCTATAATAATTAAGTATATTTTAAAGAAAGGAGCATCCAATGTTGGAAAGATTTTTTGGGAAGCCCAAAGGACTTTTGATTTGAAGGAGGCCCATCTCATGATTTGGGCGATAAGTTCGCATGCCATCAACCAAAACAGATTTCACGCTTAAAAAACACACACTACAATTAGTTACTACTAGCACTTCTTATTTTTATAATCCAATAATAATTATTATTTTCAATATTCATTATGATTTAATACGCTCAATTAGTATCGATTTCTCTTTTATTCATGGTTGTGTGTTTAAAGTTTATCTTGTAATTTGTAAAAACAAAAATTTATAAAATTTTATTATTTTAAGTGGGTTTTTCTTTCGTTCCAATTAACATCAATGAAGCTTTTTTTGTTAGAGATCATGAGTTTGAACCTTGCAAAAAGAGTGTGTGTTTTTATTTGTTTTCCCAAAAATGTCAAAGATATAGGGTCGTTTACCGAGCGTTTAATGAATAAGTGCTTAATGGGTTACTTAGCTTACCATACGAGATGTGGCAACAAGCCAAGGTTTTTAACCAGTAAGTGAGATCGAAGATTCTTACCTGATTGGCGTTTATTGGTAAAAGACGCTAAAAACAATCAATTTTGATGATCGAGATTGTTACCCAATCATTTGGTAAACGGCCATTGGTGACTATTTGCTTTTCCGGTGATGCATTATTAGATTGGTCCAATTTTTTTATATTTATGTGCATGTATGTATGTATTACCTAACAATGTTATTTTATAAGTAAAATATATTAAGTAAATATTGAATAATATTTCTTTTATCTTATAAAAGGAACAATTTT
The DNA here is from genome assembly GCA_030169165.1 of Centaurea solstitialis. NCBI lineage: Eukaryota > Viridiplantae > Streptophyta > Magnoliopsida > Asterales > Asteraceae > Centaurea > Centaurea solstitialis. Next base: position 17,459,751 of record CM058043.1, read on the forward strand.
AAAACAATTATGTGAAACTATGATATTCTAGTATTCTTAAATTTTGAGTTAAGGTGGTTTTGGTTATCTGACATCATGGAGCAGATGATAGACTGAACAATGAAGGTTGACACACAAAATGAGAAAATGATGTCTTTTGAAAATTAAAATGGTTGATTGGCTAAAGATGTATGTTTTCCAAGAGATTGACGAGCCTTATGATTATGAAGACATATGGCAAACATAACCTGTGTCAACTTACAAGTTATAAGGTTGCCTCATTCCGGCCAACCTTTTCCTTAACATGAAATATTGATCATGATGGAACACATAATGTCGAATGCTAGTTTTTTTGTAATAAAACGAAAACGGGATGTCTAGTTCCAACACATTACACAATTGTTATTTATTAATCTTTCAGAATCGTAACTTTCAAGTGAAGCTCAATTAATTAATAAATGAAATAACAAAGAAGCCATTGTTTGTAAACAAATTATAGACCACCGACTTCCAGTCAGTTGCTATTGCATTCTTTTCTTATCAAGTTCGACAGCCGTCAATATCACGTGTCATATTCCTTGGTTGTTACTCTTCACGACTAGAATAGTGATACTACGAGGAATCCTCTCGTTTTTCATCTTATTTTTAAGTGATGTACTATCACTTGTGATAATATGCATCTAATCATAATATACATAATCACATATGATTAACAAAAAACATCTATAATTATCACATACGATTGACACGGACATTGAACAAATGATCACGACAAGAATAGTGATTTTACGAAGGAGCCTATCATTTTCATCTTATCTTTACATGATGTATCATCATATGTGATAATATTTGCATCACAATAAGATTTATAAATGTAAATATACATAATCACATATGATTAACTAAAACATCTACAACTATTACATATGATTGACAAGATCATCGAACAAATGATGAGTGTGATAGAAACTTACCATTAAATTGTTACAAAATTATTTTTATGATGAAATCGGTTTATTATGAGTTATTAGAAATTTGTTTGGAAAACAAACTCAATCTCTCTATTTATTTAGAGATTATTCTTGCCATTAAAGATAATCCTATATACAAAATGACAATCATACCACTTTTATTTTGATTTAATAATATTTTATATAATCAATTTATCAAATAAGGTATAAGACATATTTATTCTCTTTTTCTAATAAACTAATTTGTTTATTACATTGATCTCCATATGTATATGTGTATATATATACATAACTAATAAATTATTTATTATTTTATGGTCATGTGTTTGAATAGATCATGTTGGTTGTACTCTTTCTCTTTTTAAAAGGGGGTCAAAAGTTTGTTTACTTCCATGCTATGATTCTTCTTTTCATTATTAAGACCAAGAGGGTCCAAAAGGATGCAAATAGACATGAAAAAGCATTGTTTGAATTACATATTTATTCGGTCGGCTGAATTTTTATCTGATAAAAATTATCGATCAATTAATTAAACTCAAATATAGGAAATACGTTTGATTCCAACTTTTAAATTTAATTGCCAATCCAGATATTTAGGGTTTATGGTTTAGCAGTTATTTTATAGATAAAGACCTTAATTTTTTAAAGCAAAGTCCAATAATCAACGGAAGTTCCAATTATAGATTGTTGATTCAATTTAATATAGCTAACGCTTACAAAATTAAAAACCAATTTTAGCCTCTGGAAACATAAACCCATTGTCACAGTCAATCATTATTTCTTTTTATCTAAATTTGGAAAATATAAAAGAAGATATCAAAGGCAATGTTTAAATATGCATTGTTAATGTGACTTCAATAACTGGAATTATATAAACACATGACTATATTTTGGGATAATTATGTAATCTCACATTTATCTTAAAACTTAATGTTATTGTATCAACCTTTTACATATGTTTTTAAATTAATATGATTATCAATCTATCCTCGTCTTGTCTCTTGAAAGGTAGAGGCAAAGAAACACCCATGATTATAAATTTAAGAACAAGTTGGGTCATAGGTTTAGCCTTTTTATAAGGGGTATATGCATGTTTGCTTTCTCTTGCAACTAAACCAAACATACTTTTCTTACAATGCATCATATTATATATATATATATATATATATATGGGGAAGGTTCAAATGAGAAGCATGTCAATTTAAGAAAACGTAAGGAGCAATCTCAGTCACTCATCTCGCGGTTATGGTGGACGTGATCATGGAGGATTGACGCGATTCATAAAAGGGTAGAGATTATTAAAGGGGGGACCGGTCAAAGCCGTCTTTGTTGACCGAGATGAGTGGCTGAAATTGCTCCTCACTTTTCTTAAATTGATATGTTTCTCATTTGAACATCCTTCTATATATGTATGTGTATATATATGCGCATATGTGTACGAAGGGTAAGTGTGAGTTCAAACAAAAAGGTTGCTAAATTTACGAGAAGTACAATAGGAGCCACATCACATATGATTTATGGTAAATCAAATGTGATTTACAAATTACAACCCATCTTGATAGGTCGTCCCGACCAATCCACACATGCGAGTTTTTAGGCAATCTTGTTCGTGTTAACCAATCGCTTTTTAGACGTGTTGTAAATCACATATGATTTGGTTCTTCATGTATTTATATTAAGTTAATTGTATTCTTGTTTGACCCTCTATATGTATATATGAATATATGACGTCGATAAAACGAGTTATAACTATGTTTCATATTAACTAGTGTTCGATACCGTGCGTTGCGCGGTGTTAATAAATTTTTTAGAAAATATTGTAGTTTAATGAGCCAATATTAACATATCATATATTAGGTTAATAAAAATCAATATTAGATTTGATTTAAAGTTGTCTCGTGCATAATAAAGTAATAACTAGTAACTTTCATATCGTCATACATTCTAATCGACTCGAATAATAAAAGAAACGTGTCAGACTATTAATTATAACAATGAGATGTTTAATGAGTATTTTTTTTTGCATATCTCATAATGTATTGATATATCCCAACACAATATTTTCATAAAATATTTATATGTGTTTGCCACTTTGACTAAAACACTTCTCGACGCCCCCTTCCCAACCAACTCAAAGAGTAAAAATAATCTTCAATATTGTGATCACTTAGACCATATGCGAGTCTAATTGAGTCATTAATGTTTTCATGTTAGAACTTTTTCGATTTGCATGTGGTTATTTCTTTATAACTTAGTTTTGGGATAAAAGATCTCGAAAAATAAAGGTTCTAGTTATATTACGTAAAATGAAAAATGTTAAATTAATTCTAATTCAATTCTTTTGCATAGTTTTATTTCGATTTAAATTAAAAAAAATAATATTAACATAACTATATATTATTAATTGTAGTAAGTTGTTATTTTCAGGTGAATCTGAAAACTGAGTTTTCATTTGAACTCGTACATATATATGTTTTTAATTTTTTTTTCTTTCATATATTGCTAATTGATTCCGGTATCTTTTAGTTTGGTTATAATTTAACTTATATGTACCGATTCTTGTATTTTTTTTAACTTTATGTATTTATTTAGTTAATGATATTAAATATAATAAGTATTTATTAATTTACTAATGAGAGAGTTAATAACACATACTTAACTATATTAATTAGGTTGTAATTATAGATGATTATGTTGTAGGTTTCTTTTAATAAATAAATGAGAAGGTGGAAAGGGTATAATAAATGTTTTTAAAAGTTAAATAATATGGAAGTTAAACTAATTAACTTGTTAAGTCAATTGATCAAAGAGTCCTTGTATTAATAAAAAATAAAAATATAATTTTCATTTAAGGGTAGAATAGTCTTTAGCTTAATTGATATTTAAAAAATTAAAAAAAAGAGAAAATTTTTATAAGCAAATACTCAATAGATAAAATGTTACATCATACTTCCAACATCCTTCGTAAAAAATAATTCATTTATTAAAAAAATTTATGATAATAATTATTTAATTATATATTGATTCTAATTTTATTTATATATATTGGTTATAATGTCATTCATTTTTATTTATGATTTTAGTATATTTTAAATAATAATATTTTTAATTTTATCTATTGGTTCAAAGGAAAAAAAATATGGATTAAGATGTTAGCAAATATCATCTCATTTTTAGTAGTTTTTAATAAAAATAAATAAATTGAGGGACTATGAAAATATAAAAGAATGAAAAGAGAATCCCAACAAAACATAGCATAAAAAATCACATAAGAATTTGATTGTTGTCAACAATTTCTTTTTTATAACACTATAACAATATAAACAAAACAAATTAAGAAATAGACCCACTAAAACACTTGTATACAAAAAATATGAAGTAGAAAATATCAATAAAGAAATAATTATAACAATTGTAAAGAAATTACAAATAATAACTCAAAAACTTATTAACAATCATGTGTAATATACACAAATTAAAAACATTATACGAATTTTAATGAAAGATAAAAGTTATAGTATTAACTTAAATATCAATCAGGAAATATGGAAATGAAAAAACAAAGGTAACAATTAGAATAAGTTTTGAAAATTAAAGAAAAAACCAAAAACTTTTATAACAACAACAAGGAATATATGCAAAAACGTATAAAAATATTATGGATTTTTTTTATAGAAATAAAAAATCAATAATATTGATTGACACACATAAATAATATATAGCTTACGGAGAAATCAATTAGGAAATATGAAAATTAGAATAAATATGAAAATGAAAAAAATATATAGCTTACAATATAAACAATATGAAAATGAAAATTAAAAAAACAAAGGTAACAATTTTGAAAATTAAAAAAAAAAACAAAAAACTTTTATAACAACAGGGAATATACACAAAACGTATAAAAATAATATGGATTTTTTATAGAAATAAAAAACAATAATATTAATTGATACACACATAAACAATATGTAGCTTACAGAAATCATAAAAAGTATTAGCTTACCTAGAAATCTTACGAAGAATGAGCAACAATCAAACAAACATAGGAACCAATAACAAAACATAAAACTCAATAGCAAAACATAGAACTAAAAGTTGTTGACTATGTTTTTGTGGGACATTAGGTTGTTATTTATAGATGAACTAGATACTTACCCGCGCGCGATGCGGCGCGAAAAATCTTAATATCAAAACCAAAAACTCGATTTAGATATGTTAATTTTATTAATCTATGTGGTCTTATGTTGCAAATTGAAAGTTAATATGGTCGATTGTGTCGTATTTTTAAAAAGGTTGTTGATGGATAATGTGATTTTTAAATTCAAAACATTGGTGCTTAACTTTCAACGACCAACTTACGCATTAATACTTTATATACCTATTACTACAATGCAACAAGGTGTAAATTATTAAAAATATTTAAAAAATATATTTAGTTGGAGTAAAAATCCTATGAATAACATTTCTAATTTTATTTTTTATTTGTCATTTTATTTTATTTTTCTTTGAATTTGACACCGGCATAAACCATACAATTCCGGTAGCTCGTGCCGCATTCTTAATGGAAAGCTTTGATGTATGTTGATCCAATAAATAACTTCAAAACCGAAGACAAATTTTCTTACGTAGGGTCAAAAAGGCTTTATATATTATATTTGGTAATAACTAATAAGCAACCAACTTACAACCAATTCATAACCATCAAGTTTCTTTAGAATGAATAAACTCATTTTTCTTCAAGGAAGGACATCAAGTATACTCTTTGGAACATACCTAAAAATTAAAAATCATAGAACTGTTAATTAAAACAATTCTAAAAGGGGCTAGTTACACATCCATCTTTAACTCGATTCTTTTATGTGATTCTTTTACGAGGAAAGGTACTAATGAAAAATAAAATCTTGGAATTTATAAAGCGTAAATTAAAAATTAAAAATTATGGAGTGAATATTTAATAAGGGGACATCTTGAAAAATTGAATACTCAATCTTGAAGATTGAAATAAAACTATTACCTTTATATAATATAATTGCATAAAAAATATTCAATATTAGACTAATTTCGAAGGTATTGACGAGATAATTATGATGGTATACTTTGTAAAATAAAAAACGTAATTTTAATATATTTTAGTTCATAATATATAATTATATAGATTATATGATAAGGGTTTAAGATTTAAGATAAATAATGAAAAACTAAAGGACTAAAACAAGATTTAATAACTAACTATAGGGGTGTAAAGTGTAAATGTGTAAAATCAGTTTTGTTGAACAAAATAACTAACTTTTTGAGTTATTCTCTTTATATAATAGTATAGATATGTTGTAGGTTTTTTTTAATTAATAAATGAGAAGATGAAGAGGGTAGTATAAATGTTCTTAAAAGTTAAATAATATGAATCTTAAAGCTAATTAAATTGTTAAGTCAAATTACCAAATAGTCCTTCTTATCTATACTACTATATAATACAGATTTGGCAAAACTCTTAATTACAAGTAAATTAAGCACATTGTACAAGTCCTTTAAGCTAAATATCTTAAAATTTCTTAAACTCTTAAAGTATCTCTCTTAAAGCAGATTTGGTGGGCCTTTTATCCCTTCGTGACCCTGTATATTCTGCAGGTTTTTATGTTCCCAATCGAGATTCAAAATTCAAAATCTCTCTCAAGACAGACAGCTCATCTCATCTCATCAAGTCACCGTCTCTTATTTTGTGGAGATGGCATTTGATTTCCAAAGAATCCTCCATTTTTCTATGGATTATTGATTTCTCCATATACTCTCCACTGTCCAGGTTTGATTTCTCCATTTAGGGTGCGTTTGGTACGCAGACGGGACAGGACAGGACAGAACAGGACAGGACAGGACAGAACAGGACAGGACAGGTGTCCAGCGTTTGGTAAGCTAGAACAACATAGGACAGGACAAGCCAGAACATGTTAAAATGACCAGTTTACCCCTGATGAGCTGTGTACTGTTTTATTAATAAATAATCAATTTAATGTATAATAACTGTTGATCCAGCTCTCCTAAGACCTGATGAAATGATAATGATCCTGAATCTTTACTTAGTGAATAGGTTTTTACTTCTGTTATAGCTTGAGGAATTATCACTGAGTCTGTTCAGTGTTATTTCATGTTACTTATGCTGTAACTTAACTTTAGATCAGGATCAGGATCAGGAGACTAACGAGTCTGTTCTGCAGTCTACTGATCCTGTCCAACTGAAGTGAAGACCTCCTCCTGAAGACATTAAGATCATACAAAAAGAACCATCAGCGACGTCGAAGAAATAGCTGATGACAGGAACAGCATGCTCGTGATCTGAAGACGGAACTCAGTGATAGCAGTCTGTTCACTATAGTATGACATCCTGAAGATTCATCAGGATACACGTGACCCTGAACGTCCCCAGTTTCAGGACTCTAGTCACTGATCAGTATCCTGATCCTGAAGGATTAGAACAATGTCTTAGCCTAATGCACAAAAGGATAACTCGCCTTTTCTGACACAATAGTACATAAGGGCAGTTACTTTACTGTTCCCTCCGTACTTATCAGACCATAAGGCAACTGTTTACAAACATCCTCTTTTGCACACCATGCAAAGAGTATTTGTTTATAGTAAATAGTACAACAGACCACTCACATTGTGACACGTCACAATAGTAGGTCTGCATGCATTTAATGCATGGAGTATAAATAGGACGTGAAGAGATGTTCTCCATACTTCTTCTTCATCCTAATTCTACTCAAGTCCTTTCTCTCTTATCCCCTCTATCTTCTTTCTTTATTCTCTTCTCACTTAGTGCATAGTGAAAGAACTTAGATTGTTTAGTTTAGACTAATTGTCTTTTCTATTTCCGCAACAATCTGTAAATTCATATTGTTTATAAAACAAGAATTTAAAAGTGAGAAAACTGTGTGATTATATTCAACCCCCCCCCCTTCTATAATCCCTAACACTATCCTTACTTGAAGGTCACCTACTTGGTACCAACAAGTGGTATCAGAGCAAGTACAAGCTCTCATTTTCTTCTTAAGAAAAATCTTGTGATCCTCTCTCCTCTTATTCTATGGCTCTTCAAGCTAAGGATAACTACTTTGATACCGGCTCTGCTGGAAAGCCTCCTCGGTTTAACAAAGACAACTTCTCTCTTTGGAAAACCAGGATGGAACTTTTCCTCTCTGGTTCTGATCCCCAGATTCCTTATTTTCTGGAAAACGGACCACATGTGCCTACACAAACCGTCCACCCCATTGCTGCTGCTGCTGGTCAACCTGCTGTTCCTGAAAGACAGCTGGTGAAGCCCGTAACTGACTGGAATGATGAAGACAGACGCCTGGTCAACATTGACACCAAGGCTAGGTCTCTCATCGCCATGTCACTCCCTGACGATGTATTCCACTCTGTATGTCACCTTCGCTCTGCTAAGGAGATATGGGACACTCTCTGTGTTCAATATGAAGGTACCGCCGTACTCATGGAATCAAGAAAGATTTTCTTGGTTCGACAGTACGAAAGCTTTATTCATCAGAAGGATGAAACTCTCTCCCAGCTACATCAGAGATTCAACTGTCTTCTGATTGATCTGAAGACCATCGGTACTACCTACTCTAACTCTGAGGTGGTTACCAAGTTCATGGAAGCTCTTCCTGAACATTGGGAAATCTACACCTCCTGCTTAACTATGTCAAAGGACATAAAGACACTCACACTAAGTGAGTTGTACGGTATTCTTCTGAACCGTGAACAACAGAAGAAACTGAAAAAGAATCTCATAAGAGATTCTAAAGAATCCAAAAGCACATCTGTTGCATTGGTTTCAGATTCAGTTCCTCCTGTTGCTGCCACTTCTTCTTCAGTAACTATTACTGAATTAGAATCTTCTGACTCTGACATGTCAGAAGATCCTGAATTCAATGAATCTCTTGCTCTTTTAACCAGATCTTTCAAAAAGTTTGCCAAAAAGGGAAACTTCCATAAAAAGAAACATCTTTCTATTACTGACAAGCCTAAGTCAGATCCTGTTGACAAGGCTACTGCTATCTGCTACAACTGTCAGGGCAAAGGACACTTTGCTAATGATTGCAGGTACAGAAAAAGTCAGTTTGCACCTTCCTCTGCTAAATCTTCTTCCAAGAACCCCAAATACCAACGCCTGAAGGAAAAGTACAAAAAGATGAAAACTCAGCGTAAAGGCAAAGGTTTAATCGCAGAAGACTGCGATTGGGATGATGTCTCCTCTGATGACTCGTCTGATGAGGAAGATACTCAAGTGGCACTGATGGCCATTATTGAGGAACCTACCTTAGCTCTCATGGCTAAGATAGAAGAGGTTCCTGAAGAGATTCCTCCTCAGGATCCTGAAGCTTCTTCTTCCATAACTCCTGAAGCTTCCACCTCTGCGACTGATTCTTCCAGTCAGGTACCAATTCCTCTCATCCCTCTTGAAAGCTTAACACAGTTAGACCTGGTCACTCTCGACCTTTACAAAGCCCTTAATGGTAAAACCTCTGCTGAAAAAATGAATATTGATCTTAGAGGACAACTCAAAGAATGTCAAGAAAAATTAAAACAGCTTACCATTGTGGAAGAAAATTATAAGGACCAGGTCTCTGTAAACAAAACTCTGTGTATTGAAAGAGAATTGGCTCTTGCTGCCAAAGAGAAGGCCCTTGCCCAATTAAATGCTGAAAAAGTCACCATCAAAGGATGGAGTGACGCCTCTGAAAAAGTTGATGAAATATTAGCTTCAGGGAGGTCTGATAAAAGCAAAAGAGGTCTTGGATTCTTTCGTGGATACAAGAAAGAAGAAACTAAGTCTGATAGTTCCATGCTCAAATTTGGAAAATTTGTTTCTTCTATTCCTCTTCCTAATGCCTCTGAAAACACCCCTTCTTCTTCTAACACTCACCCTGAAGGTGCTCCTAAGAGCAAAAAGAATACAGTTAAGGATAAATCCAAAACTGAAACACCTTCAAAGACCAAGGGTCCTAAACCCAAGAACAAAGTTCTGGGTGGTGGTCCTTCAGTCTCTGGAACTAAGTCTCTTTCTCAGAGTCCTGCTCCTAGACTGAAGATTGACCTGAAGCAAAAGACTCAGGAGAAGAAACCAATTCCTCCAATGTCCAATGCTAAAGGCATACTTGGTGCAGGTCCTGCTCACCTAAAGTTCAAAAACTTTCTGGACCACACTAAACGCTTTCAATATCGCAAATGCTATCACTGTGGATTAAATGACCATATTGCGAGTAAGTGTCCTGATGCTACCAAAGCTGAAAAATCAGCTAAGGTAAAGAAGATTCCCAAGACTGAGAAATCAGTCAAAGGAAAGAAGGTTGTCAAGACTGTTCCTTCAGTCAAGACTCCAGCCTCCTGTACTGATACTTCAGTAAAGGCTGACACTGATTCAACCAGTCCTACTGATACTTCTGGATCCATAGTTCTATGGGTACCAAAGAAAACTTAAACTCTGTATTTTACAGGATAAGGGCATCTGGTACTTGGACAGTGGATGCTCTCGACACATGACTGGTTCTAAATCTGTCCTCACTAACTACCGTGAAGAAAGAGGTCCTGCTGTGACCTTTGGCGGAAACGGTAGAGGCCAAACCCGAGGGTATGGCACTCTGACCAACGGAGTAACTACTTTCAAAAGAGTTGCTTATGTTGAAGGCCTGATGCATAATCTTCTGAGCATCAGTCAACTATGTGATAAGAATCACAAAGTTTCTTTCTCTAAGAAAAAGTGCAAAGTCAAGAACAGGAAAAAGGAAGTCATTCTCAATGGTGTTAGACATGCAGATATCTACATCATCAATATGAATACTTCCACTGATAACTTCTGTTTCGTATCACGTGCTTCCACTGATATGAATTGGCTCTGGCACAAGCGTCTCTCTCATCTCAACTTCAAGACGCTGAATCAACTCTGCATCAACAACCTGGTTATTGGTCTTCCTGACTTTCGCTATACAAAGGAATCTCTTTGTTCAGCATGTGAGAAAGGAAAACAGACCAGGGCTAGCTTCAAGTCTAAGCAGATTTCCTCCATCAGCTCTCCTCTACAACTTCTCCACATGGATCTCTTTGGACCTGTTAATGTCCAATCCATTGGTGGAAAGAAATATACTCTGGTGATCGTAGATGAATATTCCAGATATACTTGGGTTTTCTTCTTACATGCCAAGAGTGATGCTCCTGAAGAAATCATCCTGTTCGTCAGGAAGATGGAAAAACTCAACAACCTTACTGTTCGATCTATAAGGAGTGACCATGGGACTGAGTTCAAAAACAGTACCCTGGAATCTTTCTTTGAACATAAAGGTATCTCTCAAAACTTCTCCTCTGTGAGAACTCCTCAGCAAAATGGTGTTGCTGAAAGACGAAACAGGACGCTGATCGAAGCTGCGAGATCTATGCTGAGTGAAGCCAACCTTGCCACTCAGTTCTGGGCTGAAGCTGTAAATACTGCTTGTTACACTCAGAACAGATCTCTGATTGTCAAGCGTTTCAGAAGAACAGCTTACGAACTCTTTCGTAACAGGAAACCATCAATCAAACATCTCCACATCTTTGGTTGTGTCTACTACATCCTGAACAACAAAGATAATCTTGGAAAGTTTGATTCCAAATCTGATGATGGAATTTTCCTCGGATACTCATCCATTTCTAAAACTTACCGTGTGTTCAACAAACGAAGACAAACCATTGAGGAAACGATTCATGTCAAGTTTGATGAATCAGGTCCTACCTTTCCTCACCCAAATGATAACACTGAAATCAATCAGTGGGCTGACTCTTTCTTTCAAGTCCCTGAACATCCTATTGCTGATCCATCTCCTCAAGACCTTCCTGATGGTTTTGAAGAAAATCCTATACCACCTACTGATATAACCACTCCACCTCTCATAAATGCCACCCCTATCTCTCAAATCACACCACCTGAACCTGATCAACCCACTAACAGTGAAGACTTCTCTCAAACCACTGTTAGTGAACCCTCTCCTACAAATCTTCTTCCTGATCCATCATCCAATGAAGCATCTACTTCAGGACAGGTGTATCAACCACCTGCTCTCCGATGGACCAAAGATCATCCCATTGATCAAGTTCTTGGAAACCCTTCTTCTGGTGTGAAAACCAGACGTCAGGCTGGTAACGTCTGTCTTTATGTAAATTTTATCTCTGAAAATGAACCTAAAGAAATAGATGATGCTTTGCGTGATCCTGCCTGGGTCTCAGCCATGCAGGAAGAGCTAGCAGAGTTCATCAGAAACAATGTCTGGCTTCTCGTCCCTAGGCCTCGAAAACGTACAATCATTGGTTCCAAGTGGATTTTTCGAAATAAACTTGATGAGATTGGTACAATCATTCGAAACAAGGCTCGCCTTGTGGCTCAGGGATACAGGCAGGAAGAGGGCATTGATTACGATGAAACTTTTGCTCCTGTTGCTAGGCTCGAAGCAATTCGACTCTTCCTAGCTTTTGCAGCACATATGAACTTCAAAGTTTATCAGATGGACATTAAAAATGCCTTTCTGAATGGAAAACTTAATGAAGAGGTCTATGTGGCTCAGCCTCCTGGCTTTGTAGATCCTAAGTTCCCTGATCACGTCTACAAGTTAAACAAGGCTCTCTATGGGTTAAAACAGGCTCCTCGTGCCTGGTATGATACCCTCTCAACCTTTCTTCTCTCTAAAGGTTTTGTTCGTGGAAAGATTGATAGCACTTTATTTCTGAAGAAATATCCTAAGCATATCCTTCTTGTCCAGATATATGTCGATGACATTATCTTTGGATCCACCAATCCCAAACTCTGCGAAAAGTTTGAGTTGCTCATGAAATCTGAATATAAAATGTCTATGATGGGCGAACTAACATTCTTTTTAGGACTTCAGATCAAGCAATCTGAAAAGGGAATTTTCATCAATCAAGGTAAATACGTACATGAGTTGTTGAAGAAATTTGATCTCACATCCTGTACACCGATGAAGACTCCAATGGCTCCTCCTCTGTCTCTTGACAAGGATTCCAAAGGGAAACCTGTTGATGTGACTCTCTATAGAGGAATGATTGGCTCACTGCTGTATCTTACAGCGAGTCGTCCTGATATCATGTATTCTACATGTCTCTGTGCTCGTTATCAGGCTGAACCCAAAGAATCCCATCTGACCGCTGTAAAGCGGATCTTCAGATACCTGAAGGGAACTCCTAACATGGGTCTTTGGTACTCCAAGGACTCAGGGTTCGATCTAACAGCTTATTCTGATAGTGACTTTGCAGGATGTAAGATCGACAGGAAAAGCACTACTGGTGGCTGTCACCTATTAGGTGGCAAGTTGGTGAGTTGGACTAGCAAGAAGCAGAACTCTGTGTCCACATCAACTGCTGAAGCTGAATATGTTGCAGCAGGAATATGTTGTGCTCAGGTCCTGTGGCTGAGAAATCAACTTCAGGACTATGACATACAACTCTCCAAAATTCCTATCTACTGTGACAACACTTCAGCAATAGCCATTGCTAACAATCCTGTCTTACACTCTAAGACAAAGCACATTGAAGTGAGATATCACTTCATCAGGGATCATGTGATGAATGGTGATATTGAACTCCATTTTGTCCCTACTGAATATCAGCTTGCTGACCTCTTTACCAAACCACTGGATGTGACGCGTTTTAATATGCTCCTCAGTGAACTTGGGATGTTAAATCCTGAAGAATAGAAGTTCTCAGGACAAACAGTTGTTAAAGTCCTTATAATCCTTCAGGACCTCTCTTATTAACAACTCCTGAATAACTCTTCTCCAGAGGATAACTCTGTTCAGTACTTACAAAATCTTTGTTCAATATCCGAATACTGATGATTCTCAGGTAAGTATTTCTTCCCTCTGCTACTGAAACCTTATCGCATTAAATGTGATAAGAGGATTTTCCCAAAACAGTACTTATCTGATAAGTACTCTGATTCCAATAAAACATATCTTTCACCAAAATGGAATCATCCCCTGAAAAGGTGGTTTTTAGTTTTTCAAATAAAACAAACCTTTCATCTGCACTGACACGTAATGGGACGTTTCCTGTTCCCCACTACGTGTGTCAGGCGCGTGAACGCGCGTCGAGCTTCTTTTTTTATCATTACGTTTGAATTTAGCCGCTCTTTTCTCTCTCATCCTTTTTCTCTCTCCTACCACGAGGTATAAAAACCTCATTTGTAATCCTTTTCACTCTTTACGCTCACATAACACTCTCTAAGCATTCAAGCAAGAAAAAGCAAGAATCTGCATTCTCAAGAACACCAAGAACACACACTTACCACTTCTTTAACAAGATCAACGTAAGTTTCCTTTTGTTCTTTGTTCTTTCCACAATCTAAGTTGGTATTCTTCCTTAAAAACAACTTATTTTGGTAAACGTTTTTCCAAAAACCCTAAGATCACTTCGTTTGATCTTAGTTTTCCCAAAATCTTCTAAGATTTTTTGTTAAAACTGTTTAGCATGATTTTTCTTATTTCTTTTAAGAACAGTCATAAACTCCTATTTTGATATCTATTCATCAAAATAGAAGTTCTTTTTAATACCAAAACACATTCCTTTTGTGTATTTTGGTATCTAATCTATTCTAAGTATAAAGGATATCACCATTTTTATGAACATATTTTGTGTTCATTGAAAAATGAAGAAAAATGCATATTTTGGACTCTTAATCATCCATATATGTTATTTTTATGTTTCTAACAGGATGGCTGCTACTACTTCTTCGCTGGACGCTCAACTCTCCTCCGAGGCTACTCCACTACAATCCTCATCTGAAAGCCTGCCGATCGTCATCCTGCGCATGACGTTCAATTCAAACAGAACAATGTTCTTGCTCTGTTTGACATTCCTGAAGACAAGGAATATCTAATTCCTGCCAAGGACTTCCTGCTACGAAGCCCTCTGAAGACGGCTTTCACCCTGGACCCCAAGCCGAACAAGCCCATGCTACAACAACTGTGGTCTACAGCCATGGTTACCAAGGAGAAGAACTCCAAGGGCGTCCTGCGCGAGGTGATCAAGTTCCAAATCAGGGACAACCTCATTTCCTTCGGTTTCGGAACACTCAGGAACGTGCTTAACTTCCCCAAGAAGAAGCGCTTCCCTCCTGTCCCCACCGCCGACGAGATCGTCGAGTTCCTGGACGCCATCGGCTACAGATGGCCTGTCAACAAGGAAGGCGTCCTGCTACCGAAGACAGGAGCTACTGTCCATAAGTCAGGACTAAACGCCGTGTTCTATTATATATGGAACACGTTTGGCCTGTGCTTATCGGGCAAAACAGGGAGCACGGAGCAGTTCCCGATGGTTATCCAGCAGATGGTCTACTCTGCGATCAAGAATCGCGAGTTCGACTATGCTCGCTCCATCTGGGACGACATGGTGAGGAAGGTCCGAAGCAAGAATCGGGTCGCCAACGTTGCCTTCACCAGGTTCTTCTCAGCCGTCCTGGAGCTGCATATGGGGGAAAACTACCCCAAGGTCGGGAACTCCAACAACTACGCCCTCGGGCCTAGGTTCCTGGACCAGGTTGCTTATCATCCTGAAGACGTCCCTCTCTCCGACGTCCTGATCGTTCCTGAACAAGTTCAGGAACAGGATGCTGATCAAGCCACCTCTCCCACCACAGGTACGTTTTCTATCATCTCTTCCAAACCTCATTCTTCTACTTCTATGCATGCTATGTCAGTAGCTAACCCAATACTGACTTCCCCAGCTGCAACCACAATTTCTGCGCTCCAGAAGCGCCCCCAACCATCCTCTGTCACTCCTCCACCTCCTACAAAACGCGCCAAAGCAAGGGCGCAAAAGAAAAAGACGCAGGCGGCTGGTAAGAAATATTACATTACCCTGCCCCAGCTCTTTAATAAACCATCCCCTTTGTCTAAACATTCTTCCACTGCAGATACTTCTACATCTGCCCCTGTTACACAAGAACCTGAGGTGGTTCAACTCGAACCCTCAGAGAATCTGGTGGGTAATCATCCTGATACCCTCCAAGCCTCAGGTAATATTTCTAAGCAATATATTACTGTTCCTTCTTCTATGAAAACTAATGAGTCTTCTAGTGCTCACTTAGTTACTATGTCTACAGGTTCTTTAGGAGCAGGTTCTGAAGGGCACCAAGATGATCCCTTCAACGACTTCATCCTCACGGATGCCGAGCATCAGCTGAACACAGCTGAACTCCGCAGGCAGTCCGCTGAGAGGAACCTGCTTGAGGCCCGCACTGCCCTCCAGCAGAAGGAGGCCGAGCACTCAGCACAGCTCCAGTCCTTACAACAGGAGCTTGTTGCTGCCAAAGCTGCTGCAGCTGCTGCTGAAGCTGCCGCCGCCAGTGCCACTGCCGCTGCCGTCGCCGCGACTCCGCCGCCCACGGCCGTCACCCTGACCATCCCTTGTCTGGATAATATCCATGACAAGGTTTCACAGGTTGCCTCCTCCTCCACCAACCTTCAGGCATCTATTGATGACCTGAAGGCCACGGCGTTCCCTGCGCTCTCCACCAACATCATCAACAGCACCAACTCTCTCACCACCTTTCAAACAACGGTGGTTCAGAGGTTGGATGCTCAGGAAGCCGCCCTTCGCGCCATCCAGGAGCAGGTGCAAGGGCTCTCCTCTGCTGTCAACGCCCTCACCTCTGCTCCTGCACCGCCTCCATCCTTCACAACGGCGGACAGGGAGGTTTTGCAGTCCCTGATCTCCTCATCATTCATCCAGCGCAAAGTCCTGAGCGACATGGCCTCTCTCCTCCAAAGGAGTGTTACATCAGCTGCCTTGGTACAGGCACCTGCTGAGGGGGAGAGACAGCCCCGAGACCATTCTGCCTATTCCCCCTCCACCAACTGGAGAACCACTGAAGACGGGGGGAATAATGAAGACGACGATGATGATGATGAAGATGATGATGATGTTGACGACGACATCTTTGTCGAGAAGGTCCCTGCTGCCTCTGCGCCCATTCCAGGGCTCGCACAACCTCAGGGGGAGAACCCTGATGCCTCTGGTATGTCTCCACTACCATCCTCTCCCTCTTCCTCTGATAACCAACCTATTTCTACCCTCCTTAAATCTAAACCTACCCCTGAAACCATCACCCTAGACTCCTCACCTGAAAACTCCCCTCCTAATAACCTTCAAATGGTTATCTACCAACCTCCCAAACTACCTTCTCCTGAACCAACTCCTGAACTCACCTCTCACCCTGAACCTGAACCCTTTAACCAAGCCGATCCTGAAACTCACGATGTCAACTTTGGCTCTGTCACTGGTGACATTATTCGCCTAATGGAGAATAGTCCCAATGAGCAGACCAGAGCTGAACTAGCTAAAATGACCTTCAGGATCACACCCCTTAACCAAGAAACCATTTCTACCCGTCCTACAACCCGTTTCAACCAAGAAGCCTCTTCATCCCGAACCCCTGAAATCCGAGCCACCCCTGAAACCATATGCCTTTCATCAGATGATGAATTCATCTCTGATGACTACTCTACCCCTGCTTCTTCACCCAGATCACCTCCCTCAAACTCTCCTAGATCTGAAGGTGAAAACTACCCTGACAGTTCCTTTGCCATTGACAGGGATGGGCGCTTAGACGCCGTGATAGAGCGACTCGAGAGTACAAGAGTAAAAATCCCTCTTCGTACCTCTTGTGACTCCGAGTTCGCCTATCTCTCGCAGGAGGAGTACAACGAGGCTGTACAGGCTCAACTAGAGCATAATAAGAAGCAGAAGGAAGCTTTCCTCTCTGCCCAAGCCGCTCGAAGGCTTGCATCGGATTTTGTAGATGAAGATGCTGAAATAAGTGCGGATCCTATCCTTGCACAGAAGGCTGTTCTGAAGGTCTTCAACAAAAATGCAGAGATACAGACTGGAGAAGTGAATGCTGAGCTTGACTGGTGCAGAGATCGGTTACACCTCCGAAAGCATGGTGCTGCCATCTCAGGTATCCATCTTCGCCGATCAAGAGGCAAGAAAGGTAATCCTGGTAAAACCTGGATCACAGTCAAACGCTCTGGAGTAAAGGACGTAGAGCACACTCTGGACAAGTTAGATCGCTACAACTTGTCAGAGTGGAACGAAATCAGATCCCTGCTTCCCAAAGCCAACAAGAACTATCGGGCTGAAGTAGAAGAAGTCATTGAAGGACTTATTGCTCGCATCAGAAGGACAACTGAAATACCTGATGACCTGCTCCAACACTCTCCACTCCTATCTCAGCAGCCTGTTCGAAGATCTGCAGGCACCTCTACAAGAAGACCAACTCCCTGTCTTCCCAGAATGGTTGTTAAACCTCTGGACCTCTCGATGCTTGATCTTTCATTCCCTCCTGGAATCTCTCTATCTGAAGGACAAGTAATCAGAGAACCTGTTCATGGCATATGTGTTAGCAATAACTCAATTCTACGCTTTCAACGCTTCAGTGAGCTACACATAGCGCCCTATGAACATCTTTTGACAGTTCTCTTCACTGCACAACAAGATAAGAAAAATCCAGACAACAAAGAGATCATCCGCACTGTCAGAGCTATACTTGATCACAGACTTGCCTTCAGCGAAACTCCTGTTCCTGTTTGTGTCAAGACTGAATACATTAGCGAAGAATCTGATAGTTAGTTGTCTTGTAAATTTTTCTTTCAGTACTTCTATCATGTACTATTGTATTTTCCTTACTCTTGTAATATTTTAATGAGATTAATGAGAATGCAATTCAGTGCATTGTACTTCATTCCATCATAGTACTGAAAAAGATCCCTCAAAACAGTAAATGGGACATGTACCTTTATGAGTTCTATTTCCTACTGTTTAGTTCTAGACTTAGATTTATTTCTAACTTTTCTAGATTAAGACAATTACTCTGTTGTCTTATCATTATCATTTAGGGGGAGATTGTTGATCCAGCTCTCCTAAGACCTGATGAAATGATAATGATCCTGAATCTTTACTTAGTGAATAGGTTTTTACTTCTGTTATAGCTTGAGGAATTATCACTGAGTCTGTTCAGTGTTATTCCATGTTACTTATGCTGTAACTTAACTTTATAGATCAGGATCAGGATCAGGAGACTAACGAGTCTGTTCTGCAGTCTACTGATCCTGTCCAACTGAAGTGAAGACCTCCTCCTGAAGACATTAAGATCATACAAAAAGAACCATCAGCGACGTCGAAGAAATAGCTGATGACAGGAACAGCATGCTCGTGATCTGAAGACGGAACTCAGTGATAGCAGTCTGTTCACTATAGTATGACATCCTGAAGATTCATCAGGATACACGTGACCCTGAACGTCCCCAGTTTCAGGACTCTAGTCACTGATCAGTATCCTGATCCTGAAGGATTAGAACAATGTCTTAGCCTAATGCACAAAAGGATAACTCGCCTTTTCTGACACAATAGTACATAAGGGCAGTTACTTTACTGTTCCCTCCATACTTATCAGACCATAAGGCAACTGTTTACAAACATCCTCTTTTGCACACCATGCAAAGAGTATTTGTTTATAGTAAATAGTACAACAGACCACTCACATTGTGACACGTCACAATAGTAGGTCTGCATGCATTTAATGCATGGAGTATAAATAGGACGTGAAGAGATGTTCTCCATACTTCTTCTTCATCCTAATTCTACTCAAGTCCTTTCTCTCTTATCCCTTCTATCTTCTTTCTTTATTCTCTTCTCACTTAGTGCATAGTGAAAGAACTTAGATTGTTTAGTTTAGACTAATTGTCTTTTCTATTTCCGCAACAATCTGTAAATTCATATTGTTTATAAAACAAGAATTTAAAAGTGAGAAAACTGTGTGATTATATTCAACCCCCCCCTTCTATAATCCCTAACACTATCCTTACTTGAAGGTCACCTACTTGGGACCAACAATAACAAAGAATTTAAAACCTTATAATACTGTTTTATTGATAAAGTCTATAAGTTGTCGCCGGAAGTAGCAGTTACAGGTCGTCGGACATCGCCGGAGAAGGAGGCGGAGGCCGCCGGACGTCGGATGTCGCCGGAGGTAGCAGCCGCAAGTCGCCGGACATCGCCGGAGAGGGAGGCGGAGGCCGCCGGACTTCGGACGTCGCCGGAGGTAGCAGCCGCAAGTCGCCGGACATCGCCGGAGAGGGAGGCGGAGGTCGCCGGACGTCGGACGTCGCCGGAGGTAGCAGCCGCAAGTCGCCGGACATCGCCGGAGAGGGAGGCGGAGGTCGCCGGACGTCGGACGTCGCCGGAGGTAGCAGCCGCAAGTCGCCGGACATCGCCGGAGAGGGAGGCGGAGGCCGCCGGACGTCGCAGGAGGTAGCAGCTGTAGGTCGCCGGACGTCGTCGGAGAGGGAGGCGAAGGTCGCCGGAGGTAGCAGCCACAGGTCGCCGGACATCGCCGTAGAGGGAGGCGGAGGTCGCCGGAGGTAACAGCCGCAGGTCGCCGGACATCGACGGAGAGGGAGGTAGATCCGAGGTCGTGAAATCGAAGAGGAGATGGAGTTTGGGAGAAAGCGGTTGAAGAAAAAAGAAGGGATATTTAATTAGGTTTCTTATTTTAGGGGTATTTTGGTCATTAAGTTCCTTGTTCCACTTAGTTCCATGGGTAAGGGGGTGGACACACTTGTCCCATGTCTTGTGCTACTGTGTTCTACTTAGTCCAAGGTTGGGGCGCGCCAAACGCATGACAGGACTGTCCTGTCCTGTCCTGTCCCACCCTGTCCAGTGCACCAAACGCACCCTTATTGATTTCCTCTATCTCTGCTAGGTTTCGATTATCAACATCACTCTCGATTTTCTCCATGCTTTCCAGGTTTGAATCTTCATTTCTCTGCTAGGTTTCGATGTCAACCTCTCACTCCATTTCCTCCATCGCTCTCTATCTTTACTCGAGGTTTGATTATGGTGTAATGTTTAATGTATCTTCTACTATTACTTTTTGTGCTTTTATCTTAGTAATTTTGTGACCGTGGCTTGAGGTACTGGATTCCATGAAATCTGTCAAGTATCTGTTTAATATGGCTTGAGTTTTATAATCAATTGGTTCGTTTTGTTCAGGCGTTCAAGGCAGAGATTGATTTGTTCAATTCCTCCATCAATTTGTTCACTATTTGTACAAGGTTTGTCTTTGATTAGCTGGTTAATACAATTAATTATACAAAGACTGGTTTTATTGTTCTTATTTTGTCTAAACACTACTCTACAATGTCCCATGGAGAGTGGGGTTTAAAATTTCATTGTTTTTCAATTTAAATTAATGGTTTATTTAGATACCCTCTTTCTGGTTTATTGGATATGTTAGTGTTTAGTAAGCTTTAACCTGGGTTATCTGGATCGATTTAAACACTAACAGGGTCTACTGATTGCTGTTTGTTCATTTGCTTCAATGTTTCTCCCCTTTCTGTATTGATTCAGGCCTAAGGTTTATATAACTAATTCACTTCCTGATCTCTGATTTGCTTTAGTTTGTTGCCGTTTATAGTTTCTGATGACTGCAACATATCTAGCTTGAAATGCAAGTTGGAATTAAAAGTTTGTTTTTTGTTTTTGTATCAAATTTTTTTTGCTTTTATCAATCTTTTCTCAATATGCAGATAAAGTGTTTGATGAAATGCCTCAAAGCGATTTAGTATTTCTTGCTTTCTTCAAATTTCATCTTATTGATGGGTATGGTTGCTCGATCACAATAAAACTGTGTTGCACTTACTTGGCTCCAACTATACATTATCCTCAACAATTGGTATTATTTAAAAGTAACTTCGGTAAGCAATGACATAATAACGCTCTGTCCAAATTTATATTATTTTCAGCTTTTGATAATGTGTGATAGATGAGATTTGTGTACTTGATTACCTACAATGAGATCTTATTGCACATTTGTTTTTCATTTTCAGGAAATAAATTTTAGCAACTGAGTTTGAGATGATCATCTTACTTGTTTCTTAGTAAGCACTTTTATCATCTTTTGCATTGGAGTTTTTGCTCCAGAAAACAGAGTTTCAAAACTCCTTCAAAATTGAATAAATACCGATTTAATTTTTACATCCCGCCGCATTGCGCAGGTATACTACTAGTGATAAAACATGTAATTTTCATTTAGGGATAGAATAGTCTTTAATTTATTTAATATTTAAAAAATTCAAAAAAAGGAAAAAATTTCTTTAAGCAAATACTCAATAGATAGGGTGTCCACATCATCTTCCAACATCTTGCTTTTATATATATATATATATATAGATTTCAAATCAGAATGAGGTTTAAAAAGAGTAAACTACAAATTTGGTCCCTGAAGTTTACCCAAATCTGCACGTTTCGTCCTTAAACTTTAAAAACTACAAAAAACGTCCCCAAAGTTCCATTTTCGCAACGCGTTTCGTCCCTGCTCACTAACGTCGTTAAAAACTCAGTTAAGTGAGGGGTAGGTTTGCCAAAGTGAAATAAGAAGGACCAAATTGTAACTCTTTCATCTTCATCACTTTCATTTTTAACCCAAAGAATCCACCACCAACCAACCACCACCACCACCACACCCAAAACCACCAACAACACAACCACCACACCCACAACCACCAACACCACAACCACCACACCCACAACCACCAACACCACAACCACCACACCCACACCACCAACACCACAACCACCACACCCACACCACCAACACCACAACCACCACCAAAACCACCACCAAACAATAGAGACTGAATCAGTCACCAAAACCATAGATTTAGATCTGCAAATCGGACACCAAAACTACCAAAACCACCATCTGCAAATCGGACATCTAGATCTGCAAATCGGACACCAAAACCACCATCTGCAAATCGGCAACTAGATCTGCAAATCGAACACCAGCAAATCGGCAACGGCGATGGCGGATTGTGCAGCGGCAGTGGCGGAGGGTGCAGCGGCGACGGTGGCGACGTGACGGCGGTTGCAGGCGACGGCGGCGGGTGTGCAGGCGAAGGCGGCGGGGGTGTGCAGGCGACGGGGGCAGCAGGATGTGCAGGCGACGGTGGCGGTGGTGTCTTCCGGTGATGGCAGTGGACTGGTGTATGGTTCTAGGGTTTGGGTGAAGAGGAGGTGATGTTGGTATAACTACTAGAGAGGGGAAGAATGAGAGAGAGAACAATTTTTTTTACCCTTCTTCTTTCGTTTTTGACAAGTATACCCCTCACTTAACTGAGTTTTAACGGCGTTAGGGAGCAGGGACGAAACGCGTTGCGAAAATGGAACTTTGGGGACGCTTTTTGTAGTTTTTAAAGTTTAAGGACGAAACGTGCAGATTTGGGTAAACTTCAGGGACCAAATTTGTAGTTTACTCGGTTTAAAAATATATCATACACAAAAACCCGTATATTGTACATTACATATAATAAGCAAATACCATAGTTATAATTAAACCATGAGTATGTTGATTAAAAAAACAAATTAACTTTAATTTAAACCAGTTGTTGTATAGGCAAAAGATCGTGCTAGAAGTTGAATTAGCGTGAGAAGTGGTTGTGAACCCTTGATTACTTTAATCTCAAGCCCACCCATGAATCGTGCTTGGTACGGGGATTGATACGATGCATCTCGATGCATCTCATCTTAATGTGCATCTAACAGTTGATAAATGATAACTAATTCTCATGGTTTTCACATTAACTCAACTTCTCACCGAAACTCAACCCTTGTTGTATAAACGTATTAAAATCATATATATTATACATACTTATTTTCTTGGTAAATTATATAAGCAAGGGCATGCTCAAATAAGAATATTAAATAACATGAAAATATAAGAAATGAATGTTAATAAAATGTTCAAATGGGAATCATCTAAAAATCCATATGAATAGTATCTAACACCTGATTACATATACACTTTTAAATAGATTTTTCTCGGATTTTTTCAATGATTCACATATAGACTTTTTCATTGACATACATTTCTTATCTTCTCTAGATATTTAGTTCTCTTCTTTAAACCTCTTGTTATATATATTTATGCCAATGGCATTAAACTACATACTTAAAATCAGATAATCAGTATGTAGTTTCATTTATACTAACTATGATTGTAAAAACTTAATTTAATACTATACATAACTGATAATTTTTTTGTTAAGATACTTGAGTAAAGAATGTTAATTTTATTTTAAGAAACTATAAAATTAAATTTAGATCCAAATTTTCATTTTTGGGATTTTGGGTCATTGGGAAAGCAAAAGTACCTGTTTCTCCCTTCGTTGATTACATGTTGGCATGAAATTAGGATCCAAATGACCAAAAGTTGAAAGACTTTGTGATGTGAGAATGGTATGCCTTGGAATTAGGATTATAACATATGTCATGCATTCTTGTGTCTATAATCTTGCAATGCTTTAATATTAGTTTAGAATAATTTGATATCATGTAATTAAATCAAGGTTTTAAATGGTATAAGATATTACATGGTTATGAATCAAAGTTTATGAATTAAGAGGTTTTTTAATGTATGGTTTAAAGTGGTAAGTATGCTTTAATATTATACATATGGAGTTCTTTCTTACAACGACTCTAATAATCATTTATGTATATTAAAGTAAGAACCTCTAAGAATGAGGTGGCACATCCTAATGCTTGGAATGACCTCTATCTTTTTTTTTAATTTTTTGAATTTTTTTAATGTTGAATATGTTAAAGACCATTATACCCCTATACCAAAAACACAAAGTTTATTGGGATGTGGTTGTTTTAGTAATTTTAAAAGAGTAACCTCTAAAACCTTTTCATCTTTATTTTTAAATGTAACTTCATTATTTTGGAAATGTAACCTCCAAAACTTTTTATCTTCATTCTTAAATGTGAAAGCTACAAATTCATCCATTCATCATGATTTGTTGATCACTAATTGTCTTCTTCTTCTTCTTCTTCTTCTTCTTCTTCTTCTTCTTCTTCTTCTTCTTTACCACACTAGATGTATTATTCATTTCTCTAACTATTATTGTTATTCTTCAACAAAATCATGTTACGTAACCTCATTTTCTTCTTTCATATCAATCACCTCACTTGATATGTTATTTTTTAATAAAATCCCTTTTCAATTTTTTACTTTAAGTCTACTAATCCGAGTATTATTTCTTATTTGCTATTGTTGAGATTTTAGAATTTGTTTTAACTTATGTTTTCTATATTATACTATGTTTTTTCTATCTGAATCAGAAGTTTGTATTTGACGACAGTTTTAAAGATTTGATGACAACAACGGCTCGATAATCACATCTTGCACGTAAGTATTACAATCTGACATGATGTAATCTCAATAAGCATGAATATGTTTTTTCAATGAGTGTTTTTCATTTTTAGGTTTATTTCAAGAAAATTGATTCAGGTATTCATTTTTTTTCTTGGAATTTTAGAGTTTTTTTCTTTTATTTTTGTATTATATATTTTTTTAGTTTCAAATTTTACTAATAATTCTAACTCTTATTATTATTTCTTATTGATTATTGTTGAGGTTTTAGAGTTAATTTTTACTTTTGGCATCTATATTTTGTTATGTTTTCTAATGGAATTGAAAGTTTGTTTTTGGTGACAATTTTAAAGTTTCAATGGCAACAACGATTCGATGATCGTATCTTGCAAGTAATTATTACAATTTGGGATGATATAGTCCGTTTACAAACGTAAAATGTTCCTTATCAATGAGTGATTTTAATTTTCAGGTTTGTTTCAAGAAGATTAATTCGGGTAAATGAGTGTTTTAATTTTCGGGTTTGTTTCAAGAAGATTGATCCGTGTATTCACTTTTTTATAGAAATTTTTGAGTTTTTTTATTTTTGTATTCTAAATTTTTTATTGTTATTTCTTATTGATTGTTGTTGAGATTATTTCTTGACATTCATATGAATTCTAAAGTTGTTATTTATTTTTTATCTTCTATATATTTCCTAAATTTAGAATTTAGTATATGTTTTAATCATTATTAAAATTTAAATGTTTATTTACATGATACTAAAAAATAATAATATGTATACCTAAATATAACAATTGAATTTAATAAAAACCGATTTTAATTGATATAAAAAAATGAAGATGACGGTTAATTATGACAATTTAAGACATTTTAATTTACATACAATTTAAGACATTTTAATTTACATGTTGAATACTGATAACATAAAGTTTATTGAGATAGACATTTTGGTAATTTTTATATGTAAAAGTGTAACCTTCAAACTTTTTTATCTTCATTAATGAAAATGAAACCTCCAAATACATAAATGAATTAGTTATAGTAAAACTTATCAATAACTATTATTTGGATAAAACTATGTATATTTTATTATAATATATAACAATTGAATACAATAATAAATTGATTATAATTGAAAAGCCATGTGTATATAAAAGTTGTGACACATTTTTAGTTTTTAACTATATGATATTGTAAACCATTTTCATTTAATCTTTTAATTCATCTTATTTTTGTATCATTTTATTTGTAATATTAAATTATATGTTATTACATACTTTAACTATGGTTAAGTTGGTTTTGTTTTCATTACACAAACAAACATATGTTATTATGTTTAAAAAATAATTAAATTGTATATGATATACCTTATATTTTAATTTAAAAAACCAAATCATAAAATAATCTCTTATTTTATTTATTTTAAAATCATTATATATATATATATATATATGAATTTGTGTGTTTAAAAATTATTTTTATTTTTTACAAGAAAAAACAAAAGAATAGAAAATTACTAAAATAGTCATTCAATTAACGAGGTTAATGAATGAGTTAGTGAGAGGTACCATGATCAAAATGAAATGAAAACCACAAGGACTATATCCAAGATAAACATACATTAGGACCATGGTAAAAAAAGTTATCAAACCACAGGGACCAAATCCACAATTTATTCTTAGGAAAAATAAGTTTTCCATACACCTTTCCTTATATGGCATTTAATGTATTTTATTTAAATACCAAAATCAAATTTATGAAAATAATGTATAAAAACAAATTCTATTTTTCTTTAAAATGTTTTCCAAATACCGCGCGCAACGCGCGGGCAAACCACTAGTTTGTATAGATTCGCAAACCAGTTTACACGTGTTATTTCATGTACTAGAACAACACGTATGAAAATTCAGTATTTATACGATGTTTCTTCATATGTAAAATATTTAGGACTCTTTTTCACACATAAAACAGTTCTTAAACATTGTATAAAACAACATTGTCTAAATACTGCATTTTCACACATATCGAAACAACATATGAAAGCTATTGTACAATTTATTATGTTTTTAAATGATTATGTGTGGGTGGGTGTTGTGTATAAGTGTATAGTATACATATAGATGTTTATAATATTATTCATATGTTAAACAATTTAAATTTGATAAAATTTGGAACATAATATATTGATGTATAGAGCTTGTAAAAGTATAAAACTTGAAGTTGAAAAGATAAAAATAGAAAATTGTGTCATCGTGACACGTTTTGACAATGCCATAACTTCAACAACATTCTGGGGCTTAATGAGATAAGCGTCTTCGCCATAACACCATTTTTATAACAAAGTTTAAACACCATCTAACTATATTAAATGTTGCTTAAGAGGATAATGGGGATGATAGAAGACTTTGATAACAAAAACTTAGGAATCTATGATGTGATAACTTCGAAATTTTGATCTTGAATACCTAGTGAAACGTTTATGCACTATTATTCTTTCAATTCGTTGTTTTGTCAGTCGTTTCATATTTTAGACATGAAATAATTACTAAGATAATTAAAAGAGTAAGTTACGATTTCCTTCCACATGGTTTGTTAAAAACTTTGATTTCGATCTTATGCTTTATAAATTACAATTTTCGTCCCTATGATTTGTAAATCATTAATACTCTTGTCCTTATGATTTACAGTTTATTGTTGTTTTAGTTCATGTAGTTTACAATGCTTTACTATTTTGATCATTTGTACTTAAATATAGAAATTAATCACTAGAGATGAAAATAGCAACAAAAAGCAAACCATAGGAACAAAAAGACAATTACTAATCCAAAGGAACAAAAATCATAATTTTAACAAATCATATAAACTAAAATTATAATTTACTCTAATTAATAGCTAATAAAGCTTATGTAGGTGAAGATAACTTGATGTATACATCTGCTATTTCTATCACCTTTGGAGCTTATTTTTAGAGAAAACTTTGTACATAAAGTCAATGATCAAAACATAACCAATGATATACTTGTAAAACTTATCCTTCTTAAAAAGTCAATAATTCAAACCTAATATTTTATTTTTTTTAAAAACTAATCATACGTTCATGAATTCCATTCATCCCAGGTTCGAATCCTTTCATGTGCATCTTGTGGCCAGACTTAGTCTCAGACGGCCGAATTTTTAGTTTCAAATTGCCAAGGATGTAGTCTAGACAAAGCCTAGATGAACCTTATCCAAAAAAAAAAATATATCATGAACCCAACCTAATATTTCTCACACTTGACCAAATTGGGGAAAATGCAAATCTTATTCCCCTAGTCCTCTTTTTTCATACATCCCTCCATCTCTCGATGTTAACATGAAACATATGTTGCATTTTCATGTTTTACGACACATAGTTGAATTTAAAATATCATATAAAACAATTTTTTTTATTATATTGGTTTAACTAAACAACATCAATACAATACTAATTCTTATTCTCAATTTCTCATTTTATTCCATTCCCATTTTCATTTTCATCTTCGTCTTCAATCCTTAAAATGGATCAACCCCTCCCCCCAAATCATTCTTCATCGAATATGCTTCATTTGATTGGGTTTTGATTTCATTCATTATGTAATTGGGGTTCTATAAGTTCCCTTATTTAGTGTTTAGAAAAAAGAAAAACAATAATAACATCCTACAAATGAAAGCATTTTAATAGATTTCTTGTAGTCAGTGGCACATCCAGAAGTTTCAATGAGTGAGGGCGCACGTAGAGGTGCCAAAATTTTCAACAACCGAATAACTCATCTAGACGAAGACAGTTTCGGGTTATCGGTAAATTTTTATTTAACAAATTAGGTTAATCGAATAAAGATAACATACGTACATTGATTTTTTTACTATTTCGGTTAAACCGAATAAAACATTATACTAGTATTTGCATATTTTTACCATTCCAGTTAAGCTTAAAGCAAGTAAACACGCTACACATATACACAAAACTTTGGAAAAGAGTGTGGAACCGAGAATTGAGTAGATATGAGAATGGAGATTGGAGATGAGACATACTGGCTATAGGAGATCCCGGAGTAAAGCATCGAAGTTATTAGACAATTTGAGAATATTGGATATGTAAAATTGAATAAAAAATATGAAAGTAAAGCAAGAAGTATAGAACCAAGACTAGGATCATCTATATATAAATCCTTGTCTATATGCATATTGTCTTTTAGTTGGTTTATTTAGATGGAGTGGAGGGGGATCATAGATTTTGAATGGGGGGACACCTGGAATGGGAATGGGAATGGAAATGGGGGGAAGTAGTGAAAGGGAGGATAAATATTTTTTTTAAAACCTTGATGTACAAACATCATTGACTATTGACTAGGCTTGTAGTCAAAAGACCACAAGCTAACATTTATTCAATAAATTGTTTTTTTACTACTACATTGGCTAGGTCTTACCTGCAAATTTCTTCAACGTCTAAACTTTCTCTTGGCTTTGTTAGAGTTGTGTGAATTTCCATGCAACTTGCTCTCCGTGACTTTAGGTTGCATGAGATATTTTGCACTGGTTTACGGTGCTAAATTTGCGGCTTGTAGTTGAAAGAGGCATGTGAGTTGAGCATGTCCTCGTAGATCGTAGTGAGCTAGTTCTACATTTTGCATAACTTGTATTAAAATAATGTTGGAATTGGGCTACGTGTCACATGCAACCTAAAGTCAGATTACCACGTGTTATGATCTGCTTGGCGGACAAACAAAGTCTGAGATTTCTGCCAAGCAACATTTAATACAAAACCGTTTAAAAGCATAATCAAATCTTACAATGACTCAGAAGGTTAAGTTATCATTTTGGATGTCTATACGAAGCATATCAACATTTAGATTAAATATTGTTACTTTTCAACTAGCCAATGCCACATCACAAAAATTCCACCTCACACCAAATGACTTTTATCTTGGAAGATATAAAAATATATGTTTTGTATAACAAGTTGTTACTTCTTAAAAAAAAATTTGTTACTTCTTGATATCTTCGTTGATAGAAAATTGTTCGACACATGTATCGAATTCGACGTTTGACTATGATTAGCGCACATTTTTCAAAGTAGTCTTCATCCATATATGTTATTATCACACTCCACGAAAGGGCTTTCAATTTCTTTTTACGTTTGACCTTATGATATTCTCGATATATGAACACAATTGATATTTTACCGTACATAAACGTTAAAAATATTGAACATAAAATATATGATTATATGTGTAGCTAATCAAAATTCAAATAATAAAAGTATAAAATCATATTCTCATACACTTGCTCCAACACGATGATACATAGAGAAATCATGCAGTGGCGGACCCAAAATTTTATCTGAGTGGGTGCACTTTTAAGGTCGATCACAAGCTTCCAAAGTCATGGTTTGACCTAAGAAAAGTTAACATGGTTGACCCCAGGTCAAGTGTGTCGATTTGATAAAATAAAAATTATACAAATGAAACTTACATTGATTTTTTTTGCAAACACAATACTACGTATTACATGCAGCGTAATTTTGGCCAAATTCTACCTTTATGAGGGAGTTTTTTTAGTTGATTTCATAAAAAGACATCAATTTCTTATATGAACGGTATCATATATAAAGAATAATAACCATTCTCAAGTATTATAAAAAATTTGTAAGATAAAAATTACTTCTTAAATGTGATTAACTTATTTGTTTTTTCAATTTATTCAAGATAAACATTAAAACATGCGTTGACATTAAAATGAGATATTTCTATAAGATTAATGGGTAAATTAAAAAAATAGGATGAAAACAAATAAAATAAAGCATAATTGTAGTTGATTAGTAAATCATAGTGTTTATTACTTGAAATCTACACATAAAAATTAATAACTAAAACAAAAAAAATGCTACAAACAAAAATGGAACCCTTGACCTTTACCACAATAAGAAGCATGCCTAACTATTGCACCATCACACGCTTTTGGTTATACATCTTATTTTTTAAACCTATAAGAGCACATTTAAAATTTAAGCGGGTGCACAACCACTTTCGGCAAAAAAATTCATTACGACAGAACGATTGAGCGGGGGCCTGTGCACCTCCCGCTCTCTAAGTGGGTCCACCCTCAAGTCATGTACCTAATAGGTCAAAACAACCCTCTTATATGACCCAATTTGTTTATGTTTGTTGGTTGTGTATCCTTGAGATTTGGTATTTGGTGTAGTTTTCATCAACGAGAATGATGATAAATAGCACCATTTAAACCTATAACACTATAACAGGGATATGAAAAAACATGAACTTTTGTGGTATGATACTGATATTTGAAGCCATTTTATACCTTTTTTACGAGAGATGAAATAAAATAAAACAAAGACCCATTATATTATTTGAGTTTTAAATCTTAAATCTTATTCATTTAAGATTATTTAATTTTAAACTACTAGCCCTAAGAAGAACTTTCTTAAAACCTAAAATCTCGTATACATGGAAAATAACTACTCACTTAAGTTGAGTTAATTTTTAAACCTATAAATGTTGATGCCCAAAACCACCGCCACCCCCAGAACCAACACCATCGCCGCCCAAAACCACCACCTAGAACCATCGCCACCCAGAACCACCACCGTCGCCGCCCAAAACCACCGGCTAGAACCATCGCCACCCATAACCACCACCCAGAACCACCGTCGTCGCCGCCTAGAACCACTGCCATCGATAACCACCACCGAGAACAACCACCACCCAGAACCACCGCCGCCTATAACCACCACCCATCGAGAACCATCATCGCCTCCCAAAACCATCGTTGTTGTTGCCGAGAACCGCCACCCAAAACCACCACCATCGCTGCCCAGAACCACCATCGTCGCCCCCCAGCACCCTCGGCCACCGTCCTAACTGAAGGTGACTGGTTGAACCGGTCACGATACACACAATAACAAAAAAAAGTTTGATATATCAAAAAACATTTTGGGTAGATGGATACACACAATAACCTTTTAGGTATAGTTTGACACATTTTGGAGAAGTATCCCATTAAAAAAATGGTGGAGTGTTGATTTCATCTTGGGTAACCACAAGGTTGTCATAACAACTTGGTTTTTTAAACAAGTCGAGTTCTGTAGTTGTTTTGCTCTCCAATGTCCATGTTTGTGTATATATGATAGGATCACAAAATGTACTCACAAATATCTTATCTTTGAAACAATTTTTTTTAACAACAAATCCTATTCTACTTCTAAACTACACATTTTGTCTACAGCGGGACTCGAACCTAAGACCAAAGCCAAGGGAAATACCTTACAAACACCATGATAACGCTAGGCTAGAAGCCTTTTGGTTATCCTTGAAACAATTGGCTTACTATTATGCTCTAAAATCCCAACCTCTCGCCTCTCTCGGTTTCTTATTGGTTTGCTTGTTGCAATTTACCTTTTCTTGCATCTCTTCTCATCATTTTATTCCCTTCGGATACGGGCTAGGTTTGTTTTTAATTGTTATATCTCACCCCAAAATGTATACTTAATGCTACTCTTTTCATATAATGGAATGGTTTTTTTTTTGGACCATCATACAATGTAATGTTTAAAAAAACATTATAAGATATTTTTTTTTTTTTGGAAGAGGTATCCCAGACCACATTGGGCCCAGACTAATCCTCGGCAATTTTTGGGCCGAAGCCCGACTGCTAAAGCATGCAGCCCGGGGTCGAAGCCCCCGTACCTCCAGAATGCTTCCCCCAGGGCTTGAACTCGGGTTCACCACTATGCAGTGCCCAAGCCTTACCACTAGGCTAACACTCCTTTGGTAACATTATAAGATATTTATCTCATATTTAAACATGAAACAATATTTTAAAAACCAAGTGTATAAAATATCACCAATGGAAAAACAATTTCCTTAACATGGGATATAACACCCATCCTTAGGCCATCCACAATGGTACCACCCATACCACCTGCATAAACTGCCACCTCAGCGCCACATCAGCTTTACCACTACCTTACCATTACCATACCATTCATCCACAGTGGTACCACTCATACCACCTATATGATTTTTTTTAAATTAACAATTTAAATTAACAATTAACAATTCATTTTAAAATTAAAATTAAAAATAACAATTAAAATTAAAATATTCAATTAAAATTAAAAACAATTAAAAAAATTACATTAAAATTAAAAATAAAAAAACTATTCGAAAGGAGCCCAATCGTATAGTTGGCGCAACCGCTCCTTCTCTCGCAACGTGGTCTCCAAAAGGTGACCCGAGAGATGGTTGTGCGGTGATGTGTAGAAGTGTAAGTGTGACATCCTTTGTTTTTCTTTGAGTATATCGACAAGCCCGGAGATACCATGTGAGAGAGCGCCTACGTCGGTTGTACCGCCCGTGTTGGTATCGTTTGTCGAAGACGAAGACCCCGCACGTCTCGCCGCGTTCCGACCCATTGGTCGTGGTAGTTCGGAATCGCCGAGGTGGGTGTAAGTACGAGCATCGGAATCGCCGGAGTCCGTTGGGGTTTCGGACGTTTTCGACCGTTTGTTTGTAGGCGCGCGGATGTCCGATGGGTTCATCATTTCCACCGGGTTGTACTTCGGGCATTCGATGAGAACTCTCCAAGCGGCTTGGTAAGGGAATGTTCGATTATGCTCACGTCGGTATCGCTCGAGCGCTCGTTCCAATAATTCAACGTCGGATTCGCCGCTACCTCGGTGAGTGAACACATTGTTGTAGATAACCGCAAATTTCGAGACCCCCGATAGAAGCAATTTCACTTTGGTTTGCACGGCGTCGCTTGAGCGGACGTTGGGGCCGTACCCCATGCGTTTGTCTAACGACATTTTAACGTGCATCCAAAAATTGTCTACTTCAAAAATGGAAAAAATTAAAACACATTAGCGAATACTTAAGTACGTAAAAAAACCGGTTTTTTATTTACCTCCCGTTCGATAGTTACCTATGGTTGAATCCTCCGAGATTTCGGCCCACGACATCGCCAACTTGACCTCCTCGTCACTCGTCCACGGTTTAGGGGGCGCTTTAGTTTTGGTCGGGTTCGCACTCGAGCTCGCTTCTACGTTCTTACCCTTCCCGCGTTTTTTACCTTTGGGTTGTGGCGGCGGTGGCGGTGGCGGCGACTCCGGTTGGGTCTCCGGTTGGGTCTCGGGTACCTCCTCGTCCTCTCCCCACGATTGCGGTGACAAGTTGCCTTCGGTTGGGTCTCGTGGTTCCCACATTTGTGACGGCGTCGGTTGTTGGGTTTGCGTCGTGGGTTGTTGGGTTTGCGTCGTCGGTTGTTGGGGGTGCATGTGGTACGACATCATAGGGGTATTCGCCATCATATTCGCATACGCCCAATCGTTCGCCATCATAGGGGTTTGCGGCCAACCCGATGGAGGCAACCAACTTCCAAACCCCATTGCGGGCCGATAGACACCCGACGGTGGAGGCGTTTGGGATGCCGACGGTGGAGGCGTTTGGGATGCCGAGTTACGACGTCGGGAACCGGAAGGGGTACCGTGTGAATCCATGAAGAAGAGATGAATAAGATGAGATGAAGAGATGAATTTGTTGAAGAGATGAATTTGTGAAGAGATGATGAGTGGTAATTTTTTGAATAGATGATATGATATATATATATATATATATGTAAAAAAGTAAAAAAAAAAGTAAAAAATATATATATATATATATATATATATCCGTTGAATAACGGTCAAAAAAGAAAAAAAAAAATAAAAAAAAAAATTTCGCAACGGCATCGGGGTACCGCTTCCCTCACATACCGGTCCCTCACCGGCATACCGCGGCGGTGTTACCGCCGGTATGCCGGCGGTACCGTTCACAAACAGCCTCCGTTGCGGATGGCCTTAGCCATTAAGCTATTAGAGGAAATTTTCATATTTTCAATCTTTATCCCCATTAAATTCATATAAAATCTAATAAATACATATATATTTTGTATCAAATAAACTTTTTAGATATTTATTATCATATTCTAAAAGTTTCAAATTAACCCCCTATCTCCACCTCATCTCCCCCAATCGGAAGAAATCCACCGCCACCGCCACCGCCACCGCCACCGCATCCATTCACGACGGCGATGCACGAAACCGATATTCACGATCTGTCGGACGACGCCGATTACGCCGCCGCATCAAGCAAGTAAGCAACTTCATAACCTACTGTATAATCTGCTTAACCTAACTGAAATCAGGAGTTAAGAATCGTTTTTTTATGTGAACTTGTGCGATCGGTAGTTTTCATTGATTAGGTTAGTTTGAAGTAGTTTGTAGATCGATCGTGTTGCAAATTGAGTTAATTTTGAGTGTTTTTGTGGTGAAGTGTTTGATTTCGTGTTGCAAATTGAGTTAGTTTACTTAACCTACTGTATAATCTGCTTAACCTAACTGAAATTAGGAGTTGAGAATTGTTTTTGTTTGTGAAGTCGTGCGATCGGTGGTTTTCTTTGATTAGTTTAGTTTGAAGTATTTTCTAGATTGATTGTGTTGCAAATTGAGTTAATTTTGAGTGTTTGTGTGGTGAAGTACTTGATTTCGTGTAGTTTAGGGTTATAAACTCACAGTGATCATGATTGTTAGCTATTCGATTCGGTAATGATTGTGGATCTTTTAGTTGAGGACTTAGAGTAGCATCATCTGTTTCTGTTTTAAGTTCATGGTGACAAATTGGATAGCTGTTAATGTGTACTCATTGGGGCAGTTTCTGAACTACTTGTTAATAGGTTTTAGATACTGCTGGACAATGTGGAGTCTATTTGTTAAGCTGTTGAGGCTTGATGTGCTTAGGCTTGGTCCAAATCCAGCAGGACTGTTGGTATAATATTAGTTGAACAAATCAATAAGTAAATAAATAACTTCATATTGGTTGAAAGTGATTGTTGCTTAGTTGATCATTGTAAGTGGGCTAAGAGGGAACTGTGAGACGGATTTTTGATTATGTTTATAGTGACTTGAACTTGCTAAACAAATGCTTTGGTTTAGTGAAGCATGATGGATTCTTATGTTAATAGATGACTCAATATGAAACGTTTTGATGTGTTTTGTGGAGCATGAATTTTGCAATAGACTGATGGTAGATAATGAAACAGCCTCTTTAGAAGTTGTATGCAATCATTTTTATCTTGCTTTTTTTTTAATTCTCAAGAAGTTAGCTTTCACAATAAATATTTATGTTCTTTAGTACATGGGGTTTTGATGCTATTGATACAAAAATTCATGATTTTATGCGTATGTTGAGAGAAGTAGGACATGAGGGGAGATAATTGGTGGTTTTGAATGCTATTAACAGATCCTATGTGATGGAAGTTTCTGACAAAAAAATCTGTTAAACCTGATTAAAATAATCTGAAAACTTAAATGAGCATGCCGTTTCTTCATTACTTATGTAATTGCACTGCTTAATTGAGCAATTGACTGGATGAAGGAGTCATAGGCTTAGATTTAAAAAATTAAGCTCACTTAAGATACCATCTTACTTGTATGGTTGGATTGATTAGGAGCAAAATACTCACTTCATCAGGTAATGGCACTGCTTTACCCCTGCCAAGCAGCCTCTATATGTATATCAGTATATGTAATTATGATTATGTAATTACATGCATGCAATTCCTGTATTTTAGGGTTAGCAAAAAGACAAACTTGTAGAGATGTAAGTAAGCAGCTAACTTTGATTTAACTCATGCCTTTTTTTTTTCTTCTCTAACCAAAAAACTTGGATAAAGATGAGTAATGATTGATGGTAGTCTATTGTGTGATCAGTTTATGTTTTTGCTACAAGTTGGCTTTGTTTGGAACCCACATATTGTATGTTTAGGTTCTACCTGTTTTCTGGTGTCTTAGGGATCGTCAAGCATGACCCGTAATGACAGTAGTAAGCGAAGCTCTTCTAGCGATCCAGAAGATGCAGAAGTAGTGTATCTGAAGGATAACGTAACGATTCATCCAACTCAATATGCCTCAGAGAGGGTCAGTGGGCGTTTGAGGTTGATTAAGCAAGGATCTTCGCTATTTATGGTAATGCTCTACTGTTTTATTCTTTTTGATGCATGTTCTGTTAGTTTGTTTATTATGGTAGTAAGATACACTTCTTTTTATCATAATAGACATGGATACCTTATAAAGGTCAGGGATCAAATGCGAGGCTGTCTGAGAGAGGTTAGCCTCATCTTTTACTTCTTTGTAGTGTACCTATGTGTATAGTAGTGAACTCCTGTGCATCTCGTGGGATTTTTTTTTGTCATTCTCTTATTAAGTGTTGCGTTTTGGTTCCCAACTTGCGTAAAGTAGATGCCATCAATACTTTATGATCTTATGCATGTTGGTCACCTCTGCTTCAGTGCACGAGTATTCAGGTATAGCCATATGGCCACATGATTCAACATGATGTCATCTGCTTTTGCTAGTATAATGGATAACATTCGTCTTTGTGACATTTTCAGGATGCTAAGCAATGACTTACAGTTTTATAAATTGTGTAGTATACACGTTTTTCTCCTTGTATGCGTAAGCATGTGATTTGCATTGGAATTGTGGATGTAATTTTTACTGTTGTCTTATGCAGACAAAAATTTGTATACCATAAAAGCAGTACCATTTTCTGAGATCCAGTCAATCTGTCGGCATTCTCCAACAATTGGGTGGCAGTACGTTATTGTTGTTTTATCATCTGGTAGGCTAATACATTCTTTTGTATTTTAATTAGATGTAGCGTATTTTTTTTTAAACATCTGTCATGTTTACTTGTGCCATTTATTAGAATATATGTATGACTTTCTTCTTGTTTTGATTCCCTATTTGGGTTCTTTTATGTACAAAACAAAAGTTCTATAATTGATTGTTCAATCCAAGTTCATGACCATTCAAATTCGAACTTCCTACCCCACTCCTGCATTGTTGTGTTATGTGCAGTGTTGATTGTGTAAAATCTTATGACTGTACTTTTGGGAGGACTTTCTTACATTAGCTTTATTCATGTGAATTTCTTCATATCTGACTAGCCTTAGATTCTTTTAGCAGATCGTGCATATGTTGGAACTTGGACCCAACATATGTTTGTAATGTAGTGTTAGTTGGGCAACTGACATGATCACCTTGAAACCTTTAAAATGTACCTGTAGCATTGTAGAGGGGGATTAGCACGACTATTATTTTAATTCTTACATGGTTGTAGGATTTTCAGGAGTGTGAAGAAGCCAGACCCCTTTGGTAGACAGTTGGGAGTTCAATTAATTCCTGAGTTGTATTTTTTCTGACTATCGATTTATTATGTGATTTAGTTTTATTTCGTAAGGTTTTGAAGTAATTTCTCCTAGAGACTAAAAAAATGTTATGGTACCCTCTTCTTGCCAAAACTCGCATCCGCTAATGTATAGGCTGTGAAAGTAGGACAGCCAATGTCGTTAAATATTGCTATTTTGTTTCATGATATCATATATATGTTACTTGCTAGTGTTTTCAAGTATTTCAATGACTTCCTTGAGGATCTTATTCAGTTGCATTAGGTTTCAATAATTTTTTTACCGCATGTTTTAAGAAAAGCTGGTGAATAACGTTCAATACTGACCCGATTTGCATTTTGAGCCACTAAGCCTAATCGGAACTTTCTGCAGGTCTAGCGTTTCCTTCGCTTTACTTCTATAGTGGAGGTGTACGAGAGTTTCTTGCTACAGTTAAGCAACATGTACATATTGTCAGGTTAGTGGTTGGTCTTATCTACGCTATTTGCAAAGGCCAATGTGGTCTTGCTATCATCTAACAGCTTTTTCTCAAATATATCACATGGAACTTGTTATGGTAGAGGGAAAACTTTGTTGATCTGATTATTAAATGAGCAAATGATTACATGCAGGCATTGGTGCTGTACATTTTATTCCTACCAAAGATCTTACCATATGTTTATTTGTTTCCCTGTAGAGTTTAATGCAAAATTGTTTTCTTAGCATGTGCTGTTTATAGGGTAGTTTGTATTACATTGTCACAATCTTTTAGCAATTACAGATTACATTGCAGTTACCATCTAGGCATCTAGTATAGAAGAAAAGTACCTAAAAGAAACTACAAGAGGCCTCTTATCCCGGACTAGTTGGTAGGCTAAAAGTGAAACCAGAAGACCAAATTATAGAATAGTTACAGTTGCATGAACTATATTGAGAAATAGCTTGATAGTTTGTTCTGGGATAGCATGGGGGAAGACCTTCTCAATTGTGTCTTCTGGGTTTATGGTATTATACAAGTATGATGTCAATACAAAGGCTACAGGACCAGGGACATTGCTGATGCTTGTGCTACAAAGCAAGACCTCTGGTTTATATATTTTATTGTAGCCTTGGATTTCACACTTGATTGCTACATTTCTTTTCATGGAAAAAATCTTCAAGTTGAAAGGACAATCTTATCTCTTTTCTGTTGCCTGAAAAGATTCTTTTTTTTAAATTTAATTGCCCCCCATAGTTCACATTCATAAGTTCACAATCTCTCCTTCAAGTTGTACATGGTATCTGTTTTCTTATTCTTGTTGAATTCTCTATTGTTTTCTACCTGTATTGCTTGATCTTTCGATTAAGATTTATGAAGGATATATTTGTAATAGACCTCTGTTGTCACAGGTCGTCGGAGAATGCAAATGTGTTTCTTGTAAATAACTTTGAAGATCCTCTTCAGGTGCAATTTATTTTTGAGCTAATAACTGGTAGTTTCTTAGCCTCTGTTCATTTAGCTTGTATGAAGTGGTTCCTAAACATGTTCTAAAAGGAATCCGCAAGTCTTCTATTTCTTCTATTTCCAAAACAAGTTTTGAGTTATTTTCTGTTTCTTTTGCTGGGTTTCGTAGTCATTCAGTGATGATGAATCTGAGCTTTGGAGTTTTTCACTTGTAAGTTACTCTCAAAACTGCGTCTCTCATTGTATGTTGTTTCAATATAGAGAACTTTGTCTTCGTTGGAGCTTCCGAGATCTCTTGCAAACGGAACACCTTCATCTTCCTTTAGAGGTTCTTCTTCTGATGGTAATCAAGAGACACAAGAGGATAGTGTGAGTAGTGTGCAGCGAAACAACAGGCAGAGGCAAAAAAGCCATGATCCTGCTAGAGATCTTTCGATTCAGGTTTTGGAGAAATTCTCTCTTGTGACGAGGTTTGCTCGAGAGACGACTTCCCAGCTCTTCCGTGAGAGCCTTGTTGATGGTCATGGTCCTACTGAAAAGAGGAAGAATAATTGGGCTTCCAAAGAGAACCAACATCAGGAAGCAGCCTTGAATGATGTGGAAACAGTTCCCGATTTAGTTCCAGTAGCCCCTGACCCTTTGGAGGTAAATCTACTTGAAAAGTAAAGCTGTTAAAAGCTACTTCTGTGAGAGTATATTTTATGCATACCAGAAAGTAGCATGTTGTTGAAAACTTACTTTTGAGGCATGCAAAGCCCCTAACTGGCCATTTAGGGTTAATATATAATTGACGACTATTTGACTTCTAAGGTTGAACAAGAAAATATCTTGTTGCAAAAAAGCAACCTCACATCTCTTGTCACTAGCATTATGACTATATCTTATTCATCAGGACCATCACCGATACCCCCATTTTACACGTCTCTTTTGTACAGCGTATTCCCATTAAGATCTGCCGTTTTACATGCAAATGAGTTCTCTAGATTATTACCATCTGCAAATAGGCATCCTTATTGGAATTTGGAAAGAATTCGAGGATCACTTTTGTGCATGGGAATAAAAACATGGCAGGCTGGGTATGTGGAAAAGATATTCATTCTTTGTATGCATTGGTAAAAAAATGGTGAAATTTGTGTTCACTTTCTTTGGATACTGAAAGAGAAATTACGCATTGACAATGATGATATGTAGTGCTGATTACTTTTAGTCGATGTCGTGTAGCATTGCTATCTATCTTTTGTTTTTATGTATTTAGTTTATGAAAATGATGTGTAACATTGCAGGTGAAGATAAGTTAATTTTCAAAGTGTATTTAAACTCGAACAAAGTAGCATTTCACCAATTTACTAATTGAGCTTAATATTTTGATTTTGAAATTATATTAAATTTAGGCGACTGAAATTTGCTATTCCACTCCCCTGTTCACCAATTGAACTTCGAATAATTTGTCTCCTCTCTTCTGTTTTCCTTTCTTCCCTTCACTTTTGATTGCCTTCCAATGCAAGTAGTAGGTTGTTTTGAGGATGATTCTATACTTTGAAAACACATGCTATGCAACCCTGCACATAATAGGTGTATCGACATGCACTTTGGCTTTCAGTTTGATAATAATCTCATGATGATTTATAGTAGAGACACCAATGCTATGGATACTACATATCAATTCAGTCTTCTGATTTTTTTAGTTCCACTTGTTCAGCTGCAAAGTTGTACTTCTAGTATTTGATCATTGTTATACTATCATGAAAAACTCTTAGTTAACTAACTTTTAGCACCTACGAACTTCATATGAGAATCCGTATGATGTCCTTTTGATGAGTGTCCACAGATCAATTCCTTCCCTCTAGTATATTTGTTTAACCTTGTTCCTTTATTTGTGGCAGTTTGATAAACTAACACTTGTATGGGGGCAACCACGGCAGCATCCTTTGGGACCTGAAGAGGTACGGAACACTTCTTTGTGTATGTGTATCAGTGTATGAGAAATAATGAAGTAATCTATCATGATAGTGTTTCTGCTTAACGGTTTCAAAAACTCTGGATAAGATTCACTTGTCGTGCAGTAAGCTAATAACAAGTTCTTGGGGCCACTTTAGGGGATCATAAATTCCCTGAAATGGTTACGCGTGTTTTTATTTTGTCACTTTGTTGGTGTAAGAAGCGTATACTGCATTTCAAATTATGGTTCACATTGAAGAAAAGTGAGGGCGTTATCGCAGCTTCCAAACCTACAAATGAGGAATAAAGAAAGTTAAGGAAATTAAGTTTCTTTCATTGAAAGTTGGGATGATAACCTAGCAAATTTTGGAATACTTAGCCTTCTTGGGCACATCTATAGGCAAAAACGTCCTCATAGTTCTTCAAAAAAGTACATCTCTTTTATCATATATATACCCCTACTTATTGTGTGAGAAGTTGAGGTTAATGTGAGAAGTGGATCTAAACTGTTGATCACTTTTAATCTCATGCCCTCCCATGAATTGTGCATCTCATCCTAATGTGCATCCACTTTCCATCCAACGGTTGATAACAACTTGTCACACTTGTCAAGTTAATCTCAACTTCTCATGGAATTGACCCCCCCCCCCACCTATTTATATGGATGAACGCTTGTATGTTGCTGTCTTCCATCCCATAGTCTCATGGAACTCGGAAGATTTGTTTTATAGGTTTATTTTACATGCAGTGGATATCCTGTATCTTACTATTTCTCTTCATCATACCGCGAATATGAATCTGAAGCATGTGTAGGTCACTCACTGTTATGGTGTTTCTATACAGTGGTCAACTTTTTTGGATTCTGAAGGCCGAGTTGTGGATCCAAATGCTTTGAAGAAGAGAATATTCTATGGGGGAGTGGAGCACAACCTGCGAAAAGAGGTTTGGATGCTGTGGTACTATTTGTTTACACGTTTCTTCTTTTGGCTAGTTGAAATAAAATTTCCAATGATTCCTCATTTCAGGTTTGGCCATTTTTATTGGGATATTATGCATATGAGTCTACATATGCAGAGAGGCAGTATGCTGTGTCCGTTAAGAAGTTGGAGTACAAAACCATCAAAAACCAATGGCAGGTCTGTGATTAATTTTTAGTAGGATGTTGTTGTAACCTCCTACCTTACTTTCTGCTGTTTGTTTACTTTGAACAATAGCTGTGAATAATACTCTCGGTATCATGTAGAAATGCCTAATCAGCTATGTTATTAATTGTTGTGCAATGGCGGTTATCGGTCATAAGAAAATAGCAGTGGAAACTGCAGTTTCTATGGTAGCGGCGCAATTTAGCTCTATTTCATCGGTATTTTGGTAAAATAGTTGTCTGCAATACCGATATTCTCAGTTGGGCCTCTTTGAGTCTATGCTTACATTAATGCTTTTTTGGGCTTTTATTTTGATTTGGGCCCTTAACTTATTGTATTTTAATTAATGCATATAATTTGTTAAAATCATGTATGCATACTTATATATATATATATATATATATATGTGTGTGTGTATATCATTATAAGAAAGTCATGATCGTTATTTTGTATTTTGACCCACTGTAACAACATAGCTAATCAGTTAGTATGGTACCAAGTTTGATATCTATGCCTAGTTTGCAGCCGCCTGAGAATAAGTTCTCAGAGTCATAGATGTGCTTATTTTTGAAGGAACAAATCACATAGTTACGACATTGGATCGTGTTACAATGGTTGTAGAAATTATCATTTTGTCCTTCCAACTTTTATTGTTTACGAAGGAATTTAGCGTATTGTATTTGCCCCATTTTCCTCCTGCAGAGCATTTCCCCGGAACAGGGTAAAAGGTTTACAAAGTTCAGAGAAAGGAAGGGTCTTATCGAGAAAGATGTGGTATGAATACAATCACTGAACGAAAAAGCTACTTCAAATTATTTATGATTAAGATGTTCTATATTGATGGTTACACATTTTATCTTTGTTTTTAAGGTAAGGACTGACAGATCACTGTCGTTCTACGAGGGTGATGACAATCCCAACGTCCGCCTTATGCATGATATATTGTTGACTTACTCGTTCTACAACTTCGATCTTGGTTATTGTCAGGTAACACGATACC
Organism: Centaurea solstitialis; assembly: GCA_030169165.1. Classification (NCBI taxonomy): domain Eukaryota; kingdom Viridiplantae; phylum Streptophyta; class Magnoliopsida; order Asterales; family Asteraceae; genus Centaurea; species Centaurea solstitialis. The sequence continues at coordinate 17,503,717 of CM058043.1, forward strand.
ATCATCATTTAATTGTGTTTACGAACATGGCTTACTTGGAGGGCTAATTCTTCTTTCCATGTCATATGTGCAATGGCTTCAACATCGGTCTATTATTTTGATATATGTTTTAAAGTTGTCAACCAAGTTACCCCCCCCCCCCCCCCCCCCCCCAACACACCCACCCACACACCCACACCCTCCCTCACAGCAGGGCACCCACCAGAGGGGGGGGGGGTTGCTGAAATAACGGCCCTATTTTTTGTGGTAGAGATCAGTTTTACATGCATCTTACCCTCCCAGACGGCGAGACTCCACCTCAAGTGGGATATACCGAGTTTGTTTGGTTTGATTTAGTTTATTCTACTCAGTACTCGACTTGTGTTATTGGCTTATTGCTCTGTTGGTTCTAACCTAAAGAGCGTTCGCAAATGTTTTCCCTCTTACACATATACGATATTTCGCTAATAGATAAAATATATCTTTTTTTAGGGCATGAGTGATCTCCTCTCGCCATTGTTATTTATCTTGAGAGATGAATCAGAAGCATTCTGGTGTTTTGTTTCTCTAATGGAACGGCTAGGACCAAACTTCAACCGTGATCAGAACGGCATGCACGCTCAACTTTTTGCACTGTCAAAGGTCCCCTCTCTCTCTTCTCCTATGCGCGTAAATTACGATTTTTGTCCCTGTGGTTTGTTGATAAGTGTGATTTTCGTCCCCGTGGTTTAAAAATTGCGGTTTTCTTCCCTATTGTTTGTAGTTAATCGTAATTTTTCTCATGATTTACAATTTATTGTTGTTTCGGTTCTTGTGGTTTACAATTGTTTACTATTTTGGTCCCTTATACTTAAAGGTAGGAATAAGTCTAGAGAGGGAAACAGCAATAAATTGCAAACCATATGGGACGAACTGACGAATTTTGAAACAGTTTTATAACAATTAATAAACCACAGGGACTAAATCGTAATTTACTCTTAATTTTTATATGCAAACCAGTATGGAGCTAGCCTTTGGGAATATTTTTTTGATACGCTAGTTTGTTGATAAGTTAACCGATAAATTAGTCATGTTTGGTAAGTTAGATGACAATGTGACATGATATAAAATGACATGTTGAAAAATTAATTGGAAAAATATTTGGTGTGTAATTGAAAGAACTTTGGAAAAAGCCCTTGGAGCTTATTGAACCGTTAATTGAAGTAGCATTCCAAAAATCTAGCTTGTTTACGGTTATCCAAATGTGGTTTTTTCAATAAGCTCAAAAATAAGTTAGTTTTATAGTCGCCAAACATGGCCACAAGTGTGTTTTTAGCATCTGTTTCTAACATATTTTTTACCTTTTGATATGACAGCTGGTGGAACTACTAGACAGTCCATTGCATAATTACTTCAAGCAGAATGATTGCTTGAATTACTTCTTCTGCTTCCGCTGGATTCTTATTCAATTCAAAAGGCAAGTCTATTGTTGTCTTTTTGCTACTTCCTTCACCAATTTTCACATTTGGATCAATAAAAACATGGTCTTCACTGCCTCTTGTTATTGTGCATATTGTGAGAACTTAAATGGGTCACATGAAACGTAGAATTGAATTGGAGTTAAATATTGTGATAATATGTGGAACCCCCATATCACTAGCCGAAAGAGCCCTTTAGGAGAAGGTTCCAAGATATATACGGGGAGTCCGGAGAAATGGTTCAAACTCCAACAAATAATATAAATGAACATAAAATGAGTAACATCTAAACATCTTGTGGCATTTGAATGTTAGGAATGTAACCAAACCAAACGAGCCTAACATATCCCTGGGAACGTATAGGTGGGATCTAGGGGTAAGATGGACACAGACCTGGCATCTGCCTTAAAAAGTAGAACGGCTATTTCCATGATCATCCCTTGGTTAGTGAAAAGGGAAAATACATATATGCAAAATTTTGGAACATATAGCTGAATACTATCTAATTCTAATATAGGAACATGTTTCTTTTTTTTCCGGAAGAGTGTCATGGGCTATCCTCAGACTAATCCCGGCAAATTATAGCTATAAGATATTAGCCCTCATAAACTCGGTGGCCATAATTGTTGTGGATGCCTGAAATTGAACCCTCGCCAAATGGGATATTCCATTTCCACCACATCCCCCTGAGCCTTGACCACTATACAACTTTTGTGATTTTCTTCTTTTTATTTACCGTTGAAAGTTGTGGACTGAGGGAGTAGTAGATGTCTAGATGATAACCTAAACTCTGAACTCAATTTAGGGACTGTTTGTTTGAAAAAAAAAACCTCTTAAATCTGAATTAAGAGATTTGCGGACTTAAGATGGTTTTACTTTATTTTTAAGAAAAGGTCTGAAAACCTCTTACGGTCCTTTCAAATTTTAAGAGGTGGGCCATCCGCCTCTTATTTTTTAGATGTAAAATTAGACTTTAGACTTCAGACCTCTTAAAAAACAAATGACACCGTAGGGTCTGCCAAGATCAATGGTAATTGATACCGGTTATGTTTTCTTCAGGGAGTTTGAATACGATAAAACGCTAAGGTTATGGGAGGTTTTATGGACTCATTATCCCAGCGAGCATCTTCATCTTTACGTATGTATCGCGATCCTTAAACGACATCGGGTCAAAATAATGGGGGAGCAGATGGACTTCGACACCTTGTTAAAGTTCATTAACGAATTAAGCGGTCAAATCGACCTCGATCCGGTTCTTCGTGATGCCGAGGCTCTATGTGTGTGTGCGGGTGAGAATGGCGCTGCTTCGATCCCCCGGGGACTCCACCTTCGTTGCCCATCCAGGATGGCTCCATGTACCAACAGCAAGACGACGAGGTGTTGTGAAAAGTGATTCCAAGAAAATAAAAGATGATCAGTAAGTACGTTGTATTTATGTATAATCATTTGTTTATTAGCGTATGCTAGTTCCAATATTTGAAAGAAGATTGTGTCTTGCAAGTTGCGATCATTTACCGACGATTATGTGATACAATACAATTTGCAACGAACCGTTTGATCGGTTACTTATTTGCGAGAAATCGGTATGCTGATAGGTATTATTGGTACTTTTGGGTAGGGGTGGCAATCGTGTCGTTTAACTATACGGGTTCGTGGGTTGTAAATGGGTTGGCGAGTCAAATAAAACCTAGTTCAAAACTTCAAGTTCAACCAAAATAAAATTCGATTTACTAATTTTAGGTGTTGAATTGAAATCGAAAAATTAAAAGTCAAATTAAGATTTTGTTACATAAATTTTTTTTATATTAAAAAGATAAATGGGTTGGAGGGTTACCTGCGAAACTATGTAGTTTTGCATCAAACTGAACACGACCCACAAAATAAACGGGTTGGCGGGTTAGAAAACTCAACACCGTTTGTCTTTATGTCATGTTTCGTGTCGTGTCGAGAATTGTCATCTTACTTTTAGCGTCACTTAGTACAAGGCAAGACAACAAACTATGACTAAACTGGACCGAGTGGGAGAACAATGCATTTTTTTTGTCCCACCAAAGTAGGTGAAACAAAAACTGGTGAGCTGACTGGAAAAGCTTGGTGCTTTTTTCTCTTTCATCCGCTCTCCTTAGTGTCGCTCGTTTTATCCCGACTTGTCTTGTCTTGTTTTGTCCCTTCTGATAGGGAGACAGGGTAAACGTTGTTCCACATTTTCTGCGACAATTAGACCTAGATTGGACGGGGTTGGGTAAGACAAAAACATATTTATGTGTCCCACAAAAAATCAGGAACATAAGATACGCTACTTCTAAACTACCAATATCAAATTGAACATTCTAAGTTTTTTTTCTCCTTTCGTTTACCTCACTCTCGTCCATCTTACCTCACTTTCGTTTACCGGGTCCTTTACCCAAGATTCAAAATTGATGATGTACTTGGTAACTTTTAGAGTTCACAAATACCTTCTATGATTTTAACTTCTCATAGAACAATTTGCATTTTCAAGATTGAAACAAGGGGGTCTTCACAAAAATAACCATTCTACTATTTATGTTGCCTTTGGCAAAAATATGCTACATGATAAGCTAGTACACGTCTGGATAGACGATAAGTTAGTTTATAAACTAGCTTATTGAAATGCTAGTTAGAGTAGTGTTTCATGAGCTTTTTGTAATTTTTTTCGATTGTATCTTTATTAATATTAATTATTATACCCCAAGATACTTTTTTTTGCTCATTTTACATACTCATAACCTAGTTTAACATAATTTATTCATAAAGTAGTTTATCAGTCAACAAATAGCTTATCAGCTACCGGCTAACGTATTATTTAGATTGCCAAGCACGACCTTAGAGTAGAGGTCAGATGTAAGTCTCTCATTTTCATATTTTACCATTAACTACTGAATCTGTTCGATTTAGTTTGCAACAAAATGGCCAAATAGGAAGTTTAAACTTTAAAACCACAAGGATGAGTGAGTGAGCATTAAAGTCTAGACTTAACACAAGGAAAGACTAAAAGAGGAGTTGAAGTCCACACATAACCAGATCCATTTATTTGTCCCCAAAGGTTTCCATAGGACAAGTGATTGATTAAGAAAGGGTACCAGCTTTTGTTTTCTTTGTTTGAGACCATAAGTTGTCTGGGTTTAGGGGCACATTTGTCATTTAATGGCAGTAAATCTCAGTGGTATATTCAAAGCCACCCCTAAAATAGGGGAGCTTTACCGTTATACCCATAGCCCCACCCCACTTTGCAACCCATACCCCCAAATGTGCGTTATAAGGGCCGTTATACCAAAACGCCGTTATAACGCACCAAAACGCCGTTATAACGGCGATATAACGCACCAAAACGCCGTTATAACGGCGTTTTGGTGCGTTATAACGGCGTTTTGGTGCGTTATATTGCCGTTATGTCGCCGTTATGTTGCCGTTATATCGCCGTTATGGTATGGGTATATTGTGCAAAGTGGATGTGCGTTATGGGTATACAAATCAATTACCCCTAAAATAGCCAGGTGAGGTTGGTGTTAAAAAGAGTTATTTCCAACACCCTTTTGTAGCAATCAATCCCTCTTTTTGGTTGTTGGTGCATTTATTTCAGGACTTTTTCGTCAATTTTTCTTCTTTGATTTCATGAACAAAACAAACACAGGAAGAGAAATGTCTTTTTGGCATCCAAAAACCAAAAAAAGTTCTTATGTAAAATTATGGTTGATTATGACTATAACTTTTTGTTGTATTATGTTCACACGAGAACAAACATTGTTTTGCTAGGAAATTTTAAATGTGGTCTCACAGATTTCATAAAAACACCTTCAATTTTACATGATCCTAAATCACACTATTTATTATGGTTAGAGTTAATAAGTATTGTTTTTAAACTTTAAAAATTCAGATTTAGACCTATATGTTTGTCAACTCCTAGCGGCTCCGGTTTCTTTGGCCAACGATTGTCAACTTTCTTAGTTAAGGTGACTTAAATGTTGGGTATTTTAGTCTTTATTACTATGTTAATACTATTAGATAATTGAAACATATTGTATTATTAATTTTAAACTATAAATTGTAAAACAAATGAAAGAAGAAAAACAAAAGACGGGTTTAATGGTTGCTCATTTTATTTTTCTTTGAAAATGTAATATGTTTTTCTTAATTTTAGTATAAGAATTAAGAAAATGGTTAAAAGGGTAAATGAAAAAAGTTAACGATTGTTAAAATTATGTTGTGTTATTAAATTTGGAGAAACGAGAAAAGAAATTTAAGGGGAAAGAAAGGAAAGGGAGGAAGGGGAAATTTCTTACATATGTGTGTTCAAAAAGGAAGGAAAAACTAATTAAAATCTATCATTTTACCAATATATACTATAAAAATATATCTATTAGAATAAATGTTGGGTTGTTCTTATTCTTTTAATTTCAATAATTTAATTTAAGTGACATGATTTCTTTCTTTTCAGTTTCTTCTATTCTCCTACGTTTAGAAGAAAAATTTTGGAATAAAACTTATCTTTATTTTTCTTCTTTTTTCTTTTATTTCTCTCTTAAAAAAGTTTAGAAAACATGAGTTTTTTTAGTCCTTTCTTTCGCTTCCCTTGCCTTATCTTTCCCTCGTAAATAAGGTTTGAGAATATAGTATTAGGGACCATAATTTGTTGGGTGTAGACAAATGTGAGGGAACAAAAATTGACAAAACATGATGAAGCGAATATTAGTTTTTTGAAGCTTACGGATGATATTTTTGTTGAAAATTACCAATGTTAGGGACTAGAATTGAACTTTACTTTTATAATTATGTTCTAAGAGATCAAACATAAAAATTCAAAATCTTAACAAAAAAACATCCATTTTCTAACGAAGAGGATAGAGTTCATCTAAACCTTTGTTATTCCTACATTAGAGTTCATCTAAACCTTTGTTATTCCTACATTAGCAGTAGTTTGAAAGCTTAACCAATTTGAGAATCTTTGAATCTATGCTTATTTTCAGCTTCCTAAAGCATTTCATCTCTACAACGCCCTTCTTCGTATTTAAGTGCCAAGGGGGATATTGCAAGCCTTTATTCGTTTGAACTTCCCCCTTAATTTAAGGCTATGTGATCCTAAGGTGTTGCAAAATGGATGGACTAGGTCATCGAGTCGAAAAAATTAGGTGGTATTGTATAGCTTTGTATCAACTAAGTTCATGAGGTGGAGATAAGCAGACTCAAGCTGCTGACATCCGTTGTAGGGTAAAGAAGCTATCAACCATTCGATTCCTATTGTACATATAAGGTATCTTTATTACCTAGAGGTAGAATTTGGGTTTGTATATTTTTTATATTCTTAAACACATATCTAAATGAGGTATGTTGCTTTAAAATTTATCCAATATTGATTCCTAGGGTTGGGTTCATGTAAAACTAAGCTGTTTTTGTGATACTCGTGAGACCATATTTTTACACTTGAAACTTTATAGCAAAACAATGGGATTGAAAAAAAAATCCAAACTTCAGAGTCTGTTGTTGTGAAGTTTCAAGTGTATACTTGTGGTCCTACATATCTCATTAAAATAGTATGGTCTCATATGATCTTAAGTCTTGATTCTCGTTTGATGTCATAAAATGTCTGAAAATGTTGTGATTTTGTAGTAATAATGATGTGATAATATTTTGGTAAATCTAAGACTTCTTATGATATAATTTTATTGTGATAATGCTAAGATAAATCGAAAACTAGTGAATATCACATTTACATTTATCGACTCTGTTGTCCATTATGTAATTTGCAACTTTCTTCCCATTTTAGTGTTGCATGCCTTCAATATTCTAAAAAAGTAAGGCGTCATTTGTTTTTTAAAAGGTCGGAATTATGATTTCACATCTGAAAAATAAGAGGTAGACGTTGCACCTCTTAAAGTTTTAGAGGATGAAGTGGGAGGCTTTCAAACTTTTTCTGTAAAATAAAATCAAACGGTATTAAGTCTGCAAACCTCTTAATTGATTTTCATACTTAAGAGGTTTTAAGATGAACTTTTTGTAAAACAAACAAGTCGTAAATGTTTATTTAATATTTTATTGTTCTATTAATCTTTCTAAACTGTAACTTAAAACAAAATGATAATCTTACACGTGTTTTTTCATGCACGTTTTTAATTATGTTATACAGAGAAATGCACACATAACACGTTAATGTCTTTTGAACCCTTGCGTTTTTATTTATTGGCTTTAACCAACGTATCATTTATCGCTTGTTAAATTAACTGTTTTTAAAATATGAAACAATTCTAATAAAATAACATTATGTTTGGAAATTCTAAAATAGTATATCAAAATGGAAAATAAATAAAATGGTACGACTTTAAGAGACAATTGCACGACCACTGGGGTTGAAGGTACGCTGCCGCACGTGACATCCACGTGATTCATTTGTATCAATATTCAATTGGAAATAATGAATGTTTTTTTTTGTTGACAAAAGTAGATTTGAACAAGGGGACATCATATTCTACACATTTATTTGTCTCCCATTTTTGCTATTTTTTGATATAAAAAGTATTAAATAAGTTATAAGGATTTGAAAATTATATATATATATATATATATAAAAGAAATAATTAAATTTGAACAATATGCTTGCTACACAAAAACTGAGTTGATTCTTTAATCGGTAATCGACACAAATGTTGAAGAATAAAATGCAGGATGATTATAAAGGAAAACTGAAACCATAAATGATTTAAAGTTTAATTATAATGATTTAAAGTCGTTGTATTGTAATAACACATCTTACATGGTAGAATGGTAAATTGACGAGCTTTTAAATTTATAAACTATCAATAACTATAAACATGGTTTTAAGTTGAATTAAAAGTTAATAAACTAACATGTTATTCTCGGTTTAGGGGATTACATTTATCGAAACTGAGAATATAGTATGTATTAAAGCAAATATATGACATAAATGGCATGGGATCTCTTGTACTTAAGATTCTGTAACAATCCAAAAGAAATTGAAGTCTAAAAATTAGTGTCGCATAGAAAAGTAGGGACATTCCAAGATCGATGTAGATCAGAAAATCTAAAAATAACTTGTAAGAAAATAATGATCAAAGTAATTAAGAGATCAGTGTGACACTGAATTATGAAAGAGATGCTAAGACAATGACTAATATAATGATTTAATGATGGCGGATGATGGTTGTGACCGACATATGAGAGTCACATCCAAAATGAACAATGATGAATAAATGTCGGTTTGACCCATTTTCACCTTAGATTGATGTTACTCTGTGATAAATTAATGTCAATCTTTTTTCGTCTTGTTTTTCTACTGTGATGACTTTATAAAAATTATTTAGTTAAAAGAATGATTGTTTTGACCTTTGATCATTATACTAAAAGTTTATATATATTTAAGGGTGTCCTAATAAACTTCACATGAAACTCACTTGTTAGTCTATAGACAAACAAACACTGATAATAACTTTACTTGCGTTATTGAACTGAGTAGGCTGCATTATTGCTCAGAAGAATCCATCTGACATTATGTACAAGGTCAAGCTTGATTCTTTTCTAGCACTGGTTGTGCAAACTTGTAAGCGGCCTCTAACTTGCTTTCGAGCTATAGCAAAGATGTACGACCATGTATGTTAGCTCAAGTTTGTTTTCAATCTAGCATTCACTGTCATTTTTGTTAAATTGAGCCAAACTTACTTATGATGTACAATTGGTCGACCTTGTATGTTGGTTCAGATCCACATTCACTCTAGCATTCACCTTCATTTTCGTGAAATTGAGCACAAAGTCCTAAACTCGCTTAAAATGTACAATTGGTCAACCTTGCACTATATGTTCTCAATAATTAAACTAAAGGATCGTTTATCAAATGTTTACTGGGTAAGTGCTTATAAGATCAATTGCCTTATCGAGTAAGCATCGGAAGGACCATAATCTTATTCGGTAGGACAGAAGACAATGATAGAGAGTCTTACTCGGTAAGTGTATGTGTTGACTCTCACCTAGTAAACGCTCAACACGTGATAATTTTTTATTATCAATCTGTTTTGATTTATGTAAGTGTTACCTAACAAGATAAGTGAATGTGATGACTCCTATCAGTAAATATTTGATACACGACGTCCAAGTTATTTTGTTACATGTTTTATCAATCTTGTGATCCTTTTAGAATGTCTATTCAATAAATTTGGTGTTTTATGTTTTTTTTTACCAATATTTGATATGTTTGTCATATATATAGAGAAAAGTTTAAGAAAAAAATACAAAAAAACAGAAAAAACACCCTTATAACCCTATGGCTTTATTTTAATGGTCCTTTGTTTAGAAAACCAGCCTTTGTATCTAATTTGATGACGACAACAACAAAAGACTTGTGGACCAAATACCAAGTTACTAGTTTTAGTTATTCATTGTTGATGTCAAATAATTAATGTGATTAAAAAAATATATAACATACATGATTTAATAAATGTTTCAAATTAATAGTAAAAACATCTAAAATATCACTAGTGCATCCATAATGTGTATTTTTAGAGGATAACTGCATAACTAGTTTTTTCAAGAAAAGATGTACTTATTCATGTTTAAGGAACAAAAAATGTTATGTATCTCAACTTTATAAATGCAAACTACTCTAAAAGCTTATAAATATATTTCCAAAAATGAGAACATAAACAACTTATGCTCTCTTTTTGTGCAAATGGCCTATGATTTAAAAATAAAATAAAGTTCTCTAATATTATTTACTGAAAATATATTTTAACTAAATAAAAAATTATTCTCATTTTTGGAAACAAGAAAGGAATAAAATAAAAAAGAAACCCCACCCATGAAAACACAATACATAAATGAGGAGACAAGGTTTAAAGGCCAATGAGGTTCTCCCTGTCATACACAATCATCTCAAACCTACCTCCTTTAAACCCAACCTTTTATTGTCACGCCCCGTTATTTTGTCCTTTATTTATTTATTTAATTATTAATTTATTACAACTATTATTAATTTAATTTCTATTTTATTGTTGTTAGTTATTATCGGGCTAGGGTTAGGGTTTCTTGCGAGTTAAGAAAGGGGAAGGAGGCCCGTTTAGCCTAGATAAAAACCCTAGGGCTCCCCTTTATCGTCATAAGATTCTTGGTGCGCAAGTAAGAGAGGAGAGAGCCGGAAAAGGAGTGAAACGCGGTTTTGGTTTCGAGTGATCGTCAAGGTAACCGGCGTGTCTCCTCTTCTTCTCGGTTAAGCGGTGGTGAGGCGGTGGCCGCCGGCCTTGGCCGGCCTTGGTCTAACCGCCGCCGCTTGTTAGCGCCGGCGACGGCTTAGAGGCCGATAGCGCGGTGGTGGCGTATGGTTTCCGGGCAGCAGTGGTGGTAGTCATACCGCCGCTGCCGTTGTTGCGGGTGATCGCGATACCGGCGACGGTGGTGGTGCAAACCGCCGCTGCTCCCGGTTATCGTCGGCATGGCAATCGATGGTGGCGGAGGCCCACGCCGCTGCCGCCTTAGTCTCGATGGATGACTCGTGGATCGGTGGTGGCGACGGTTCATACCGTTGTCGCCGCCGTGAACCTCGATGGACCGCAGCACCGCCAACGGCGACAGCCGTGGGGCAGCGGTGGCGTAGTTTGTTGGTTCCGGGCGCCGGGGTGGCTAGCCACCGCTAGTCGCTGCCGCGCAGCCGTGGTGGTAGCAGGAGTGGAGGGCGGCGGTGGACGTATCCACGGCCGCTGCCGTTAACCAGATCCAGGGGGGGGGCCGGCCGGCGGTTGGCGGGATTTCCTCGCCGTCGTGCCGTAGCTCCTCTCGTGATGCAAGCGACGCCGGCGAATGGCCGGCCGCCGCTGCCGCTGCTGTTCGTCGGTGGTTTTTCGGCCGGCGGGGGTTGGTGGTCATCCACGGCCGCCGCCGCTGCCGTGTGGGTTTGTTAATCAGCCGGCGGTGGCGGTGTTCCTACGCGGCCGCCGCCATTAGTTTTGATACTAGGGTTTGCATGGGGGAAGGGCGGCCATGCATCGTGAACATGGTTTCCCGGAGGATTTTGTTGCATTAAGCGTTAGGAATATTTTGAGTTACCGACGGGCCCTTATGGGACATAATTGTTTATAAATTTTCAGACTTGCGGAAGCGGTTCGAATCATTATTTTGTTGTGATCTGTACGAATCAGGTGAGTGGGTTTTCATGCGATAGATTGTGATTTCATGTGTGAACATATATATATGTGTTGTTGTGGTTATGTGATGATATTGGGTTGCGTGATGACCCGAAGGGCGGGAAACCGCGGTGACCGGACTGCGTGATGGTTCGGTAGACGGGAAACCGTTAAGCTGATAGTGTGATTGTATGTATATGTGCATTAAATTGTGATTTATTGTATGTGACCTTACTCACTAAGCTGTTGAGCTTACCCCTCGTGTTAATCTGTTTTTAGGTACTAGCTCCGGTGTCGATAAGGGCAAGGCTCCGGCTTGAAGGTTCCGGCATGACGTGGCGTTCCGATCCGATTGCGAACTTTATGACATTTAATATTTGGGATTTTTATTGATACGAATGTTAATTAAATTTGGGTTTCTTTGAACGATCGTTTATTTGATTAACAGAAGGCGGTTTTTAATAAATTTTTATTTTAAAATTTCAAATCGGGTTTGGGGTGTTACAACTTGGTATCAGAGCCTAGGTTTAAGAGAATCAGCACACGCACTCGTGGGTGTGTGTGTGGTTGGACTTAAACCAGGCGGTTGAAAGTAATTGGATGAGATCGGAACGGCCAGCGGAACCGTCAAGACGGAGGTAAGCTTTAAGTACCTTAGTTGTTAAATCGTTATATGTGTTGGTGTAGTATTAATTACTTGTAATCGCATGCTAAATTATAAAATTGCATGTGGTTTGTTGGGAATGAAGCTGAGCTGTATTCTATGATTTTATGTGACTGTTAGTCAGTGGGATTAGGTCTAATTAGGACGGTATCAAGACCAAACGTAAACACCTTGGTACGTCGGGGATGGGTCGTCGAGCATATTCTTGTCTGATTGTTGCTCGGTGGTCTTGATCCGGCTACCATGCATGGTTGGTTATAGTAATACGGGGCCAATAATAGTGTTACTATAAACGCCTGTGTAGTGTTGGATTTGATTAAGTTCTGGAGACTTAAAACTTATTGATTGCAGTTAGGACTATAGCATGCTATGTGTAATATATATATATATGTGTGGGACAGTCTGTGTTAGCATGCGCGATAACAACTAGCCTTAGGGTTAGCATGATCACTAATAGTAGGGATATGTGTGAGTACCGTAATAGTGCTTAGTGATACTTCGATAGCTGTGGACTAAGATGTTTCCTGAACCTTCAGAATGGTGCAAACTAGGAGCCATACTGATGATGAGGCCGGACAGTCCGACCACATTGCTGCCCAAATCACTGAGACCCTGCAGCAGATGCTGCCGGGGCTGTTTAATCAGATGAGAGACGAGCTGATCCAAACCATGGACCAGCGCATTGACGTGGCCCTCACGGCCCGTAGCTTAGGTACTGGGAGCTCGAGTCAATCCCAGCCTCGTGGGATCACCTTTAAGGACTTCATGGCGTGCCAACCGCCATTATTTGACGGGAAGAAGGATCCCGTGGCTTGCTACCGCTGGTACTCGGCGGTCGAGGGAGCCTTTCGCACTTGTGGGTGCCCTGATGGTTCGAAGGTTCTATTTGCTGTGAACCTTCTTCGTGGAGCTGCAAAGGATTGGTGGGAGCTGACGCTCAAGAAATACACGGAGGCACAAATCACTGCGTTGACCTGGGGAGACTTCCGGGCTTTGTCCGACGAGGAGTTTGCACCTCGCATCGAAAAGGAGCGGATAGCATCTGAATTCTTGAAGCTGACTCAGACGACGGAGTCGGTGAACGAGATTACTGCGCAGTTTCTGGAGAAGCTGCTGTTTGTACCGGGGTACGCGAACGACGAGTCGCTGAAGATGGCTCGTTACTTGGGAATGCTGAAGCCGGAACTCAAAAAGGCGGTGGCCACGGGGAGGTGTAAGACCCTCAGCGACATGCAGGAGGTAGCGAGGTCTCAGGAGCTAGTCTTGGAGGAACTGCAGCAAGGAAAGAGAAAGGCAGAGGACCAGTCGGGGCCAGCAAAGAAGTTCAAGGGAGCTAGGACTGATACTAGGAGCGGGACCCCGAGCTGCCCAAAGTGTGGGCGTTACCACCGGGGTGAGTGCAGACCGCGGGAGTTATCGTGTTACAAGTGTGGCAAGACGGGCCACCTCAGCAAGGACTGCAAGGAAACTGCTAGGCTTTGCTTTCACTGCTATCAGCCGGGGCATATCAAGCCCGATTGCCCTCAGCTGAAGAAGACGCCAGCCCTGGCCCCTGCGCCAGCGACGCTTAGGATCACCGACGGCACTACTCAGGGGAAGAGTGGAGCTACCACCCGTGGGCGAGCTTTTCAGATGACTGCTGAGGAAGCGCAGACGGCGCCTGATGTGATTACAGGTTTTTCCTCGTTATATTTTCTTGCGATTACTGATAGTAGCCTATTTTATGTGTTAGTGTTAAAATAGTGTATCTGCCGTTAAATGTGGACTTTAGGCATATTTCCTGTCAACTCGAAACCGGCTTTAGTACTTTTCGACACGGGGGCCACGTGGTCCTATGTGTCGCGTAGGTTCTGTAAGGACTTCCAGATCGAGCTCGGTAATCTGGATAGTCCTCAGGCAATCGACGTAGCGGCGGAGGAGGTGCAGGTGGTCGAGCATGTGTACCGGGGATGCAGTATTGAAATTTTCGGAGTACGTTTTAGCATCAACCTCATCCCCATTCCCATGAACGGAGTGGACGTAGTTGTCGGGATCGACTGGATGTTTCCAAACCGGGCGACCACGGATGTTGCAGGGCAGTGTGTACGCATCCATAACCCAAGTGGGGGAGAATTGGTTGTGTACGGTAAGGGAAGGAGGATATCTACATCCTTCTGTTCTATCGCGAAAGCTCAGAGATACATCCAGCGGGGGTGTACGGGATTCTTGGTATATGCTATGGCGGATCAGGCGAAGGAGAGAAAGCTGTCGGTAGCGGAGGTGCCAGTGGTCAGCGAGTTTCCAGACGTGTTTCCAGAGGATCTGCCTGGCCTTCCACCTGATAGGCAGATCGAGTTCGGCATCGACTTGGTACCAGGAGCAGCTCCGATTGCGCGAGCTCCTTACCGTCTGGCTCCGCCGGAGCTTCAGGAGTTATCGGAGCAGTTGCAGGAGCTCTCGGGGAAGGGGTTCATCCGCCCGAGCAGCTCACCGTGGGGTGCACCGATTCTATTTGTGAAGAAGAAAGACGGGAGTCACCGTATGTGCATCGACTACCGTGGACTCAACAAGGTTACCATCAAGAATAGGTATCCTCTACCTAGAATTGATGATCTGTTCGACCAGCTGCAGGGGGCTTCGTGGTTTTCTAAGATCGATCTTCGGTCAGGGTATCACCAGCTGAAGGTGAAGGAAGCGGATGTCCACAAGACCGCTTTCCGCACCCGTTACGGCCACTTCGAGTTTCTGGTAATGCCGTTCGGGCTTACCAATGCTCCAGCAGCTTTCATGGACCTCATGAACCGGGTGTGCCGCCCGATGCTTGATCGGTCCGTGATCGTTTTCATCGACGATATTCTAATCTATTCTAAGACGAAGGAGGAGCATGTGATGCATCTGCGGGAGGTGCTTGAGGTGTTGAGGAGGGAGCGTCTCTACGCCAAATTCTCGAAATGCGCTTTCTGGTTGGAGGAGGTTCAGTTCTTGGGCCATATCATTAACCGGGAAGGCATCAAGGTGGACCCAGCAAAAATCGAAGCAGTTATGAATTGGGAAATTCCGAAGGCACCTACCGAGATCCGGAGTTTCCTGGGTTTAGCCGGCTACTACCGACGGTTCATCCAGGATTTCTCTAAGATTGCGGTACCGTTGACGCGTCTGACGAAGAAGAGTGAGCCGTACGTTTGGGGTTCTGAGCAGCAGAAGGCTTTCGACACGTTGAGGCAGAAGCTGTGTGAGGCTCCGGTTCTAACTCTACCGGAAGGGGTGGAAGACATGGCAGTTTATTGCGACGCATCTCGGCTGGGTCTGGGTTGTGTTCTGATGCAGAGAGGGCGGGTGATAGCCTACGCTTCGAGGCAGCTGAAGCCTCACGAGGCTAATTACCCCACGCATGACCTTGAGCTCGCGGCGGTTGTTTTTGCCCTTAAGTTGTGGAGGCACTACCTGTATGGGGTGAAGTGCACCATTTTCTCGGATCACCGTAGCTTGAGGTACTTCTTGGAGCAGCCGAATCTAAATATGAGACAGCGGAGATGGCTTGACGTAGTCAAGGACTACGATTGCGAGATTCTCTATCATCCGGGCAAAGCCAATGTGGTTGCTGACGCTTTGAGTAGGAAGACGGAGCACGCGCCGCTTCGTATCTCACACCTAAAGATGGCGGTGACTACCTCCTTTGTGGACCTAGTGTTGCGGGCACAAGAGGAGGCGAGTCGGGAGGAGAATCAGAATGGAGAACGGATTCGGGGACAGATGGCCGCGTTGGTCAGAGATAGTCGTGGGTTGCTGACGAGATTTGGGCGAGTGTGGGTTCCTCGTGCGGGTACGGCTCGTCAGACCTTGCTAGAGGAAGCTCACAAGTCTAGATTCTCAATTCATCCGGGAGCTACAAAGATGTATCGGGATCTGCGGACAGGCTACTGGTGGCCAGGGATGAAGAGAGACGTGGCACGGTACGTGGAGTCGTGTTTGACCTGTCTGAAGGTCAAGGCTGAGCATCAGAAGCCTCACGGCAAGATGCAGCCTCTTGAGATTCCCGAGTGGAAGTGGGAAAACCTAACTATGGATCTGATCACCAAGCTTCCGAAAACCCCTCGGAAGTTTGACGCGATTTGGGTCATAGTTGATCGTTTGACCAAGAGCGCTATCTTCCTTCCTATCCGGGAGAGTTCGACTGCAGAGCAGCTGGCGAAGATCTACGTGGATGAGGTGGTGTCGAGGCACGGAGTGCCAGTATCGATTATTTCGGACCGGGACGTGCGTTTTACTTCTCGGTTTTGGGAGAGATTCCATTCAGAGTTGGGTACTAGGTTGCATTTTAGCACCGCGTACCATCCTCAGACAGACGGTCAGAGTGAGCGGACCATTCAGACCTTGGAGGACATGTTACGAGCTTGTGTTCTGGATTTCGGTGGCAGTTGGGATACGTATCTGCCTCTGGCGGAATTCTCGTATAACAACAGCTACCATTCGAGCATTGGGATGCCGCCGTTTGAAATGCTTTACGGGAGGAGATGCCGTACTCCTATCTGTTGGGGTGAGGTAGGACAGCGTGTTCTTGGTAGCACCGAGGTTGTTCAGAGGACCACGGAGGATATTCAGAGGATCCGGGAGCGATTGCGGACGGCTCAGAGTCGACAAAAGAGCTATGCGGATCGACGGAGATCGAACCTGGAGTTCCAGGTGGGAGACCGGGTTCTACTCAAGGTTTCCCCTTGGAAGGGAGTGATTCGGTTCCGAAGGAGGGGCAAGCTGGGGCCTCGTTACATCGGACCGTTCACGGTTCTTGCACGTGTTGGGAAGGTAGCTTATCGTTTGGAGCTGCCTGCGGTACTAGGCCAGATCCACAGCACTTTTCACGTTTCGCAGTTGCGTAAGTGCCTCGCCGACGAGACGGCTCATATTCCTTTAGACGATATTCAGGTGGACGAGAGCCTGAATTACGTCGAGAGGCCGGTAGCAGTGATAGACCGGAAGGTGAAGAGGTTGCGACGCAGGGAGATCGGAATCGTGAAGGTGCAGTGGCAGCATCGGAAGGGTTCCGAGTGGACCTGGGAACCGGAGGCAGAGATGCGAGAGCACTACCCTGAGCTGTTTTCAGACTGATTTCGGGGACGAAATCCTTGTAAGTGGGGGAGAGTTGTCACGCCCCGTTATTTTGTCCTTTATTTATTTATTTAATTATTAATTTATTACAACTATTATTAATTTAATTTCTATTTTATTGTTGTTAGTTATTATCGGGCTAGGGTTAGGGTTTCTTGCGAGTTAAGAAAGGGGAAGGAGGCCCGTTTAGCCTAGATAAAAACCCTAGGGCTCCCCTTTATCGTCATAAGATTCTTGGTGCGCAAGTAAGAGAGGAGAGAGCCGGAAAAGGAGTGAAACGCGGTTTTGGTTTCGAGTGATCGTCAAGGTAACCGGCGTGTCTCCTCTTCTTCTCGGTTAAGCGGTGGTGAGGCGGTGGCCGCCGGCCTTGGCCGGCCTTGGTCTAACCGCCGCCGCTTGTTAGCGCCGGCGACGGCTTAGAGGCCGATAGCGCGGTGGTGGCGTATGGTTTCCGGGCAGCAGTGGTGGTAGTCATACCGCCGCTGCCGTTGTTGCGGGTGATCGCGATACCGGCGACGGTGGTGGTGCAAACCGCCGCTGCTCCCGGTTATCGTCGGCATGGCAATCGATGGTGGCGGAGGCCCACGCCGCTGCCGCCTTAGTCTCGATGGATGACTCGTGGATCGGTGGTGGCGACGGTTCATACCGTTGTCGCCGCCGTGAACCTCGATGGACCGCAGCACCGCCAACGGCGACAGCCGTGGGGCAGCGGTGGCGTAGTTTGTTGGTTCCGGGCGCCGGGGTGGCTAGCCACCGCTAGTCGCTGCCGCGCAGCCGTGGTGGTAGCAGGAGTGGAGGGCGGCGGTGGACGTATCCACGGCCGCTGCCGTTAACCAGATCCAGGGGGGGCCGGCCGGCGGTTGGCGGGATTTCCTCGCCGTCGTGCCGTAGCTCCTCTCGTGATGCAAGCGACGCCGGCGAATGGCCGGCCGCCGCTGCCGCTGCTGTTCGTCGGTGGTTTTTCGGCCGGCGGGGGTTGGTGGTCATCCACGGCCGCCGCCGCTGCCGTGTGGGTTTGTTAATCAGCCGGCGGTGGCGGTGTTCCTACGCGGCCGCCGCCATTAGTTTTGATACTAGGGTTTGCATGGGGGAAGGGCGGCCATGCATCGTGAACATGGTTTCCCGGAGGATTTTGTTGCATTAAGCGTTAGGAATATTTTGAGTTACCGACGGGCCCTTATGGGACATAATTGTTTATAAATTTTCAGACTTGCGGAAGCGGTTCGAATCATTATTTTGTTGTGATCTGTACGAATCAGGTGAGTGGGTTTTCATGCGATAGATTGTGATTTCATGTGTGAACATATATATATGTGTTGTTGTGGTTATGTGATGATATTGGGTTGCGTGATGACCCGAAGGGCGGGAAACCGCGGTGACCGGACTGCGTGATGGTTCGGTAGACGGGAAACCGTTAAGCTGATAGTGTGATTGTATGTATATGTGCATTAAATTGTGATTTATTGTATGTGACCTTACTCACTAAGCTGTTGAGCTTACCCCTCGTGTTAATCTGTTTTTAGGTACTAGCTCCGGTGTCGATAAGGGCAAGGCTCCGGCTTGAAGGTTCCGGCATGACGTGGCGTTCCGATCCGATTGCGAACTTTATGACATTTAATATTTGGGATTTTTATTGATACGAATGTTAATTAAATTTGGGTTTCTTTGAACGATCGTTTATTTGATTAACAGAAGGCGGTTTTTAATAAATTTTTATTTTAAAATTTCAAATCGGGTTTGGGGTGTTACATTTATTTATTTATTTTAATGTTTTTTCTTTAATTACACTTATTTTAACTTTTTTGAACGTAGATAACTCACGCTACGTTCCGACAAGAAGTCAACGAGGTATCCAGGATCCATATGGGCGTCCGACTAATCCTTGATGACCATGCACCGACCCGAAAGCCGATCCATGGTCAAGATATTGTCACATGCTCATCCCATGAATCGAACTCGGATAGATAAGGATGTCATCCAATTTCCCTCCCTAAGATGTTGCGGGCCAGTACCCTACTAATGCTTTGATTCTTTAATTCCATTTTTTATACTGATATATTGGTAGAAGAAGGTTCAAAGGAAAACCTCAAAAAGAGGGAAAAACTAAGGACACCTTGAAAGTCCTTTCATTTGAACTCTATGTACTTGTCCATAAAAGTCAAGTTTTTTTTTTTTTTGGTTTTTGTGCGCATTTGCATATTACAAATTACTTTTAACCACAAGGATGGTAGCGTACTGGTAAAACGCTCAGGAGGATGTGGTGGGATATCCCATCCACCCGGGTCGAGTCCATGTGTTGACATCTTGTGGTCATGCTTAGTCTCACATGGCCAAAATTAATTTCTAAATTGCCAATGATGTAACCTAAACAAAGCCTAGATAAACCTTATTCAAAAAAACTTTATTAGATATTTCCGTTAAGTAACGACATTTATTTTATTTTATTTTTAGCATTTTTTTGTTTTTGCTTAAAGAAATCAAAACCCTCAAGATATAGTTTTTTTCTATAAAAACATAAATACTCCTTACTTAACAGAGATATTTGACGATGTTATTGATCAAAGACCATTTCGAAAACAGTATATAAACAGTAAGGATTATAAGTATAGTTATTAAAGCTTAGGGATCACTGTTAAATAGTCATGTAAACCAAAGGGACTATAATTGTAGCTTACTCAAAATATTGTAACATAAGATGTCCAAAATGAACTAAAAATTTCAGAAAATGTGATACCACATTTGAGATTTGATAGAGGGAGAAAAACATGGAGGGTTTAAGTGGGTCCCACATGTGGGGTCAAAGGATGGCACACGCGTACGGTTGAAGGTGAGCGCGAATGGATGGGAAGGAAGCACGGCAACACCTAAGCCGGCTCTCTTGTCTAAATTTATAATTTGATGGGATATTTACTTATTTAGGTAAAAGGTTGATTACTGATAACTTTAACTGGTTTTATGGAGGACTCGTCGTTGTTAACAACATTAATGTAGGAGGTATTTTTTTGGTTCACTCGTTAACTGAAGCCAGGTAGATCGAAGATGGAACCTTTATTATATTTAGGGGCGTTTACTAAATACTTATCTGGACTGGGTAAGCACTTAATTACCAAGTTATATTACTTTACCCGAAGCATATGACAAGGATCAAGAATCTTACCTAGTAAGAACAAAGACAAGGATGAAAGTCTTACCTCAATATAAGCGAAGATAAGGATGAGAGTCTTACCTGGTAAGCGAGGGTAGTCATCTCTTACCACGATTAACACTTACCGGGTAAATTGTTGCATATGATACTGTTTTTATGGACTAACATCTTACCCGGTAAGTAAGTGATAGTGTTGAATTTTATTGGTAAGCACTTAGTCGGGTAAGCATTTGGTAAAAGGTAGACAAAGTCATACCGTCCTTTTGCATGTTGAGTCACTACAAGAGGCTTCTATAGGGATAAATATTATATTTTTGGGGAATATTCATATTTAAAGCAATTTTAGGTTGTGTATTGAGAGAAAAAGGAGAGCGTGCTTCGTGTTACTGACATTCATGGCTTATTAATCATGAATGATGGTGTATCATTTTATTATGGATCATGAATGTTGTATTATATATTATGAATGAGTTTTCTATCCATACTCCTTATAGGGATATGGATTGATGTATGTGAGTGTATAGATGGAACCTAGAGTAGAGGGATATGGATTTATGTCAGTGGGGAGATGGTAAGAAGGGGTATAGATAGCAACATCCATTATGAATGATGCATCATTTAGTGTGTGTAGTTGATGAGGGTTGGGTTTCAATGAGAAGTTGAAGTTACCATGAGAAGTGGTTATTATTCGTTGGCTGCATCTAGATGCACATTAGGACGAGATGCATCTGTGATGCACCGGATCAATTCTCTTCTAAAGTGCAACTCATAGGAGGTAACGAATCTCTAACACTCCATTAAACCTAGTAAATATGTGGCTTCATAAAC
Organism: Centaurea solstitialis; assembly: GCA_030169165.1. NCBI lineage: Eukaryota > Viridiplantae > Streptophyta > Magnoliopsida > Asterales > Asteraceae > Centaurea > Centaurea solstitialis. Next base: position 17,525,014 of record CM058043.1, read on the forward strand.
ATGTTTGATTGTTTCCTAATATGAAACATTGATCACAATTAATGAACTCTAATCATGTTTTCATAAATATCAAAATCATAATAGATGACCCCTTATCATTATATAAGTATCTCAATTGATTAGGCGGTATCAATTTTGTACAAATAAGATAGGTTGTATTTGAAACTTGGTACATGTGCGTGCGCACACACACACACACACACATACACACACTTTAGATATCAAGTTGTTTTTGTGAGACTCGTGAATTTAAGTTTTTACACTTGAAATTTCATAACAAAACACTGTGAAGGTAACCTTCACAATATTATGCTGTGATGATTCAAATCTATTTTTTTACATTCACATATTTTTACTGTAACGTTTCAAGTGTAAAAATATGAGATCACGAATTCCACGTGAACCGAACCCTATATATATACACACATAAAATAACATGTAACAATATAAAAATATATACATATGTGTTTGGAGATTAATGTTGGTACATTGCATGACTCCTCTAGTTCAAATGCCCTCCCCCTCCTACCCACTTTCTCTTTCACACATCTTCACATTCAATATATACAGACAAAATCCAACTCCAAGATCCACCTCTCTCTCTCTCTCTCTCTTCTCTCATTTTATATATAATATATGTATATATATATATATATATAAATATTAACCTAGACAGAAAGAAATCCTATATGACACAGTACATGCTGATATTAGTCCTTTTTAAGTAACACAACACACAACAACATAGTGTCTATACTTACAATTTGCAAAAAATTTAAAAAAACAAAATGGAGCTTCATTTGGCTTTATCTCTCTCTTCATCTTCTGATAATTCCCAGTTTGATCTCAACAAGTACACCCATCCATCAAACCCCATGAAAATGGAAGATGATGTCATTGCAAGAAGAGGAAGCTTTCTGTTAATGGCCATGATATGGATGATGATGATAGGCTTCCACATCATCCCTCAAACACTCCCTCTCCTTTTCTGCAACAACCCTACAATTTAACCAAAACTTCTTCATGATTATGATGTTCAATCCACCTTCACCTTCATGAATCACAAGTAATTTATATCACTTTTCTTTTAATTTCTTGTTTATAGTACACATTTAAATTAATCCGGTGAAATTTTGTGTTTTTTTGTTATGAAAGATGTGTGAAATCAACATAAACGAGCATCATATATACTTGGAACCAGGTTGATAGCTATAGTAGCTATAACTAGCTAATAAAGTAGTTACTAGCTGATAAGCTAACTTATGATAGTTATGTTCTGCAAAATTAGCTAGCTTATGAATAAGTTATGTTTGATAAAAACTAGCTAATGAAGTATGTAAAATACCAAAAAGTGTTCTTGGGTATAAAACTAATATTAGTAAGGGTATAATTGGAAAACTTCTGAAAGATATCTAGCTACGTTTGAATAAGCTAGCTATGTATACCAAATACATCTATTGTTTCTAAAAGTTAAAGATGGATTTCTAAACCGTTGGTATTAGATTTGTTTTGTCTTACAAAAACAAGTAACATTTTGTTTACATGGTAAGTTAAACCTTCAACCAGTTCGAATCCGGCGTTTCAGATTGTGGCCACTGGGATTACTCAGCAACATGCTTTAGTTGTCGGTGAACTCCGATTAGTGGCAAAGCTCGATACCCTCCAAAAACATTTTTGTTTACAACTCTGTTTACATTCTAAAAAAAATATGTAAACCGAATAAATTGTAATTAACGAATAGGGTTTTTTATTTTTTTAGATACATTTTAGTTTTGTGTTTGTGTTTGTGTATGTGTTTTTTTAATGGTACAACTAGCAAAAACTTAAAACAGCATAAGGAGTTATAGGACATGTTTATGTTTCTTGAAACTAAAATCGTTTTATAATTAATATCTAGAAAAAAAATAGTCGTATGCGTGAAATACATTATTATTCATTTGCTATATATATATACCCCTATTTTATATATTATTTTTTTAAATAGTTAGGAATTTTTTTAGACATTTATAACCATCAAATGTGATGATTACAACTTCATACAACCTAAGTAGATTCACACACTCTCTTAACATAGATATATCTTAATGTTATTGTGCATTATAAATCATTTTAGGAACGATTAAGATTGCAACAATTACATATAAATTTTGATCACGTGCATTTAGATCCTACATTTATAGTGTATTGTTTAGAAATTGTACGTTATAATCGTCTATTTTATTGTGTTGTATTGATTCATTGTGATGGTTTTATTTTTAGAAATTGTACGTTTATAACGTCTATTTTATTTGTTTGTATTGATCATTTGTGATGGTTTTTTTATTAGAAATTGTGGAGAAGAGAATGGTGTATTGGGTGGCCACCGGTGAAATCTAGTATGAAGAGACTTTGCCACCAGAAGACGGGCGGTGGAATGGCGGTCTTGGTGGCGGTGGCGGAGGGTCAAAGTCAATGTATGTTAAGGTGCAAATGGAGGGAGATGGAATTGCAAGAAAGATTGACCTAAATTTACAACACTCTTATCATACACTCACCCACACCTTAGCCCATATGTTTGGGAAGTGTAAGTTTATAATTATCAATTCCATTTAATTAGCAAAAAAAAATAATTAGTTATATAGTGATTTGATAAATAACTAGTAGACTCAGAAGAATAAGTTTTAGATTAAATTGTTTATTCGATCATGTTAAAATGCTTATTATATGTATATTGTATAATGTTGTGTTGTTCGGAAACAGATAACAAAGACGTGAAACTTACGTATCAAGACAAAGAAGGGGATTGGTTGCTTGCGGGAGACGTGCCTTGGGGGTAATTTAGTCATTTTACTTCAATTTTAATCTATATTAATAACGATTGGTTGAATAAAATTCGTTTTATACATGGATATAAATTTTGCAGATCCTTTGTGAAGACAGTTCAACGTCTGAAACTACTAAAAAGTAATTGATGACGGATTGGGAATTGGAACATACCTGTTATTGTTTTGGTTGAGCATGAGAAGAAAAATTAGGAACGTGTAATTTCGTACTATAAATACAATGTTTTGATTAGTTGCATCGTATGTATTGTATGTTTTTTTGTGATATTTCAGCTCGTGGATGATGTCCTCAGATTTGATCTTGAACTGTTGTTATGCTCGTTTAACATGTTTTCTATTTTATTTTACGCATTTGTATCTTACACGTTAAATAATTTGAGGATTTTGTGTCTTTGTAACAAACTTGGTAAGGGTGCTACTATAGTGCATTAGGGTGATTTATCTGATTTTTTGGACTTTTTGACGATGATATTTAAAATAAGTTGGAACAACTCTTTTATCGATAGTGTGCAGTCAGTTTTCTAATAGTGAAACACCATCTACTATATGACCCTCAACTACACATCACCACTGGTCATCGCACCCCCTTCTCCTTCTCCTTCTCCTATATCTCGTATATGCCATATATCCCCCCCCTCTCTTGTGTATAAGATTTTTCTTAGGGGTACTTTAGTAGAGTACAGGCCAAAGTGTAACATGTTTTTCGAAAATTCAATTTGAGGATTTCAACTTTTTTTTGATTTCATTTTTGTGATTCAAGTTCTTTTGTATTATGTAATTTTAATATCTTTTGTTTTGGACAAGACGAAAACTTGAGGAGTTAATTATATAGAAATTGAGAGATTGTTCTAAACATCTCAAAACTTTTTATAAGTTCCTAAAGAAAACAAAAGACTCAATGTGAGAATTCTAAAATTTAGTCGAAAGTGAAAGAATTAATATTTATTAATTACCATCATAATATAAACTATTATTTATGCAGTTTTAATAAAATGCATTGAAATGGTAAAATTATATAATATTTTAATAGTATAATAAATTGAAGTCTTTAAAATAAAAAAATAAAAATCTGTTGGACCGGAATGTAAGTTTATTTAGCAATTTAGCAATTTAGACTTTTGATTCTCTATTTTAGAGAAGCTATAAAAACCTCATAGAAATGCTTTAACGAAGTAAAACATCAAAATAATTTTTAACCCTCCTCCCCCTCTCACAACTTCAACAGACCCATTTTTCAAATCATTTTCAACATAATTAGTGACTATTTGAGGAAGGTTGAAAATAAAAACCTCAAAAAAAGGAAACTGAGGAAACTCTTGTAACCCTTCATCTGGACCGTATGCACTTATGCATATGGGTAATTTGAGTTCTTTTCGGACTTTTATGAACAAGTGCATTATGCATCTATGCATATGCACATGTGTATATTACAAAATTACCCATGTATACAAATATATACGGTCTAAATGGGGGACTACAAAAGTGTTCTTCAATATTTTTGTGTTTGAGATTTTATATTGAACCTAACCTATATATAAATATATAATTAAATGACTCAATGACAATGAGTCCTTTCAACAAAAGATGGACACCAAAAATGCAGGCTTTTACCTAATGGGCTTACTTTTATGCCTTTGGGTAAGCCCAAAATAAATGAGATTTGGAGTCAATCTTCATTCTTATCAATTATAGTCATACCTAGAAGGGGAAACAAAGAGAGAAAGAGGTGTAATCATTTGTTAATAAAGTAATTAATATAAACCTTCCTATTATATATATATATAGAGGAGGGATCAAATACAAACCACTTTTAAATTACAAACCATACAAACTCTTGGTTTCATTGGTTAAGTTAATGAAATCGGTTCATGAAATTGTCTAATATGATGAAATTATATTATATAACTCATTTTTTGATGAAACTATTTCATAGATTGGTGTATTTCATGTATTTTTTCATTCTAATGAAATCGTTTCATGAATTTTTCTTATTTTGATGAAACGTTTTTATTTTTACATAAAAAACACAAATTTATGAAACAACTTTATTAAAAAAGAATTATATGAAACATTTTCATCAATTTAAACAATTTCATCAATATTTTTATTAGTTTAACCAACGAAACCTATGGTTTGTACGATTTGTAATTTAAGAGTGGTTTGCAAATGAACATGACCCTATATAGATATTATACTTCTATATATATATATATATATATATATATATGAACGGATTGGTTCCGGTAATAGTTTAAGAGCATCCACAATGAAGGTTCTTCTTGAGGTTCTTCGTGGGGTTTTTACAAGAACCTCCACTGTGGGACAAATGTTCTTGTCCAGTCATAAGTTCTTATTAGAACCCAGGTACTTAAACAAGAACCCGGGTTCTTGTAATACTTTCATTTTCTGTTATAAAATAATTTACATAAATAAAAATAGTATTATAAATAAGAAAATGGAGGTGAGATTTTTGTAAGAATCTCATTGTAAAGTTTTAAGGAGATTCTTTCTTTATTGAAGTGACAATGATGTGGCAGAAAAAAATATGGCAAGTGAGGATCTGAGGTTTCACCATTGTGGATGTGCTCTAAGTTAACTTAATGTATAAACTTGAGAAGTGGATATTAATTGTTGGATTCATTGAAATAAAATAAATGGGATTGATTCCTTTCTAAAATGTAGTTCATAAGGAGATATGAGATTAAATGGCTAACGATTTAGATCCACTTATCACGTTTCCTATGTTAAGATCAATTTTTCACACTATCCTTTGGCTAATTAAATAAATAAAAATTAAGTCCAAATCAAATTATAGGTCACTATTTAAGTATTTATTTGTAATAGGAAAAATAATTTATCTGAAAGTAAATAGAATTTTTTAATTAAAATAATAATAACAATAAATGTACAGTAGTGAATGATACCTAGATATTTGATGTGGGATGCATTGTATATCACTTGGAATGGCCTCAAATGCCCATGACCACCAAGCACATGGCAAGGACAATTTTTGCTCTCACAAATAAATTGTTGTTTATCTTTATCACCTTAAAATATTAAAAGGTGAAATCCAAATAGCATTTGTTAAGTATTAATAAAGTTAACTATTACAAATATAAATAAATATTTATATTTATTTTAGTTTTATACTTTGTATTAGTATTGGTTTGTTTATAATTGTTAAGTCATATCAATTACATTTATTTTATTGTTATTTCTAAATTCTAATTACTATTCAATATATTTACTTATTAAAAAACATATATGACAATTATAATATGTTCATTTAAGCTATATAGAAACTATACTTAGTTTCATAAATAATAAAGTTGTGATAAATGATCTTAATAAAATAATTAACTTACTCATTAGTGATATTTATTGAAAATTTATTAGTTAACAAGAATATGTGAAATTGACTAATTTTTTTACTCATGTTATATGAAAGGTTATTTTAAATTATAAATTAATATAGATTTTTTTTTTGAAAACTTGTTTTAACAAATTTAAAATTTATAGTACATATATAAGAATACTTTTAAACTATTTTACTTAACATATTTTATAATTTAACCTTTTCTTATTAGGAACTTGTTTTATTTATGCTCTGAAATATTGTAATTGACTAAAATTTTAACATGTTTTAAAAAGCAAAGCCTCCATCTTGTTGAAAACTTGAAAGAAAAGAGCTTCAATTTATCGCGACGTACGATATATTGAAAAGAGAAACTGGAAATTGGCAAACCACTTGCCGGCCCCACACATTGTTCTGGTGTTTCCCATGCACATGTACTTTTCAATCCTTAAATATTTCTTTAAGTTAAATCAATTTTTTGAAAACTAGACTCGGTCATCAAACTGATTGGCTTACTGGTTCAATCGATCGGACCAGTTGAATAATTTTAAAGAATCAGATGACGTTATAATTATTAAAAAAAAAACACTTGCAACATCAAAAATACTTAAATACAACATTTGAGAAGTACTTCATCTTCATCATTGTTTTTATTTCCTAAAATACCAAATATAAAAAGATGTAACAAAAATATTATAATATTTATCAAAAGTACGTCGTATAACTATGTTTATGAAAATACTAACCTCGCATTTAGGAATTAGATGAAAAAAGGGGGGGAAAGGGGAAAAAACGGTTTAAAGCGGTTCAAAATAGTCCGCTTTAGCGGTTCAACTTCCCGATTCAAACGGTTCTCACTAGTCCAATGTCCAACGGTTTGACCAGTTCTGTTAAACTAGTTTTGCTGCCGATTTCCGATCGAACCGGTTGAACCGTTCAGTCCGATTCGGTTTTCAAAACCATGAGTTAAATTTGAAACAAAAAACTAAAAGTTAAATGATTTTTTCAGTTGATATTAATCTATTAAGAAAACATTAAAATAAAAATAAAACTATATTAATTTAGATTAAAAATATATAAATAGCAAATTATTAATGGTCAAAAGAATTATTTTATTGAAAAAGTTTCAATAATTTAATTACTTGACATAAATTTTTTCAATGCTTTTCACTAAAAATAGTTTAATAATTTAATTATTTAAAAAGAAAAAGTTTAAGTTAGTTTTTTCATTCAAGAAAATAGTTTATTGACTTAATAATTCAAAATAAGATAATTCATTGGAATTTTCTAAACTATTTGGTTTCGATGAGAAAAAGGTTATACTAAGAAGGGTAAGAGGCGATGAGAAAGGTTCAAACAAGAACAAAATTATTTTATAGGAACAAATGAACCATTTTTTTATCACACATGATGTGGGCCCATATGGGACCCACCCATTATTAAATCATATATGATTCTGGTGGGTCCCACCACTAAGGCTGCTTGCACCGGTACTGGGTTCCCAGCGGGTAGGAGGGAAGGAGAGCCGACGGGTAAAGAGGGTTGGGTGCATCAATTAATCAAGCCGGCGGCTTGGGGCTTGGTTGGCTTCATGAACCCGCTTTACTTTACGTGTGTTGTGTGTGTGTGTGTTGTGTGTGAGAGGGTTGAGAGGGTTAGGTGTGTGTTGTAGAGGGTTATGGGAGGGTAAAGAGAGGGTTGACCAAAAGCTGATGTGGCAGCTGATGTGGCATTAAAAAAGTGAGTGGGTTGAGTGGGTTGATTGGGTTGGGTGCATGTAGCCTAAATCACATATGATTTAATTAATGGGTGGTCCCACATAATGTGTGGCTCATATTTGGTTCCTTTGTTCCTTTAAAATGAGTTGTTCTTGTATGAACCTCCCTCAATAGGCGATATCCCTTAAACCTAATTAAATATCAACATTGACGAGATGTGCTCATTCTCTTTTTTCATATCATTCCTAGATTTTAACACTTGTCAAATTATGAATTGAGTAGGAGGATGAGTAGGTTAAAGAGGTAGGCAAAAATATAATTTCTCTTCTACAACATACAATTTATGAATGGGCATAATCAATGATCCAAATTGTTTTATGCTTCCTATTTTAACTTTTTTTTCTCACACGATTCTTTACCTTTTGACATAGAATAGTTTCCAAACATTGGTTTACATATATATATATATATATATATAGAGAGAGAGAGAGAGAGACTATGTTTGGTAAACTAGCTGATAACCTAGTTGGTAGTTAATAAGCTAGTTGTTGACTAATAAACTAGCTAGTAGCTGATAAACTACTTATGAACAAATTATGTTTGGCAAAAACTAGTTTATCGTTCTCGTTTGAATCTATTTTTATATATATGGAGAGAGAGAGAAAGAGAAGGAATAGGATGTAGTTTCATTTACAAACCACCTTTAGCTTACGAAAAACTTTTTCATGTACAATATCTTATATGATTTTGTACTTACGAGGACGCGGACGACTTCCATGCGACTTAAAGTCGCGTACGTTATTAATCATATATGATTTTGTTAACGATTCATATGTGATTTTATGTTGTGAATCATATATGGTTTGTACATGTTTAATTTTGTGCGTAGATTTTCCTTTGTGAATCATATATGATTTTGTACATCATAAAAGTTTTTCTTAAAAAAAAATTTCTTCTTAAAATGGTTGCGTTCTCGTATGAATCCATCTCTCTCTCTCTATATATATATATATATGTGTGTGTGTGTGTGTGTGTGTGTGTGTGTGTAGGGTTAGGGGGATAGGTTCAAATGTGAACATATTTTTTGTTGTAAGCGTGAGGACGAATCTCAGTCACACATCTTTGGTTACGGTGGAGGTGATCACGGAAGATTGATGCGATTCATGGGGGGTAGAGATTATTAAAGGATAGGACATGGTCAAAGTCGCATTTATTAACCGGATGAGTGGCTGATATTCGTCCTCACGTTCACAACCAAAATTGAGTGTACATTTGAACTTTCCTCTATGTATATATGTGTGTGTGTGTATACATATCTATATATATTACATATATCTATATAGTATTAGGTTTAAATGAGAAGTAGAGAAGTGATCTCAACCATTCATCCGGTCAATAAAGGCAGCTTTGACCGGGTCCCCTTCTTTAATAATCTCTACTCTCCATGAATCGCGTCAATTAGGGGTGAGCATCGGACGGGTTTTTCGGGTTTCGGGGATTTCGGGTTTCGGGTTTTCGGGTTTCGGGGGGAAAATGGAGGCCCCGATACCCTACTTTTCGGGGGTCGGGGTTTTCGGGTTTCGGGGATTTCGGGGCGGGTTTTCGGGGCACCCGATTTTATTTTGACTTTTTTTCCCTATTACACTTTCAAGTTTCAAAGTAAAAATAAACATTTAAAAGTAATAAACTAAGATACCAACTAGAGGTGCACAAAAAAACCGATTAACCGAAAACCGAAAAAAATAACCGAAACTGGTTTTTTTTTAACCGGTTGAGAAAAAAACCGGATCGGCTTTAACCGGTTCAATAACCGGTTTTAACCGGTTTTTATCCGAACCGGTTTTTTAAAAGGCAAGCTCTTTTCAAAATATTTCAGACCGTTGGGTTCTAGGAAGGAATGTAGCCAAAACCGGTAATGAACCGGTAATAAACCGAACCGGTAATGAACCGAAAAAACCGGTTAAGAAAAAACTGATTAATAAAAAAACCGATTTTTAAAAAACCGGTTCAATTAAAAAACCGGTTTTGTGCACCTCTAATACCAACAAACGAAAAATAACAAATACCAACATTAAAATCAACATCTAAAAGTTGATGGTGGTGAGAGCGCCGATGAAGCAATGAGAGAGAGAGAGAGAGAGAGAAAAGCCGTATTTGATTTTGATGAATTGATTTGGGTTCTAATTTAAGTCTATTACAACTTTAGAAGCATTCCAAATAGAAACATTTGCTGCCATATTTAAAAAAATAATGAAACATTAAGGGTTGTTTTATAAATACACAAAATATATTTAAAAAACATTAAAAAATCGGGTTTCGGGTTCGGGTTTCGGGTTTCGGGGCACAAATTTTCACATCCGACCCGACCCCGATCAACCCTCGGGGATTTCGGTTTTCGGGGAATTCGGGGTTGGGTTTTTTCGGGGTCGGGTTTTTCGGGTTTTTTTCGGGTCGGATCGGGTCGGGTTTTCGGGTTTCGGTTTTTTTTGCTCACCCCTAGCGTCAATCCCCAGTGATCGCGTCCACCGTAACCAGTCAAAACCACCTTTATTGACCGGATGAGTGGTGGAGATCACTTCTCTATTTCGTATTTTTTTAGCACTTCTCGTTTGAACGTTTCTCTATCTATATATATATGGGAAGTATTACCCATCAAAGGCTGGTGTGAAACCAATATGCTGTCACAGGTGTTAAGTTATGGTGTATTGGTGTTAAGTGTTAATACTGTTGAATTGGGTCTAGGGCAATGATTTATTTTGAGTTTTATTAAAGAGTAATTTACACATTTTGCTATTGTTAAAATTTATGTATGTACTTTTTCACTATATATTTATTTTAGGTTGAGAATAATATATATTATTAAGCAAGTTGCTTAACCCTATTCAAATCTTAATCATTGTTACCATAGCACTAGATACCCTGTATATTTTTTTATTGGAATATCTAACTCCATATTTCCGATTGTTCATCCATCATAAGTGTATGCTAAGTCTTACCTTAAGAAGAAAAAAATTACACTAATAGAAATAAACATCATAATATTTTTACATAAAAACTTAAACATAGTTGATCTTGCATGTGTTTTCAACTTTACTCTTCATAATATCAACTTCTGGACCATCAAGTTCACTTGTTAGTTTGGATAATGAATTTAGTGTAGGTTTTCTTTGTAGAGTTGACATCATGGAAATGAAATTTCTTACAATTAATTATCATATGGAATTTTAAACAACAAAATAATGAATTGGTATTGATGCATTAGGTTTGACGGCCTAGTCAAAATGGGGTGTTGGGTTAGGTTGAACCTCATTGGAGATGATGATGATTAATTGAGATACGATGTTAATAATCTTGAAATAACCATACTTGAGAGTTGAGATTCTTTATTTAAAACCCATTATCGATCAAACAGATATTACTTACCTTAAAATATATTTGACATGACTAATAGACACCAAAATATGAGCAAAACCCTTCAAACGTACTTCATCTAATGAAATAGAAAGAAAGAATCTCAAAGAACAATATGAAGTTATAGAAAGAGTTGTTGCAACATTGATTTTCATCAAAAGAAATCAATCAATCTTATTAAGAGTTATTTTTAGAATTTTTAGCAATCAACGATTATAATTAATTAAATTATATTTATTAAGGCATATGTGGTATTTTAAATATCAAGTCAAAAGTATTAAAAAGTATCAAGTCAAACATTTCATTTTCTATTATGTGACCAAAAAATGCCCTAAGGTATGTTTTAAACATTATGCTAAGATTGTTAAGAGACAAACACAATGGATAGTGATAAATTAAAATAAGTAATTTTATTAAATATGGATCAACTCGTTTGTCAGTCAGAACTTTATTTTTCATTTTTTTGGTAGTTATTAATCTTTGGAATAATTTATGTACTTTGAATAATCGCTCGAAAGACCACGAATGGCCTAGAGTTGTAGCAGATGAGCCATTGTGGTAACAAAGGAGTCAACGACTTTGACAATGTCTAAACTCGAATCCTTAAGGAGATGAGATTCTTACTATATCATATCCCTCTAAAGTTAGTGTCACAGTCATAAACTTTTTTTTTCTAGTTTACTTAACATATAATTAAAGTGATGTATTATATAATAGTTTTTAAGAATTTATGAGTATTCAAATAGATTTTTGATGGTTTTTGACTACTTGTCTAGTTCAATCACCATTCTTTTCGTCATTTTTTAAACTTACCTTGTTGAAGAATTTAAAATCAAACATAACATTAGTCGGTCAATTTTAATATAATCATATACTTTTTAGAATTTTAATAAAATAAAGCAATAAAAAAACCATATTCAATCAAATCAACATTATTAGCCCACTAAAGAGAGGTAATGGTAGGTGACTTCCCCATTCATAATTGGAATACTTTTCACATGGAAGTGATTCTTCTGTCTTTTTTCTTGAGTGATTAACATCTTTTATTATTATATTTCTATTTTTTATTTAATTATTGTTTCATGAAAAGAAACCAAACACATAGTGTAATATTTTGGAAAACGATTGCGTACAAATATGAAGCACCTTTTTTTCTTCCAAATTTGTATTCTATAGATTATGTTTAAAAACATCATGTACATAAAATGTTTTGTATATAATGCATTGATTATATAGTGTTGGGCTTGAATGAAAGTTTAGAACTTGAGATATAAGGCATAGGAGAAGTGGTTTGCATTTGATATTCAAATCATGTTAGTTGAGATAGATTTGATATTCAAATCATGTAAGTTGACATATAAAGTAGATATTCAAATCATAATAAATGAATAATCTTCGTCAATTTTAGAAATATTTGTTTGTCGCTTATATATATATATAGGTGTGAGCATGTAAGAAGTTGAGTTTAACGTGAGAAGTATGGAAAGTGGATATGAACCATGATCATTTTAATCTCATGCCCTTCTGAATTGCATTTTAAAAAGAATTGGTCTTGTGCATTTCATCCTAATATGCATCAATTTCTCATCCAACAGTTGGTGATCTCTTGTCAGGTTACCTCGACTTCTCATTAGAATCCAATCAATATATATGCCAAAGATCATGTGAGAAGTTGAGTTTAAAGTGAGAAACATGAAAAATGGATCCGAATCGTGGATCACACTTTAATCTCATGCACTCCCATGGACTGCACTTTAGAAATGAATTGGTCTGATGTATTTTAATTGTAACACCCCAAAATTTGGAGTCAACAAAAATTTTCATTTACGAAAGGTGGTAATACAAAATACGCCAAAGCGTGAGCTCTTCCCAAAAGTGGGGTATAAAGTAATGCACAATTACAAAGTCTGTACTTTAATGGAGTAGTATAATAACCAACAAGTCTAATTCTTAACAAGGAAAAGACTACAAAAGGGTCAACAGTTTCTACTATCAACTCGCGGTCTAGATGGACCGGTCTCTTCACACATCCCCCAAAGTTCACTCTCAATCCCGGCACCTACTTGGAAACAGCGTCCCTAGTACCTGAGAGACACATCGTCACCACGCAAGTGTTAGGCTAAAGGAGCCTAGTGAGTTGTATCAACAAAATATCATACATATAAAAGCATGTTAAGACATGTGAGATATGCAAGAGTGTATTAACAACAAAATGCATCATGTTAAACCGGTTTATCTTTTATCTTTGAAAACCGTGGGAGCGACCCACTTTCACCAAGCAAGTTACACCTCAGAGTCGAGACACCCCGTTGTCGTCCTCCTACGAAGACTTCCATTGACAACCCCAGAGGCCAAGCACATACGCGGCCACACGAATGACGACGGACATAGGTGCACACCTTTTGACTAGTGCCACCCAAGACTGAGTCGAACTCGTGTAAACTTGAAAGTGCACACCTTTTGACTAGTGCCACTTTAAATCAATCTCATTTCAAAAACGACACAATGTACACCTTTTGACTAGTGTCCCATTGTCCAATTTATGTTTGCGTAAAAACATGGGTACTCACCTTTTGACCAGTGACATCCCGGTCCACTTTTTGACTAGTGACCAATATCATCACACCTTTTGACTGGCGGTGCTTTAGAACATTTGAGCATAGTTGCAAATCTCAATACTTTCATTTACTTCATACAAGCCAACATGCTCGGGATTCAATCCCTTCGCATCATTCCGTGACATACTGACATACATAATGACACGTATTTTTCATGCATACATTGATCATATAATCTTATGAATATAGTTCATCCAAGGTAACATACGATTGATCATTCCATGTATACAATTCCCAAGCAAGATACATATATATATATAGGGGAAGTATTCGTTGCAAACCAGGTAGATTGTACAAACTATAGAAACCTAATCTTAATCATTGATTTTGTTTATATTTTGTTTATCTCCTATCTTTTAGGTGATTTTCAAATATTTTCAAATGTAGTTGAGAGCAAATCTAGGAACTCAATTAATCTAAGCCATTGATCATCTACATGTGTGGTGGAGATTGGTTTGTATAGTTTGTACAAACTATCCGGTTTGCAACGGATACGACCCCTATATATATATATATATATCAATCAAGATGATGCGCTCTCAGTTTTAACAAAATAGTTTTAGCAACTCACCTTGGTATTTTTCACAATCAAACACGGGTTTGATAGCTAGGCACATCACAAGATAGTACCTATACAATCATATTATGGTATACATCAATAAACCGCCAAAATGACACTTACGGTTCACAACCGAAACACTAGTCTAGAGCTAGGCTAGACTATCTCAATGGCCCCCCAAAATCCACCAAACATTATCTAATATAACCCTTAAGGAAAGCCCAAAGCCAAAACTCGAAAAGAATCGGAAACGAAAAACTTCGTCGCGGACACAGAGAGTTGCGCGACCTAGCCGCGCGACCTCAGGTCGCGGGCTTAGGTCGCGGGGTTTGCCTGATCTGCACTATCCCGCGATCTGGTTTGCAAAACTTTACCAAAACTCGATTTTGACTCTCAAAACACTCTACGAATGTTTATGAACGATCCTACGATGATATAACACGATAAACTAACAACCAAACTCGAAAACACCGATAAATCATCAAGATCTATGATTTTTCCCCAAATATAAACCCTAGTTTTCAAGACTCTCAAAACCCGACTAATACACGAAATCAACACGAAATAAACCGTACCTTCCGTTAGGAACTTGATTCTAACAACATTTCATGGCTTGATTTCACCTCCTACGCTCGATTCTTCCTTCGGATCTCGAATCTTCTTCCAAAGCCCTCTTTCTCTCTTTTTCTCTCTTTTCTCTCCTCAAAACACCACACAAACAAATGAAGGGGTGAGGGGTTTTGTAACTAGTTAGTGAGCTAGTTACACTTCACCCCTTCCTTAACTCGGGTATTTACATTCTCATCTCGAAACTATTAAATTGAACACTCAACTCGACCTATAACTTGTAATACGAGTTAATAATTAATTTTGGGAAATGATGCTTATATTTAATCGAATTTCTGTCATTCACTTTTATCAACAAGTTTGAGTTCATAAAATTCCGGGTGTTACATTAATACATCTTATCCAGTTATCCTATGTGCATACACACTTCTCATTCAACGATTGATAACTATTTCTCACGATTCTCATATTAACTTCAACTTCTCACCCATACCAACCTTAAATACATGTATATATAGGACAAATACAAATTGCAAATCAATCAACTAATATGTCTACGAAAATAACGAATACTAATATATCATGATTTGAATTTTATAAAAGATGGTTAAAGTTTATTAATTAATAATTATGATCAATGATTCATATAGAAACAATTAATATATTTATAAGATTAGATATGTGTATGTGTTAGATTATATAGACAATTGAAATTATTTTCTATGATTTTTGACCTTTGCCAAATTTGTATTTTAGTTGTCCTTTACGTGAGATCAAGCTGTTTCCGAAAGACCGGTGAGACCAACACTTTTTATATGAAACTTCACAACAAAATGCTGTGAAAATTAAAAAATTCGAATATTTATCGTAAAAACA
This sequence comes from Centaurea solstitialis, assembly GCA_030169165.1. Lineage (NCBI taxonomy): Eukaryota > Viridiplantae > Streptophyta > Magnoliopsida > Asterales > Asteraceae > Centaurea > Centaurea solstitialis. The sequence goes on from CM058043.1 coordinate 17,540,940, forward strand.
TACTAAAAACATATAGAGTGAAAAAAATTTCCACAACAAGGTAAACAAATGAAACCTTTACAGCTCAAAAAATGGTGAAGGTAACAAAAAAATAATTCGAATCTTCACAGCAAAAATGCTGTGAAGGTCAAAAAAATCGAACTTTCACATCAAAAAATACCGTGAACGTAACCTTTACAGTGTTTTTACGATGAATGTTCGATTTTTTTTAAAACTCCACAGTGTTCTGGTATGAAGTTTCATGTAAAAATGTTGGTCTCACCGGTCTTATGGAAACAGCTTGGTCTCGCCTGAACCTAAGTCCCTCCATATATTACAACGTTGTAAGAGTTTGGTTCTTGTGAGACCAAGTTGTTTCTGTGAGACCGGTGAGACCAACATCTTTTACGTGAAACTTCACATTAAAACACCGTGAAAGTTAAAAAAATTGAACATTCATAGTAAAAACAATGTAAATGTTATGTTCACGATGTTTTTGATGTCAAAGCTCAACTTTTTTGTACCTTCATAGCATTTCCGCTGTGAAGGTTCGCATTATATATTTGTTACGTTCATAACATTTGAGTCGTGAAGGTTTTGTTTTTTACCTTGTTGTGGTATTTTTTTTACCTCGAAAGTGTTTTTGAGAATGAGTATTCGAGTTTTATTTACCTTCACGGTGGTTTTATGAAATTTTATACGTTAGCTCTTGATCTCACACGGTCTCACGAAAAGAGCTTGATCTTATGCGAACCTAAATCATATTGTGAACACATGAAAAATATATTATAATGTTTTAAACAAAAAGATATCTTACATGAAAAATATATTATAACGTTTTAAACAAAAAGATAGAGTAAAATACAAATTTGGTCCCTGTGGTTTAGCAAAAGTCTCACTTTTGGTCCCTACAGTTTAAAAAATACACATTAGCCACTGCAATATGCGTTTTGGTCCAATTTTGGTCCCTCTGACTAACAGTCGTTAAATAAAGCCGTTAGTTTAGGGTCAGTTTGATTTTTTTCCATTTTTTTCATGTTTTTACCTTAAGAATAACCACAAGGGCCAAAAATGTAATTTATTCTACATATTTATACATCTTCACCCACCACCAACACCACCATCCACCACCACCAGCCACCACCACCATCCACCATCCACCACCACCACAACCCATCATCCACCACCTCCTTCTTCTTCATCCACCACTACCACCACCACCACCACCCACCCACCACCACAAACCATCCACCACCACCTCCTTCTTCTTCACCCACCACCATCCACCCACCACCACCACCACCACCCATCCACCACCACCACCTCTGTATATATATATATAGATATATTATATCGCAAATCGTATCCTCTGATAACGCAAGACAGTAAGGCTGGTTCTTAAACAAGAAAGTCAATTCATTATCGGAAAACCCAAAACTCTTATACACCTCCATCTTCTTGTCCATCGCCGAAATACTTCTCGAAGCAATATGCCGATATCCCCTGTTTTCCCTTGATCCAATTCAATTTACTTGTACGCCATTCCTGCGCCTGAGTGAAATGCCGAGCGTTCTTATGAACAAACTTCCCAATATTCTCATTCGAGAAACCATAGCTCTGTAACAACATAACATTTGCAGTAAACATCTTTAAAGTAATAGATGTGGAAAACAACCATCTGGACCTGTTAATGGTTTCAATCACTCTCTCATTGCTTCCTAATAGCGTCTTGAGGTAATCAATAGTCGGAATTATCCGCGAATGTAAACCTAATTCAAATAAGTTAGGGTTTCTCTTCAGAAGACTGATCAGATCTGCAACAGACAAGCCGAGTTCGAGAAAAACCCTAACTTTAGGTTCTAGGGTTTCGTTAGCTCTGTAGAATAAAAATTTAGGGGTCCATAAGACTAAATCCTTGATCTGGTCATCGTTAAAACCACAATCTCTAAGGATATGGATGACTGAATCGCAATTTCGAGTGGTGGTGGGACGACGTACCTTTGATGATGAAGAAATGGCGGATTCTTTGGAGAATCCGAGTGTGTTGATGAGATAGTCTACGGGAGGTGGCCGGAGAGGCGATCGGCGAGAGGTGACCGGAGAGCGTCAGCGAGAGGTGGCCGGAGAGGCGGTCGGCGAACGATGGCGGCTGTGGTGTTGGTGGGTGGGTGGTGGTGGGTGATGAAGAAGAAGAAGAAGGAGGTGGTGGATGGGTGGTGGTGGTGGTGGTGGGTGGATGGGTGGTGGTGGTGGGTGGGTGGGTGGTGGTGGTGGTGGGTGACTGGGTGAAGAAGAAGAAGGAGGAGGTGGGTGTATACATGTGTAAATATATAGAATAAATTACACTTTTAGTCCTTGTGGTTATTCTTAAGGTAAAAACAAGAAAAAAATGAAAAAAATCAAACTGACCCTAAACTAACGGTTTTATTTAACGACTGTTAGTTAGAGGGACCAAAATTGGACCAAAACGCATATTGCAGTGGCTAATGTGTATTTTTTAAACTGTAGGGACCAAAAGTGAGACTTTTGCTAAACCACAGGGACCAAATTTGTATTTTACTCAAAAAGATATCTTAATAAACGTGTTGAGAGTTTCTTATTTTAGACGTCTCCTCATAAATTAGTATACTAAAATAAGGTTTTTGAAAATAGGCTTCTCACAATAAAAATCGAATTAAGATAGCCTAAAATAATTCAATTTACTCCTCAAAATATATGCAAAAAAGTTAATCCTTGAAAAAATATAATATAATTTAGAAAAACAGCTGCTTGAAAAATCAACGAGTTTGTATCATTATAAACCATAACATTTTATCAAATATCTAATTTAATGATATTGACATAGAATAATGAGTCCATTTCTAGTTGGAAATTATAATACACGTTTTTATGCGATTTTACATAAACTAGTTTTATGGTATGCAAAAGCATAATATTTCAATTTCATATAGGGCCGGCGCTCATTTTTTTTGTCTGGGTGAAAGCTCGCAACGGGGCTTGCTTAACGGATACACGAAATTGAGATCTTTGTTACATGCAAATCTTTCTATCGAAAAAACCTTGCTTACTTAATTCAGAGGGTTGATTATTTAGAACCCTTTTTGCTCATAAGATAAGTAAGAACCAGTAATCAGTTTAATTTTTTCATACATATCATTTGTTTTTAAAGAGCTCACATTTTTTTGAACGACAACTTAATTAGTTGTTATTAACACCTTAGTTAGATTACAAACGCCTCTACCCAGGTTTGAACCTGAAACTTCTACTCAGGGTGACTCCTCTACTAACCAGGCTAGCCCCAGTTGGCTTAAAGAGCTCACATTTGATTGTATTTATTAATTTATAGATGCAATACTAACCATCAAATAAGTCTTTATTTAGAAAAGAATGTTGATTCAAATGAAATGAATGTTGATATAGGGTTGTGTGAGAATATCAATTAACATGAAAAATGTAACAAGATATTTGGATTTTTATCATTTTTCCTTTTTAGAATAAAATTGATTTTGTGTATCTCACACGTGTTGATCTAGTATTTTTTTTTTTTTTCCAATTATGATTGATTAATGGTGAAGATTTCTTCTTACTCTTTTCATCGTAACCCCATTTTTTTTACCGGAATCCAACCAAGATTGCAAATACTTACTACTTACTACTTATTGCAATATTTATAACGATAGATGATGACAAAAACATGCCTTCTGTAAATGAAATGAAAAATAAATTAAACCAAAAGGGTTGCTGTAACTTCACTAGAAGTTGAAGGACTAGATAAAATGTTGAAAGAACTTATCCATATGACCATATGGTTACTTTGTAGTTGAGATAAGATAAGGAGGTAAAGGCAGATCTTAAAAATGAATGCTGTCCTTGTTTTAAATTTAAAAATATAAGACTGGGTACATCGGTTATATATATGAATTTATGTATGAAAATCATGAATTTATTGAGCTTTTTAGCTGACTATTAATAATAATATACATCTCAAAAATAGGAGATTCAGGAGTGGACAAAAACAAAGAACCGGCTTAGGAGTTAAATTTGTGCTTATTTTTTTTTATTTTTTTTTGTATTTAATTGGGATTCATTTTAACCTACTTCAGTATGGGACGAATTAGGTGGGAGACTTGGTGGTTTTTTTTTATTATTATAAGTCTTCCACTATGGTTTGGAGTTTATCTCTTTTATCTCATTTAGGCATTGTTGACAATTTTTGAAGATTTATGAAAAGTTTAAGCATATAAGATGTGGTTAAACTCCAAAAATCTTCAAAAATTGTCAACAATTGTCAACATCAAATAAGGCATTGGTGGTTTTTTTTTTTTTTTTTAATTATTATAAGTCTTCCGCTATGGTTTGGAGTTTATCTCTTTTATCTCATTAAGGCATTGTTGACAACTTTTGAAGATTTATGGAAAGTTTAAGCATATAAGATGTGGAGTAATCTTCAAAAATTGTCAACAATTTTTAATAACTTATTTATACTCATACAAAAAATGATACTACAACTTCAGTTTTTAGACAATGTTGCATTTCTCTTGATATTAGTTATTAAAAAACTTTGACCTAGTTATTTAAATCTGATTATACACCAAGAACAATTAAAAATAAAAATCCTAACCAACTTCAAATCATGATAATAACTTTAGATGTCCATCTAAACCTTTGTTTATACATATTTATCATAGAGAAAATTCTTCTTGACGTGAGCACAACCTTCGTGATTGGTTGAGCAATGATTAACGTTAAGTAGTGATCGAAGATTGTATTCACGGAAAATTAAAAGCTTTAAAACGAAAGTACGTGGCTGGTTTAGTGAAATTCATATTATTTGATCAAACATGAAAAACGACCTGTTAACATTTTCTATACATGACCCATTAAATCTAAGGATTGAATCTATCGACTATTTAAAATTGATGTTTTCACATATGTTTGTGGTTTCTTTCTAAGTTACATATGATATGTTTTGACACTTTTGTGTTTGTCTAATTATTCATGCTTATCATTAATTTTTCGAAAAGATCTTACCCTTTCCAGGAAATGAGATATAAGTTATCTATGGTCAACAATCGACTTTAAAGAAATTTATTGGAAATTAACGTCTATGAATAAACAACAAATGCATCTTCTTGTAGAAGAAATACTTGAAAAACTGTTTTAGCATTTTTGTTTTTGTTTATTGATGTCAATTGAACAATTACAAAGTTTTGTATCATGATAGAATAAAAACATTTAGATGTTGATTGAAAACAAAAAACAAAAAATAGGGGATTTTAGTAATAATCTTTACTACATATAATAATAATAATCAAAATCGAATTAGACTTATGTTACTCGTCAATATTTTTCGTACTTTCTTGATATGGACATTCCATTTGTTATATCAGAAGGTGGATGTCGCTTTCCATCTACAATCCAAAAAGGAAAAAGAAAAAGAAAAACTACAAAACACGTCATGGACGAATTAGTTGGCGTCGATATTATTAACTAGTGCGGTTAGGGTTTCTTGAAAAGTCGAATGACGTCATTTTACAAGTTGAATCAAATGATATTAACAATAATCCTAAAATTAAAGTCTTAAATGTACATTTTAGGTAATATATACAAACTTCTACGAAACCTTTATAACTTAACGTGGCACTTTAACCAGCCTAACATAAATCTTGGATACTACGTTTTTGACATAACATAACATCATATTATAACTACTGTAATAATACCTACATATTTACTTTCCGACTTGATTCATTTATCCGTCTTTTATTTGTAAAAACTCATAAAATTACAGTTATAACATGTTTAGTGACTATTTTGTTTGTAGTTAGTGATTTGTATTATATTAAAAAAATAAAAATAAAACATGCAATATGTCTAAAGATAATTTTCTGATTTAGATGTAAAGGAAAATACAATAATAGATAATAGCCAATGCCACATCAGCTTTTCCCAACCCCACAATTAACTCTCTAAAACCCTCTCTGTTAGTACAAACCCTCCAAACCCTCCCATTTAATTAAACACACCCCTCACATACACACACAACACAACCGTTGTGAGCGGTATAGGGAAGCCGATCTGCTTTGAACCCCCAAAACGCTGACTCCGAGCGGTACTTGCTAAACCCGCTGAGCTACGGTTCGAAGCCGCTCAACCCCGCTCGCGTTACGCACCGCCAATAGAAAACTTTTTTCTTTTGTGCTAAGAAAAAAAACAAATTTCCAAAAAGTTAATTATGAAAATTTGACAATTCTAGCAATTTGAGGAAGTGGGGTCCGCAGAGGCGTTCCGTGAGGTCAGCCGCACCATAGCAAATCCCAAAATGAAAGAAAAACCTTTATAAAAGAAAAGTCCGCAAATCGAGCCGAATATAAAAATAAAAATTTATTCAAAATTCCAATAAAATTCCAATAACATCACTCTCTTATCACAGATAACACCTCCACTTATCATCTAGACAGTGATAAGTGGGTCCACTTATCATATCCCTAATCCCCCTTTCTCTATCATCTCGTACAAACCCGTGTTATCTCCAGTAGTATTTATATCTTGTCTCCTTTGGTTCTTCGCTTCACACATCCTCTTTAGCTTTCTCTCTCTAAAAACCATACTTTCTCTCTCTAGAAATCCGTTAAAAAGGAGAGAGATTGGGGAGATTTCTTCAGTAGAAATCGTACGATCTGTTGTTTATCGTAATCTATCGTTCGCCTAATTGGAAAGGTAAAATTGAAAGTTGTTTGTTTTAATCTTATCAATTTCGTAGAATAATCTTACTTTGATCGCTTGATTTATGGAGGTTTTGTGGATTATGGATTATGGATTATGAATCTAGTGGTTATTTGTATCGATTTTGATGTTTTTTGTGGTGTATACTTTGTGTTAATTTGGAAAATTGTTAGGTTTTTGGTTGAATTAGGGTTTTTTTGGTTGTTTTAGTTGAATTTTACGTAAATTTGTGGTTTGAAGTCTCCGATCTGTGAGGATTAGAGGTGGTTGTTGTTTCATTTTTATTTATTTATTTGTTTTTTTAATTTAATTTTAATTTTGATTTTTGTTTGCAGTTGTTGGAAACAGGGAAAGGTATGTCTTCTCTCAGCAGAGAGCTTGTATTTTTGATACTTCAGTTTCTAGATGAAGAGAAGTTCAAAGAGACTGTTCATAGGTAGGGTTTAATAAAATTTGTTAATTTCTGTTTTTTAATTTTTATGTGTAAATTGCTAAGTTATCTTAGGGTGTGTTTGGTTGTGGAAAACTGTTTTCATTATAAAATGGAGTTGAGTTTTCATTTTCAGTTTTCTATGAAAATTTTAGAAAAGACATTTGGTTGAAATGGCAGAGTTTTCATTTTCCATTTTAAAAAGTTTTGAAAAAACTACTCAATCAGTTTTCTAAGTTACATGATAATTAGAAAACTGAAAATTTTGATTTTCTTGGAAAACTTTTGAAAACTGAATGAACCAAATGCGTTTTCTAAAATTTAATTTTCCTTCAAAAAATTTTTGAAAAACTGGGAAATTTTCCACAACCAAACGCACTCTCAATATTTGGCCTTTGTGTAATTGTTTTTGTTGTTGTTGTTGATATGGAGGCTGGAGCAAGAATCAGGATTTTTCTTCAACATGCGTTACTTTGAGGAAATGGTGACGAATGGTGAGTGGGATGAGGTGGAAAAATATTTGTCTGGATTCACGAAGGTTGACGATAATAGATATTCGATGAAAATCTTCTTCGAGATACGAAAGCAGAAGTACCTAGAAGCTTTAGACAAGTACGTTTTACTACAACCCTAGGCTTTTTGTTGCATTTATTAGAGGGTCATTATGTTATACAAACCAAGAAATGTGACTAAATATATAAATTAGAGGTCAAGGAGGTCTAAAGCTTTTAATGATTGGTTTGTAGTGACCTTTTTAGTTCTCATTTTTTGTTTGTATACCATCACTCGTGTTTGATTTGATAATTGATAGCAAGATTCTTTCAAACTTTAGTTGCGATGGTAGATTGTTATAATCTGATTATTTTGTAGGAAGGATCGTGCTAAAGCCGTTGAAATTCTAGTAAAGGACTTGAAAGTGTTTTCCGCTTTTAATGAAGATCTCTTTAAGGAAATAACTCAGCTTTTGACTCTGGAGAACTTCAGGTTCGGAAGAATTTCCTGCAAAGAGCTTTCCTTTTCGTGATACTAATCGCCTAATCCATCCGAATTTCATTGTATAAAGTCGGTACATGGTACAATCTGACATAAATCATGCACAGGGACAATGAACAATTATCAAAATATGGAGACACCAAGTCTGCTAGAAGTATAATGCTTGGTGAACTGAAGAAACTAATCGAGGCAAATCCCCTGTTCCGTGATAAGCTAAATTTCCCAAGCTTAAAGAACTCAAGACTTCGGACACTTATTAACCAAAGGTTCTTACCTTGTGCATTTCTAGCTGTGGGTTTTCTTCTTCAATATCAGGACTTGCTTATAATTGTTCTTTTTTGGGTTGTAGTTTGAACTGGCAACACCAGCTTTGTAAAAACCCCAAGCCAAATCCGGACATAAAAACGCTGTTTGTTGACCATTCTTGTGGACAGTCACAGCCAAATGGTGCACGAGCTCCATCTCCCGTAACTACTCCATTAATGGGTTCTATACCAATGGGAAAGCCTGCTGGCTTTCCGCCTCTGGGTGCTCATGGTGTAAGTGGAATCAGCCTTCTATCTTTTAGTGGTTTAAAACTCCAAAACTGAGGTTTTTAACCATTATTTTTATGTTTGTATCTTAAGCCTTTTCAGCCTGGACCAGCACCTCTGCCAACATCTCTTGCTGGTTGGATGGCAAATCCAGCCCCTGTGCCTCATCCGTCAGCTTCTGCAGGTCCTATTGGTTTCACTCCACCTAATAATTCTGGTATGTTATTTGACGTGATATAATATAATCATCAATATTTTTGAGAAAGAGTAAAATGTCAAATTTTTTTTCCTACTGCATTTAGTGTAGTTTGCCATAAAGTGCAATATTCCTAAATATCATTATTTTCTTGTTTTTATATTATTGAAGCTTTGTTAAAGCGCCCTAGGACTCCTCCAACCAACAATCCAGCTGTAGACTATCAAACAGCGACTCCGAACATGTTTTGAAGAGAACAAGGACATTCGGCATATCTGATGAAGTATGACATACTCTGCCTATTTACTCTTTCTTTGATCACCTTGAGGAAAGATATTATGAATATTGCTTGATTGTTAAATTCTGTTCAACTTACAACCTTAAAATGTGGGTAAACTGATCTTTTGAAAGTTAAATGCTTGGTTATTAAAGCAATCTAAACTCAATTCTTTTTCCATATTCTTAAAATCTAGAGAACATTGATTTATTTTAAATATTGATTTCAACTTCTCTTAACCAAAAAAATTAAGTTTCTTTATTTTGAACTGGATCAATATCTGCATCATTTGGAAAGTCTTTTCTGGATTTCGTCTATCCCAAAAGAATTTCACTTTCGATTTGATACACATAATTATAGAAATCTTCCACTCTAACTGAATGCTAAAATATCTTTGCAAATTTAAGTTGAGGCTGATTTTATGGGCCAAAACCAGTTGCACCTACTTTTGCAATGATTAGTATGGGAGTAATATGTAATGTAACTTGGCATAAAAAGCTACGGATGGGAAGTTTCAATTGTTAACGCAATAAGAAATAGTCGCAGTTCTTGTGGGACAAAGGGAGTGTTTTTCCCTCTAAAAAGGGATTAGTTCCTAAGGAAACTCTGTACGATTTCATTCTCGCAAGTTGGCTGATACTAAATGATAATACATCTGTGTGATGTTCTTAGCAGGCCAATCATATGCCAGTAAATATCTTACCTGTTGGTTATATTGGCCAAAGTCATGGTCAAAGCTCGTACTCTTCTGATGATTTACCTAAGGCTGTAGTGATGACCCTAAACCAGGGCTCCCTAGTCAGAAGTATGGATTTCCATCCAGTACAGCAAATTCTGCTTCTTGGTTAGTTTCTACTTCCCATGTACGCTAGAAATTAAAATTAGACTTTCTTTGGTTTACGTTTTTAGAAATTTTCGATGCTTGAAATTGCTCAGGTATTTTATTTTTACCTTCTTATTTATTTTTGCTCGGTCTTGACTCATATTAGTTGGATCGAACAACGGAGACATCATGATATGGGAGCTAGGTAGTAAGGAGAAGCTTGCTCACAAGAATTTCAAAGTTTGGGATCTTAGTGTTTGTTCGATGCCCTTGCAGGTTTGTATATGACACTAGTTTTTCTTAATTATTTTTTTGTTAAATGCGCATTGACTTTGACTGTAATGCACTTTGTGTTTGTCATAGGCATCTTTGACCAACGACAATACCGCTTCAATTAATCGTGTAACATGGAGCCCTGATGGAACACTGTTTGGTAAATATTGATAGTTTGCCTTTCTTTCAGTTACAAGCATTAGCAAATATTGCTTTACTGTAACCAATAAGTTGAAGTTATGCGAGATTTGCATCCTTACCATGGAACCTTCATATAGGTATTGCATACTCAAAGCACATTGTGCAGATATACTCTTATCATGGCGGTGATGATCTGCGAAACCACTTGGAGGTTTGTGTGCTTTCACCATCTTGTTTATTCACTCATTTTTAAACCTCCTTTAGATACCTATGATTCAAATGAGCAGCGTTTTACTTGTTTTGGTTGTACAGATCGAGGCTCATGGTGGCAGTGTTAATGATCTCGCTTTCTCTTACCCAAACAAACAACTTTGCATTGTGACATGCGGAGAGGATAGATTAATAAAGGTTTGTCTTCTACAAAATGCTTTATTTTAGAATGATCCTCTTTTGAACCTTGTCGCTTAAAAGTTGAAGCTCTCTATAGGTGTGGGATGCAGTAACAGGGACAAAACAGTATACGTTTGAGGGTCATGAATCACCTGTATATTCTGTATGTCCGCATTTCAAGGAGAATATTCAGGTATAATAAAACTCTCTAAGTGAAGATCTAATAAATTAGTTCTGCTCCTCCGATTTCTTGCTCATGCATAATTTAGGACACTTGATTAAGACCTTAGAACACAAAGATTGTTATGCTTTTGTAAAGGATCGTGGAGAAAAAGAAGTTAATGGTGAGAAGCGTGAGAAGCGGATCTTAACTATTGATCTATTTTAATCTAATGCCCTCCCATGAATTCCGGTTTAGGAAGGAATTGATCCGGTGCATCCTGGAGCATCTTATCTCGGTGCACCCGATCGTAATGTGCATCCATTTCTCATCTAGTGGTTGATAACCACTTCTCACACTTCTCACCAAATGTAACACTTCTCACCAGAACCCAACCCTTGGTATCATGCAGTATTCTTGTTCTGTATATTCATAGTGCATCTACACCAGTGCTTCCATTTATATAAAGTGTGTTAGAAAAAGTTGAAGTGAATCAACATTTCAATTCACGATTAATGATTAGTAAAATGAATTCTTAATCCAGTTCATACGTTGACTACCATGCTGGTAAACAGTATTTGACCCTTTTTGATGCATCTAAATTTTCTTGTACCAGTTTATCTTTTCAACAGCCACTGATGGGAAAATAAAGGCATGGCTGTATGACAATATCGGTTCAAGAGTGGACTATGATGCACCAGGTCATTCATCCACCACTATGGCATACAGTGCTGATGGAACAAGGTTTAAAAACTGATGTCTTTGCTCTTCCCATTACTCCATATATTCTGGATATTGCAATGTTAACTAAAATATCTTTTTATATGATGCTTGGACAACTAATAGGTTGTTCTCATGTGGGACAAATAAAGAAGGAAATTCATACATTGTTGAATGGAATGAAAGCGAAGGAGCTGTAAAGCGTACGTATAACGGGCTCGGGAAGCGATCTGCTGAGGTTGTGCAGTTTGATACTATCAGGAATCGTTTTCTTGCTGCTGGTGACGAGTTTATGGTTAAATTTTGGGATATGGACAATGTTAACTTATTAACGACAACCGATGCTGAGGGTGGTTTACTGGTACTCATCAGATGCTTTCATTTAGATACACCCTCATAGATGTATGTTTCAGACTTTGTGCAACTGATTCTTGGTTCTTGATATATCTGCAGGCTTCTCCTTGTATAAGATTTAACAAGGAAGGAATTCTGTTGGCTGTTTCAACAAGCGACAATGGCATTAAAATTCTAGCTAATCCAGATGGGATTAGGTTGCTAAGAACTATGGAGAATCGACCTTTTGATGCTTCCAGAGTTGCATCAGCATCTGTTGTGAAGGTAAATGGGTTCTTATGTTTGATATCCTTTTGTGTTTTGCATAATCTCTTCTCCTCCCTTGCTTGCATCTATGCCGTGTTTACTGAAAGTCTACAAATGTACAGACAACCCCCATGATGAGCATGTTTGGTGCGGCTAATACATCTGTGGGACCGAGTATTATGGATAGAGTTGCACCAATGCCCTCCATGGTGGCGATGGTGAGTATTTCTATCTGGATACGATTGCTATTAAACTTTGCCATGATGGTTCTGACTAAATGGCATATACATCTGTTCAAAATTTGTGCTCATGATGCTAATCTTTTTTCCATGGCTGTGTTTGTAGAATGGTGACAATCGGAGTCAGATAGATGTAAAACCCAGAATCATAGACGAGTCTATGGAAAAATCTAGAATATGGAAATTGACAGAAATTAATGAACCATCACAGTGCCGCTCTTTAAGGCTTCCTGATAATACATCTTCAGCAATGCGGGTATTTATACACTTCACCTTAATTTGTAGCACTTCTATAGTCTATATTTCTGTCGGAAAGCATATTTCACATGTTTGCATTTATATCATCATCATCATCACAAGCCTACCTTCATCATCTTCATGTCATTGTTAGCATCATTCTGTATAGTTTTAGTTTGCATTTGTTCCGAGTACTTATTAAACTATGTCAAATGCCAATTTGTTAACTTCGATCAGTAGTGATATATATATATATATATATATAGAGGGAGGTTCATACGAAAAATATAACTTTTTAAGAAAACGCGAGGAGCAATCTCAACCACTCATCTCGGTCATCAAAGGCGGCTTTGACTGTTCCCCCCTTTAACAATCTCTACCCTCCCATGAATTGCGTCAATCCTTCGTGATCACGCCCACCGTAACCGCGAGATGAGTGGTTGAGATTGCTCCTCACTTTTTCTTAATTGACATGCTTCTCGTTTGAACCTTCCCCTATATATATAGGGTTAGGTTCAAATGTGAACTCAATTTTGGTTGTGAATGTGAGGACAAATCTCAACACACATTTTCGGTTACGGGGGACGTGATCACGGAGGATTGACGCGATTCATGGGAGGGTGGAGATTATTAAAGGAGGGGACCCGGTCAAATCCGCATTTATTGACCGGATGAGTGGCTGGGATTCGTCTTCATGCTCACAACCAAAATTGAGTTCAAATTTGAACTTTCCTATATATATATATATATATATCAAAACACCGAAATATGAAACAATTTCATCAAAAAATGAATCATATAATATAATTTCATCACATTAAACAATTTGATGAACCAATTTCATTGATTTAACCAATGAAATCGATGGTTTACACGGTTTACAACCAAAAACTGGTTTACAGAACCCCCCCCCCCTCTCTCTCTCTCTATATATATATATATATAATATCAAACGGGTCTGACCTTTTCCCTTTTTTATTCACCGTGTTTATGTTACAGGTTTCAAGATTGATTTACACAAATTCAGGACTTGCCATATTGGCTCTAGCAGCTAATGCTGTCCATAAGTTATGGAAATGGCAGAGAAACGATCGCAATTCAACTGGGAAGGTATTTATGCTTCACAGTTCACATTCTGAATCCTGCTATTTGATGTTAAACTGAGCTTATTTCTGACACCTTCATTGCCTCTTTTAGGCTACTGCTAATGTTGTACCTCAACTATGGCAACCGACAAGTGGTATATTGATGACCAACGATATCAGTGAGACAAACCCAGAAGATGCTGTTCCATGCTTTGCATTGTCGAAGAACGATTCATATGTTATGTCTGCTTCAGGCGGGAAGATCTCTCTGTTCAACATGATGACATTTAAGGTAACACTTTAGGTGTATTTCATATCCCCATTGATTTTTTTAATGAGTCCGTACTATAGTTTCTCATCATGCTATTTGGACATTTTGACTTCTTCCTGGTCAAAATCTAATAATAATACTCCGCAGCTGAGATGAAAATTTACTTGTGTTTGTGGCGGATTGCGGACATAGTAAAGATGTAATGAAAGATGCAGATTGTCACAAATTGCTGGGGGTGTAAACGAGTTGAGCCGAGCCTAACCAAGCTTGAGCTTGGCTTGTTTCGAGCCTTATGTATCAAGCTCGAGCTCAGCTAGTCAAGGATTTAGCAGGCTCGAGCTCGGCTGTTTGTTAGACGAGCTTAAGACTCTTTTATCTGTAAATCTATTCATTCTTAATATTATTTTTTATTTATTTATAAGATATGTTATTTAATATATTTATATTATATATTAATTGACGCGAGCCTAAACGAGCTTAATCATATAGGCTCGAAATTAAGCTCGTTTATTAAACGAGTCTAAAATGAAGCTAGTCTCGGCTCAGGCTTGTTTAACTCAAGCTCGAATCGAGCTTTTAATGAGTCGATCCCAAGTAGCTTACGAGCAGCTCGGCTAGCTTACACCCCCTACAAGTTGCTACAAAACCTGAATATATCCTTGTTTGTGCTCAATTCTAGCTATGGATAGGCTAATTTGACTAACAGTAGATGCTTTTTTTTTTCTTAGCTCTTCACTTTTTAGCTGCTTATTAATTTTGTTTGTATGCACAGACTATGACGACGTTCATGGCCCCACCTCCTGCAGCAACCTTTTTGGCATTTCATCCACAAGATAACAACATTATTGCCATAGGCATGGAGGACTCTTCTATCCAAATATACAATGTTCGAGTTGATGAGGTTGTTCCTTGGCTCTTATTCAAGAATAAATCTCAAGTTAAATCTGTTAATAATACATGAAGTAGTGATGCTCTTTATTTATCTGAACAGGTCAAAACAAAGCTTAAAGGACATCATAAAAGGATAACGGGCTTGGCTTTCTCCAATGTGCTTAATGTGCTAGTATCATCTGGTGCTGATTCTCAGGTACGATAAAGTAGACGAGGGTTGGTGCTTGATTTGTTGTTTTTTTTAGTAAATTTTGGTTTTAGTCTCTATGGTTTGTTAGAACTTGCGATTCTCTTCTCTATGGTTTAGAAGTTATGGTTTTCGTCCCTATGGTCTATAATTTTATTGCTATTTTTTGTCCTTATGATTTACAACTTATTGTGGTTATGGTCCTTGTGGTTTAAAATTCTTTACTACTTTAGTTTCTTGTACTTTAAAGGGACGAAAATAGCAATAAATTACAAACCAGACGGACAAAAATGAAAATTTCTAAACCACAGGGATGGAAATAGAATTTTATAACAAACCACAGGGACTAAAATCGTAATTTACTCTTTTTTTTTTTTTTTTTTTTCTTTTTCTTTCTGGAGTTGTTTTAAGTTCTTGAAATGTCAACTGTTTAAACGGTTTACATATCCAGAGGGAATATCTTTATTGCCTGTAAAATATCGATAGTTGGGGTAAGAATGCAGTCGTTTATACTAATATGTTTGTCTATTTGCAGTTATGTGTTTGGAACACAAATGGATGGGAAAAACAAACAAATAAACACTTGCAAATTCCGGCAGGACGTGCGGCCGCTCCCCTTGCTGACACGCGTGTGCAATTTCACCAAGATCAGACACACTTGCTAGCCGTCCATGAAACTCAGATAGCCGTTTATGAAGCACCGAAACTGGAATCCCCAAAACAGGTCCGTTTCCTCAATAACTACTCGTATCTTTGGCACTGTTCGAGTGTTGTCGTCTTTGTATAATGTTACGGTGTATCTTCTTAACTAAAATTTGGAAAAAATGGGCATCCTTTGAGTTTGCTCCAAGAACATGCAGTGGTGGTTAAATTTGGTAACCGTGGGTGTCAATTCTCGCTTGCATGCACCTGGACTAATCCCGTGGGCCCCTAAAGATAACAGCCATGAACGACAATTAGGGGGTGTTTGGGATTGCTTATTTAAAACAACTTTTGCTTCTTTGTAAAAGCGCTTATCAACTTATGCGTTGTCAAATCGGAGTTTTTTAAAAAGTTTTTTAATTAGCTTATGATGGTACAGAAATATAATAAGCTAATAAATTGTTTTTAGGGGTGTTTGGGATTGCTTATACATGTGAAGTAACCAAAAAGTTGATAAATTGTTTCAAATAAGTTAATAAGTTAGAATGAAGCGACTTATTTCATTCATGGGTCTACCTTGTTACTTCATTGTTTTGCTACATCTTTAATACTCCCTCCATCCCAAAATATCTTTCCAATTCTACCCTTGATTATGAGACCGAGAAAATTATTACTCCCTCTATAGTCTATGGTAAAACTATCATTTAATTGATTAAAAACTTTAATAATTACACATTTCTAAAACCGTGTGCCTTTTTCATTGTTGACATTTATTTTGGGACGGATAAAGTTATTTACAACTTTCATCAACTGAAGTTAGAACAAGGTTATTTCGGTAATTATAAATTTAGTCATGATTTATGATGGAACATTCTTATGCATGTTATAGTGGTTCCCGCCAGAGACAAGTGGCTTGATAACCCACGCCACTTATTCGTGCGATAGCCAATCCATATTTGTCGGTTTTGAGGATGGAAGTGTTGGTATTCTTACTGCAACAACACTCAGGTTGCGATGCCGGATCAGTTCAACTGCGTATTTGCCAAGCAATCCAAAGTGAGTATTTTCTTGGTGCAATTATTTTTTTTTAAAAAGTACGTATTTCATCCCTATATTTCCAAGTGAAATAAGCTGTTGCCATTGTGCTTCAACAGTTACTTGACCACAATACGCTATTATTATTATTCCGACGACTTTTTCCCACCGGCCATAAAAGGAACTGGTTTGACCGGTTTGTTCTTGTTAAAACATGTTATGTTTTTTTTGGAAAGGAAGAACATGTTAGTTTTTTGTGGAAAGGAAAAACTTTTTAAAACATGTTATGTTGTTGCTTAGGGTAAATGTTAGTTTTTTTTTGCCTAAAACTTGGAAACATATTTTTCTTGGGCCATATATTTGAGAATCCTGAGCTAGCTTTATTTTTTAAGCTTATTAGAAAATTTCTTGTTGTTAAGTTGTAGGATGGTTTTTTGTTTATTTTCTAAGCTACCTTTCATCAGCCATTATGTCTATTTTGTTTAATGGTTTTCCTACGGAGAATTCAACCTTGAGCGTTGTGTTAGACAAGGTGACCCCTTCTCCCTTTATCTTCCTTATCATGATGGAAGGGATGAATGTTGTGGTTTCATAAAAGACAAAAAGGACATCTTCCTTTTACGTATTTAGGCCTTCCGCTTGGAGCATTGATGTCCCGTCGTTCTTTATGTTAAGCGGTGATCCATAAGTTGTTTTCATGGTTAGAGGGATGGTTCAGAAAACTTATTTCGGTAGGAGGAAGACTCGCACTAATTAAATCTGTGCTAAATAGTCTGCCGTTGTATTTCTTCTCCTTGTATTGGCCCCCCTTGGCAGTGTGCGAACCCTTGAGTTTAAGAAAGAAATTCTTTTGGGGAGGGGGTAATTGGACTTGTTATCCCGTGGGTTCAGTGGGAGTGGGATAAGGTTGTTTTTGATGTTCAAATGGGAGGACTAGCCGACTAGGGGTCAAGAGTGTCCGGGCTTTTTTGGCCTTGTTGGGTAAAGTGGCTTTGGAGATTCAAGTAAAAAAAGGGGCGTTGTAGCATAGAGTTATTTTGAGCATTTTTTGGAGAGGACAAAGGCCTTAACAGTAGCTTGCTTAGGGACGCTTAGAGTGGAGTAATGAAGGCAATAAAAAAGACCGAGGAGTTATGGCTTCCCTAGGAGTAGAGTTGATCGTGAGTTTGAAGAGCTTCTGTATCTCATAGCACTCATTTCGAACAAGGCAGACAAGTGGAAATGGGATTTGGATGCAAACGGAATTTTCACAGGGAAGAAGTTGAGGGATTCAGTGGAGGATAGGCTATTAGACGATCATAATGGGGAATGGACTTGTATTCTAGGCTTTGTCCCAAATGCCGCAGTGATGTTGAAAACTTAAAGCATTGCTTTCTGGATTGCTTGGTGTCTGAGGAATTTCCAGAAGATGGTTTGAAGAGATGATTTGCGACTTCCCTAGCAATATTGGGGGATCCCCCTTGGCGGCAACAAGGGGAACTATTCTCTACATTTTGTGGGAAAAAAAAATGAAATTCTCTACTCAATAGGGGTGCGTGGATTGATATTCGGGAGCTACTTTTTGAAGTTCAATCAACCTCCTTCCGTTGGATCTCTAATAGAACTAAGAGTAGGAGGAGGCCTTCGTAGGTTGAGCGGTTGATTGGTTCGTTTTGCCATAGTTAATGGCGTAGTGTGGGCGTTCTGTTTTGTGTTCGGTTTCGTGATCGGGCTGAGGGTTTCATCTTTTTTTTTGGAAGAGGTATCCCAGACCACATTGGGACCAGACTAATCCTCGGCAATTTTGGGCCTAAGCCCGACTGCGAAAGCATGCAGGCCGGGGTCGAAGCCTCCGTACCTCCAGACTGCGTCCCCCAGGGCTCGAACTCGGGTTCACCACTATGTAGTGCCCAAGCCTTACCACTAGGCTAACACTCCTTTGGTGAGGGTTTGTGTGTTTTTGTGCTCCTAGTGTTTCTCTCTTTGTTGGGGATTTGGCCCTGATGTTCTGCTTCGTGCAGAACTTGGGTTGTCTTGTTTGCTTGTACATGTTTCCTCTTTCATCTAAATAAATTTTGTTGCCTTAACCATAAGGCTGTGGCGTACTAGTTAAGGCTTGTGGGGGAAGTGGCTAGTTAACCCTTCTACCCCAGGTTCGAATCCAGGCGCTTCCAGAACACAAACATAAGAAACAATTTTAATCAAGAAAATAGTTATATTAAACAATTTCATCAAATCAAATATTTTATAAAACCAAATTTTCATTAATGAAATCGACGGTTTGCAAGATTAGAGTGGTTTGCATTTTATCTCTCCCCATAAGAGGCATTTTTCATTGCAAACACCGTCGAGAATGTGACATGTGTTACATTCAGTATGAATAACGAAGGTGAATGCTCATGCAATTATTCAAGATTAATATATCATTCATTCTGAATGTTATATTATTCAACTTGAATGTTGTATTGTTTATCATGAATATTGCATGAACATTCACCTTCGTTATGTATACTGAATGTGACACATGTCGCCTTCTCGGCTATCCTCATATTTGCAAAGAAAAATGAATTCACAGCCAAACTTTCGTCTATATATGTATATATATAAATATCAAATGGAACTAGTTTATCAACCAATATCGGCTAGTTTGCCAAACATAGCCTTGGTAACGTTAGGGACAATGCCAGTAATTTATTTATAGTTGTGTGTTGTAGTAAATAGCATATGTGGTTTTGCAGTTTACGTGTACATCCGCTTGTGATTGCCGCACATCCATCTGAAGCCGATCAATTCGCATTGGGACTTAGTGACGGTGGGGTGTGTGTGGTTGAGCCGTTGGAGTCGGAAGGGAAATGGGGCACGTCACCGCCGTTAGAAAACGGTGCGGGTCCCAGCAATACAACCGCAGCCGCAGCAAGTACAACCGATCAGGCGCAGAGGTAAGTTTTTATATAAAATATATATAGGTACAACAAAAGTGTAGGAGATGATAGTTTAGAAATTGAAAATGGATATTAATGTTGTTATTTAGACCAACAAAAACAATGTTGCTGTTAGCTTTTAGATTTCAGGGGCAGTAGAAATAGTTGGTTTGTAAAGTTTATGGATCAGCAAAAGGCTTGTTTTTTTATATCAAATTAGAAACTATTGAAGGCTTAGTTCATGGCCTCAAGTTTCTCATTTTGTTTCTCTCTCTCTCTCTCTCTCTCTCTCTCTCTCTCTCTCTCTCTCACACACACACACACACACACACAGGGTCTGGTTCATATGAAAACTCATCTTCATTATGAACGTAAGGACAGCCAAGAGAGCGACACATGGCATATTCAGTTTGAATAACCATATATTATTCATACCGAATAATGCAACATTCAGTATTATGCACTTTGAATAATGTTGGATATTGTATTACTCAGTCTGAATAATACACGATTATTCACGATTATTCAGATTGAATATGCTATGTGGCGCGCTCTCGGTTCTCTCGTTCACAATGAAATTTGAGTTAGTAGCTGAATTTTTCGTCTACACACACACACACACATATATTTAGACCCATTTATTGGCTTACGTAACATTATATGTATCAAAAAATTTGAGTTGTATCAAAAATAGCAACTCACCGTACCCGCAGTTTTGTAAGTTTCAAGATCTGGCAAAAGAGATTCTTGTTAAGCAAGAAAAAGTATGGGTGGGGTTGTAGTTGGGGGTGATGGCCGAGCTGAAACCCCCTTCTATCTTCCGTTCTTGCTATTCAATTTTTCTTTATGCACATCCCAATCCCAAATTCCCAATCACCATTTTCCTCAGATAGTGACAGCACGTTGAAAAAAGAAGTCCTGATTTTAATACGTATATTCAAGGTTTTTTTTATAGTTTTTATTTTTACGGGTTTTCTCTAAATCTAACTATATATATAGGGTTAGGTTAAAATGTGAATTCAATTTTGGTTGTGAACGTGAGGACACTAAAATCGCGTCATGTGATAGTCACTATTTAGAGTGAATACAGACACCTAAGCTTTATTCACTCTGAATAATGTATGATTTTCAGAGTGAATATTGATGCGTAACGCGATTTTAGTGGTTGTAATGTTCACAATAAAAAACGAGTTTTCATAATGTAAACCTAGAAAAAGGCTAGACTTTGTGAACCTGGTAGCCCTTGATTAAAAAAAAAAATGGATGGTCAAGATAAGGGAGGTGGCACAATTTTAAATTGGGTTAATTACACCGGAGTGTATCGAACTTGTCACGTTTTATCATTGTATGTACTCAACTTTAAAACTTACCAATTAATGTACTGAACTTACTAGAATTGCCATTGTGTGTATCAGGTTACCTGCTGAGCAGGTAACCGGTAATTTTATTAATATTTGATTATTTTTATTAATATTTAAAGAGCTACTACAAATTTGGTCCCTAATATATATTGAATATTACAAATTTGATCCTTAAACTTCATAGTCTCTTCCTCTTTCTTCATCTTCTTCATCAAGGCCTAAAATTCATTGTTCTTCATCAATATGTCATCAAGAACCCTAATTTGATCCAAATCTAACCTAAACACTAATCAATATCAAACCCTAATTTTGATTTAGGGTTTTATTTTTCATGAAGAACACCCAAACTTAGTTGATTTTGTGGGTTTTCGTTGCTACCTGGGCTCCATTTAAGAGTTCAGACGCCAAACGAACTCTCTCCGGACTGCACCAAACGAACACCCAATCGTTGCTACCTGAACTCTTTCTCCAAACCAACCCTAATTTCGTTGCCACCGGAATTCAGCTCTGGCGACTGCAGAGAGAGATCAAAGGCATCCTGAAGCTTTTCATCCATGGCTCTCCGGTCAGAAATCACCAAAAGAATCCTCATGAGCTCGAGCTATGGCTTGCGATCCATGAACCTCCCTCTCAATTTTCACTTCTCTCTCTGAAGGATCGTTGATTTTTATGTTTAGATGATTTAGGTTTTTATTAATTTTGTTTATTAATGTGTTTAGGGAGACGGTGGTGCTTGATTGTGTAGAGAGCCAATGGTCTAGACCTGCTGCTACTGTGTGATTTTGGTTTCCATTATGTAAAATTTATGGATTGAAACAAGAAATTGAGGCAAATTGGAAGAATTGGTGGTGGTGTGGTGGTGATGGTTGGGTGGTGGTGGTGGTGGTTTGATGGTGGTGGGTCTGTGGGTGGTGGTGGTGGGAGGGAGGTTGAAGTTCAAGACATACCTTAAGGACCAAATGCATAGTTTTTAACATAACTTAAGGACCAAATCTATAAGTTAGTCTTATTTTTATTAATTTTGAATTTTTTTTATAGAAGTATATCCATGTAAGCAGCCATGTCACGCCACATCAGATGCCACGTCAATATAACCGGTGCCACGTCAGCTTCTTACTTGTTATATCAGGTCTGATACACACAATGACAATTCTAGCAAGTTCAGTACATTAATTGGTAAGTTTTAAAGTTGAGTACATACAATGATAAAACGTGACAAGTTCGATACACTCCGGTGTAATTAACCCTTTTAAATTTAATTAAAATTTTTTTAATAAAAAAGGGTAGAATCGTCCACATCAATTATTTATGGCCGATTTTTTTTTTCTTATTTAATTTTTTTAGTTTCTTTAATGGGTGGTTCTTTTAGATATGTATGAACTTTCATATTTTTCAGCTTTTTTTGAAATCATAACCTATGTTGCATACAGTAACATTGTTTTTGAGAAATTTCTGAGAAGCCGGCGTTGAAACCGGCTACGACAGTGGTAAAACCGGCAATGAAAGCCGACATGATGGCTGGGAACCAAGGCAAGCCGGCGGTGAAACCGAGCACATCAGAGGTGAAATCGATCAAGCCAAAGGTGAAACCGAAGATAATAGCCATGAAACCAAGCACACTGTGAAACCAAGAATGGCGGAAACCAAGCAAGAGGGAGGTGAAACCAAACACGTCGGTGGTGAAATCGATCAAGCCGAAGGTGAAACTTGACATGTGTGAAACCAAGCAAGTCGTGTAACCGAAATTAATATTCATAAGCTAAAAAAGGAAATTAATCCATGAATAACCGCATAATAATGGAATTTCATAACATAAAATAAAATAAAACGGCTTCAAATAGATGAAACTACCCTTTTGATATAATTTAAATTAAAAAAAAAACAAATAAAAACTCATCTTTTATTGCGAACATGAGAGCAACTAAGAGCGCGCGGCACATTCACTTTGAATATTCATGTAGAGAAAAGTTCATGTGAGAAACGTAACTGTTTAAGAAAACGCGAGGACGATTCTTAACCACTCACCCAGTCAACAAAGGCGGCTTTGACCGGGTCTCCTTTCTTTAATCATCTCCACCATCCATGAATCATGTCAATCTT
Organism: Centaurea solstitialis; assembly: GCA_030169165.1. NCBI lineage: Eukaryota > Viridiplantae > Streptophyta > Magnoliopsida > Asterales > Asteraceae > Centaurea > Centaurea solstitialis. Next base: position 17,564,129 of record CM058043.1, read on the forward strand.
CTGTGATCACGTCCACCGTTACCGAAAATGTGTGGATGAGAATAGTCTCCGCATTTTCATAAAATGACATCGTTCTAGTATGAACCCACCTCTATTCATGTATTATTCAGAGTGAATAACACAACATTCAAGACGAATGCTGCAATATGCAATATTATTTACTTTGAATAACATTGAATGTTGCAGTATTCACAGTAATCATGTATTATTGTGAATATGCCACATGTGACATGACACGCTCTCAACTATCCTTACGTTTACAATGATATTTGAATTTGCAGCCGAACTTTTATTTATGCTTGTTTGTTGTGTATGCATTAAAACATAATTGAATTTTTTTAGTTTCTCTTTTTCAAACCCATTAATAAATCCTCTTTGCAGATAACACAAGACAAAAATAAGCTGAAGCCACAAAGTAGCCAAAAAATGAATTAATACTTTTGCTCAAGTTTTCATTCAGACTACAACTATAACACTGGTAAGAGGTGAATCATACACAAATTTAACAACACTCTGAAGGGATACAAAAACACTTTCAGTCCGAAAACGGTTGGGAGTCCATGCACAGATGGACTAGTTTCTGTTGGAACTGTCCGTACAACTCCCCGACCGCAATCACGTCTTCGTTTTTCGGGTCCAAAACCACCAGCTTCTCCTTCATTGAATCCGTATCCGAATCCTCATTTAAGTCGTTTTTAATAAACTCGGCATGGATTTCCCGACAGGCGATGATGAACATGGCAGCCGTATCGGGTTGCTGAGCCTCACGAAGTGCCGCTAGTGCATCTTGTAATGAACCCGCTGCTATGTACAAAACCAAGGCTCTGCATCAACAAGCAACAACCTTGTTCAGATAATTAACAAACGATCCCAGTAAATCCCACCAAGATCCAGATTCCCGAACTGAATCGATACCATATATTCGGTTCGGTTTTCGGTACCGGGATTTTCCATAAACTACTGAAACAAGACCGATATTTTTAAAAAGCAATGTCTTTTTAATTTGGGAGAATTTCGTATATATCCTTACAAACTTCACTAATTACATGAATATCCATAACACTTAATTTGATAATAATTAATCTATTTAAAACAACTAAAAAGCATTATCTTAAATTAATTTGTTATTATTGAAAAACTAAAAAAAATATTAAATTTAATAATTACTAATAACAAATACTAATTTCTTTTTAATAAAAAATCAATTTAATATAGTTACTAAAAATTATTATTATTTTTTAATAATAATGACTAAAAGTTGCTATTATTATTACCAAAAATTTATTATTATTTTTAATAACAATTAATAATCTTTTTAGTAATTTTAGTAATAACAAATCAATTTAAGATAATGTTTTTTAGTTTTTAAATAGATTAATTGTTATTAAATCATGTGTTTTGGATATATATAATGTATATTTTCGTAGGTTTTGTTTTAGTGTATATGTCGCTCTTTGTCTCACGTTAAACCCAAATAATGTTAATTTAACCCACCTATATATATATATGTAATTAATGAAGTTTGGAAGGATATATACGAAGTTCTCCCCATCTCGTAATTAAAAGTTTATGTTTTCCTAATCAAACTATATCATCTCCTAAAGTAATCAAACTTTCTTCACAAATATCAACATTTGTCTTTAATTTTTTTTCATCACCATAAAAAAATAGGCTACTACATGCACGCCAAAAAATCGACGGATTCAGGGTTCGGGATTGGTTTTGAAACACATTTTAAACATTATGAAAGTACTTTGATTTGCGATTAGTTTTGATGCACATTTGATACATTCTAAGACTTTTGGTCCTATGTGGTCTTAGTACCGATTTTCCCGTCCAGAAACCGAAACGAACAGGTACATACAGCTCGGTCCCGATCTGATCCCTATCCAGAGATGGGGTAGGTCTGGGACATACACAAACCTGACATCTATTCAGACGAGTGGAACTATGACGTGCAAAGTGTGAAAGAAACAGAAAAACATACGATAAAGAACTTGAAAGCTTATAGCTATTTCTGCAAATTGTGATGAATATTGGTGAAACGAATAGATACCTCCAGATGTTATGTTCGGCATGAAGAACATGTTCAGCCCATCTGTGTAATACCCTGCAAAACCCCCAATCTATGAGAATCTTATCATCTCAAAGAAAGTTGGGAAGGTCTTAAGTGGTTAAGATGCAGACCGTGCATAATCAGTTCCTTTCAAATGGGTTGCTGCCAACGTTGCAGCGTCTGTCCAGCACCCCGCATCTTGTAGCTGACACACATACAACCATAAAAACAACTAAAATCAACTTTTAAAATACCAACGAGCCAAAAAATATAGTAAATATATGTTTATATGTAATCATGTATATGTATATTTTATTTTGATAATCTCAAAAATTAGATGAACCATTTTCAAGCCAAAAGATAAATTTTTCAGTATGATGTTGTATAATGAACTTCACAGCTATGAGTATCATCAGAAAAATGTTTAAAATGACTACAATACCCCTCATTTAATTGAACTTGATGAAAAACTTAACAGCCGTTAGCAGCAGGGATCAAAACCGTTATGAAATGACAAATGTGAAAAACCAAATCTGAGTTTTCAAGGTTTAGGAACAATATCCGTTGAAATTTGACAGCCGTTAGAGATCAAAAGTGAGATTTACTTTTTGACTAAATGACAAATTTACCCTAAGCAACAGAGGAAGCAACGAATTTCTCCATCTCATACTTAGGGTAGAACTGGAGAGAAACACTTATGTCGCAATAAAGAAAATTATTAGACTAGATAGAACACCTGTGAACAAGCTTCTTGATACCTCCCCACAGCACAGAGCAGATGTGTGCCAGACAATGACCTATCAGTCCTCACCATATTTGCTGCAACCACCTACAAAAAAACAAAAAACAAATTAAAATGCAGAGAACTTTGATATTTCACAGTGAGAACAACACTATATAGAATTGCATCCCTATTATTATTATTACCTTTACTGCTAGTTCATTCAGAGATCTTGAAACTGCAGATGAAAGAGCAACAGCACGCAAAGCATTCGGATAGAAGTAAGGGCTCTCGGGAGGAGTAGAAAGCATTAAACTCACAGCAGCTTCCAGGTTACCAATCGACACAAGCCTAATCATCATCAAGATCATATATAAGAAACAAAATAGGACAAGCTACTGTAAAATGACATTTTTCCATATTATTGAATTATTATAGGGTTACGAAAAGGGTAAACAAGTAATTTGGACGAATAAGCTGATAAGGAGTTTCAAATATGTTAGAATGGAACAACTTATCAAAAACTCCTTATCTGTGGTGGCAAAATAGTAAAAGCAATTTTTTTTTTTCTTTTTCCTCCATCCAAACACTAAAAAGAGCTTATTACCGGTACCACACTGAAATAAGTTAATAAGCACTTTAAATAAGCAATCCCAAACACCCCCTAAAGTCATGTTAAAATATGAACTCGATTACTGAGATGAGCTTGAGTTGACCCTCCCTTGAACAACCAAGATTGAGCCAGCTTCATTTGAGCAACATGCCTATATTTGTGAACTAGCTGAACAACATTAACATGCTTACTAGATTAAGCATTCCAGATTGTTATGTTAGTTGAGGATTCAGATGTTGGATATATTATCACATGTGCAGCAGGTAAACCTAGATGTTCCTTGGATCACTAATGTTCCTAAAGTATTAACAATCGGATAAACTGACTATGTTTAAAAAGCAGCAGAAATTAAGCAGTATATAAAGCAGGTACTAGGGCCTGAAAACAAGAGGAAAAATAGATTTAGGGAATTACACTTACTCATGCACACGGTTCTGAATAGCCTCTTCATCCTCTAATCTTTCATGCCAGGGAATACGCTCACTGGCGTTTTCCCACAATTCTTCTTGCTCGAAAGCCATCAACCTAAGTTCACCATCACTCTGTTGAAAGAGATGTCATCATCATCATTATTTCATATTTTTATACTTCCATTTTTAAAGAAGTGCCTAATAAATAAATAAATAAAATACTTTTTTGCTCATAACGAAAAGAGCCCGAAAGCTTACCACTGCATTCATTTTCCGTGGCCCAGTTTCTGATTTGCCCTTGGAAGATATCCTACTCAGTAGAGACACATCATCGATTTCCGAAGATGATGATCTTATTGGGGCCTTTTGCAGAGACTTGTTAGCCAAATTGTTCATTAAATGCTTAAGTGCACGAGGCAATTGCAACCAAAAGTAAGCCTCCGAAGTTTCACCAAATATCGCAGCTGCAAAAGAGAATCTTGCAGCTGAACCTTTATTTAGTATCGTAGCATATTGCCGCACCCTCTCATCATCAAGTATGCAGCCTGATGTAATGCAACAAAAAATAAGAAAAATAAAAGAAAATTAAAGAAAACTTTCTTATAGGTATAACCAGAATAAACTTAATGCTATATACCCAAAACCTCACCTTCTCTCTGATAAGGCTCTAATACCTTAAGAAGCAATTCTGGCACAACAGAGTCACCAATATCGGGTATATCAATTAGATAGCTACGAAGATCTCCTACAGATGATGCAGTTCGTGATAACTGACTTTGTTCCTTATTGATGATCGTACTAAATGTGTTAAACCATGAAGGTTTTACACCACATTGCAAGATCAGCCGTAGTGCCTGCCAGTCGAAAATAAGAGACAGGGGTCATTGCCTCATTTCAAAGGATAATCCACTGCAAAAATTTAAACTTTGAACTGCTACAAATACAAGCAAAGTGTTTGAGATTTGTGAAAATATGTGGGCCCCGGGATCTCTCTCCAAAAGAGCCCTTTGAAGGGGAGCTTCTAACATATATACAAGAGAAATGGTTCAGGTCTAGCTAATGTGGAACTCCAACAGAGGTTCTGTGACCCAAATCCATGTCCTTTCAGTTAAACAGGGTTGCATTATCAGTTGCTCCGAGGCTTGCTCTAAATAAAAAAAGGGTATATTACATATTTGGTCCCTGTAGTTTACTTTTTGTTGCACTGTTGGTCCCTCTTTCGAAATAATTACGGATTTGGTCCTTGTGGTTTACATTTTATTGTACTGTTGGTCCCTGTCCCTAACTTAAGCCTGTTAAGAAGAGGGACCAACAGCGCGATATAGTGTAAACCATAGGAACCAATAGTGCAATATAGTGTAAACCACAGGGACCAATAGTGCAATATAGTGTAAACCACATGGACCAATAATGCAATATAGTGTAAACCACAGGGACTTTTTCCATAATTATTTCAAAATAGGGACCAATAGTGCAATAAAGTGTAAACACAGGGACCAAATATGTAATTTGCCCTAAAAAATAAGTAAAAGTTTGTTCTAGAGAAAAGATTGAAGTCAAAATTACCAAGGCATGTGCTGTGGGAAGTAATATAGGAGAACATAAAGGCATTGGTCGAAATCGTTCCTTCATAGATCCAGACTGAGCTCCATAACCAACTCTTTTGTCACTGTATAGAGAGATGGTAGATTCTAATGAGCATAAATAATCAGGTTGTGAAACTCGACAACCACCCAATAGATGCTTGCTATCGCCAATCAATACAAACTTTTTAATTTCATGGTAACAGAAGTTGCAAGCCTAAGTGACAGAAAATTGAATAAAGTAGTTCAGCAAGATCAATAAGTTATCACACATACATGTTAACTTCAACAAGTCGAAAGCTACTATCCGCTCCAGTAATACACAATACCAGTGGATCATTTTTATCAGTTCGCACAGGCAACCAATCGAGTTCCAGCACAAGAGTACCAGGAAATTGAGGCTGTAGTAGGGAGTTGGCTAATGGATCTGGTGAATCCTGCAAAAGAGAAAACTTTAAAATTCAATCTTTGTTATAGGTTTATATTTACTTTTTTCTTCTTCTTTTTCCCCTTTTGGAGAGTTGGGAGAAGATGCAAAACCAGAATAGCAAGTTCAAAAGGTTCAAGCAGTTAAAGTAAAGTGTATAAGCCCATCGTCAAGTTCGGTCAAAGGTGCCAAATACCATGGTTATAAAAAAAAATATGATGCAGAGATGAATATGGAACTTGTATATCCAATCTTGTTTAGTATTTCAAAGTTGGTTCAAATTTGTCAAAAAAAAAAAAAATGAACAATACATTGGCAACAAATACTACAGATTGATAGATGCCTTTGATATCTATCTTGAACTAAGCTTCTTGTAGTTTGTAGACTTTCTAATCTATACACAATTACACATTCAACTTTGCACCTCTCTGTTTACTAACTGAATGGTTTGGTGCTGGATGATTAAGTGGTCAGAATGATTGAGAGGCTCTTATGATATAGTGCAAAATAAAATATGGTTGTTTGATAATTGTTGAAAATGAAATATGGGCTCCGAACGGTTAGGAGACATCCAAGATGCAAAATCATTCAGAGGGTTTTGGAACCATTAAGAGGCAAATCCTTTTTTTGCCAAACAGGATTTACCTCTTAGCAATAAACAAACGGCCCCTAAATATGTGATGATTTTTTGACCAATACCTAGAAAGAAAAGAATCAAGCCATGCTACTTCTCTCACATACCAGATCAAATACAGAAAACGTATTGTCATTAAACAACACAGCAATACGTCCACGGCTACGATCTCCAGGAACAACAGGTGAGAATTTGATTCTCCGGATGCCTTCCCGGTGAGTGTTGAAAGAGGAAGAATGCCCAGTTGTAACATCCCACCACCGTATATTCCCTGACCTGTCCCCCATGACCTATCATATAAATCAGTCACTGTAGAGTTAATGAGAATCAAACCCCAACGGCACCTTCCATAAGATGGGGCAAGAGAATAAGATACTAACCACATGAGGCAAACGGTAGGCCATAGCTCTAACTGGTCCATCAGAAGAAACAAGCGAAGAAGTAGGCCATTTTGGTCTGCACAGTAATAAATACTTCAAGATGACACCAGATAACAAATGTGCTGTTTTGTAATTCATATAAAGAATAATACTTGAAATCTCGGATCCTCCGTCCCTGAACTTCAAACACCCCAAGCGCGCCATTTACCAGTGCAAATGCAAAACTCTCTGAAAATTCTTCTTGAGCTCCATCTGAACTCACTGCCTCTGCATTAGAAATTACTTTTGAGCAATAAAACTTTATTACATCCACAGAATCTAGGGATGAAGCAATCAAGAATAATAGCAGCAGCAGTAGCAGTAGCAACGACAACTGTAAAATATCACTAGTTAAAAGCTAAATGGCTTAGAGTTTGGTAGCCCATATGATAATTATCATTTTTACGAGACTATAATGCTAACATTGAAGGTTTAAGAAATTTTACGGCCTAAAAGTGAGACATTGTTTAATCACAGGCTCTCAGGTTAATAAAATTCATTACAATGATTAAATACTAATTAATGAATATGCATTGCTTAAATAACTATTTGTAAGGCCAAAATAAAATTTTCAGAACGTGAAGGGAATCTTACTTTGGCATACAACCTAGCCACCGAATCCCCACTTCAATTCTTGGCCACACCTTCTAATTAACGCTCTCTCTCTCTCTCTCTCTCTCACACACAACACACACACACATATTAGTATATCATTTTTCTTGAAGCATTCATATTCTTTACTTATCAAACTTATATGTGCTTCCTTACTCAAATGTTGTTTGTGTGTTGATTAATTAAAGAACCGCCTTATATTCCCGTTATGTTGCTTTAGTTGACTTTGCTCAATCATCGTGGTACCAACGGTCCTAATAATTCTGATGATTCTCCTTTACGAGAGCCATATATGTTCTTGAAGGCTTATTCATTTGCTGGAATTCCTGGTGTAATCAAGTAACTCGTTTGATCTTGTTTTGACAAACCCTTTCGACCACGGTTTTATTAGGGGCAGCATAGGGTAGTATGTATATTTGAGGATAAATATGGAGTTTGATGAGCATTGATGTTGTTGCTGTGCTCACATGTTTTTTCTTGTGATTATTGAGTAAGCATTTGACGTGAAGCTATGCATTGTAATGCATGGAGAAAACCTTTCGAGTCCATGGTTTCCTTCCACGAACCTTCTTTCAATCTGATGAAGTATATATCATCCTTTGATGAATATTCCTCTTGGATGTCCTTTCTTCAGTGGTTAATGTTTCGATTTTTATGAATATTGTTTCACAATTAGGATAGTTTAAATCAGATAACTACCATTATCATGAATGATACATAGCCTTCTAAGGAGTTTCCACTTTCCATAACCATTTGAAGACGAGTTGCTTTATTTAAGTATTATGTTATGTCACTTAACTATATTCCCCTAGTGTTCTACTTGTATTTACCCGGCATATGTCCGGCATATGTGGTCAGGTTATAATTCTTACCCCATATCGACATTAAGTCAAAGTATCTAAGTGGTGTTGGTAGCTACAGGATTAGAATAAAAAAAGATTAGGAAAAGGGGGAGCATCGATGTTGAGATCATTTAATTATACCTGTAGTGAGTTAAACATTATGTCATTTTTTGGTTACACAATCTGAAAGCTTAAAAAGTTGTGTTGGTTAAATGCAACGGCAAAATTTGATGTAGTGATATCCATAGCCTAATGAGCATAATATGTACTTGGGTTGGTGTTTGATTAAATTTTGCAACATATACCACTTTTTCACACCTTTCTATAGATGACACATAACCATGACAACCTTGTTGATGGTCTTGTTGATTAATACTGTGAGTGAGGAGTGTCATGGTAAAGATAAGATTAGAATAATGCTAGTAAACTCACGAGAGTCTGTCTGGGATGTCATCCCATCAGGTGGCACAGATGCGTTGGATTGCTTAGATGCTGCACTTTGCGGTCGTGGAACAGTGGGAAGAGTCCACTCCAGTACTGTAAATGGAAGAGCTAAAGACCTAAGCTGTAAAAAGAAAAAATATCATGACTGATGTACAAGAGCTACTCAAGCTCCTGAATTGGCAAAAAGTAATCAAATGATTCAAACTTTCAGCACTCACAGGTACCTATATTCAGCACTAATGATAAATGTATGTATATAGGAAAGTTCAAATGAAAACTCATTTTTCATTGTGAACGTGAGGACCACCAAAATCGCGCCACGTTGCAATATTCACTCTGAATAATGCATGATATTCAGAGTGAATATTGCCACGTGGCGCGATTTTAGTGGTCCTCACGTTCACAACCAAAATTGAGTTCACATCATGAAATCATAATCTAGATAGAGTTGCATTTTTAAGGCATTAAAAAAATCATATTGAATTTGATGACTTCGTATAGAATCCAATCTTCCAGCAGAGAACAAAGATACTGAAAATGGAAGCACGAATAGAAGCGTGACAGAAATGGCTAGGAACGGAATTTATTACAACCGAGTAAAAGAAGATTTATCAACACAGTAACTATGAAGTTTCTCCAGAACATTAAAGACATCATGCCCTGTAACATGTAAGTACAAAAATACGAGCAAAATATAAAAAGAATGTTTACTTTATATGTTATAATGTGAAGTTAAAGAGGTAAAAATTATTACCACAAAGCAAATGCATAGAGCATGTGCATGCACAATAAACAAAACTATCAAAGACACATATGCTTGCTTAACATTTCACCAAGAAAAAACTGATCCATGGTATAAGATAAGCAAAGGAGATGTTTCCAATATCTTGGTTTGATGGACAAGCATTTTATAAAGCAATAAATACATAATTCAAAAGGAGGAAGGAAGTGGAACTCGGCTGAGTTCGGAAAAAAAGATGGAAATGTTATGGCAATTCATTGAAAATGTCATCCCGTGTTAACTACAAGGAGGCAGACTAGAAAGAAGGTGAAGAATAAAAACATGGAGAAGAAGAGGAGTTGGTCCCTTGAATATCTTTAAATGTATTAGCAAAAACACTTTAGTGGGTTGATGCTAATTTATTGAGTGTAACATTTCAAATCCTTGAACATTGGACCAAAATGTAAATGGAATATCGAACATCCAAAGAACTTCTACTAGGGAACCCTCTACTGGAATTTACCAACTTTTTTGTTCTAGTCGCAAGCTAAGCACTCTCTTGATGTGGAACTGAAGAAAAATATTCAAAAATAATTCTGCTAGTAGCTTTCTAACTGTGGAAGGGACTTTAGCAGTGAAGAACACATAATTCTGCAAACATAGTCCAAGCGGCTCATCTGCCACTTATGGTTCAAGCAAGTTGCCATGAATTATAGAACTCCACAACGGACTAACAACACCCCCCCCCCCCCCCCCCCCCAAAAAAAAAAAAAAAAAAAAAGATCCCAATGAGAATGTACTTGCTAAAAGAACTACGTAGAATGATGAAAAAGAAACAAGTCATTTGGTTTACCATGATAGGAGTCTTTGTCATCGCCCAAACCTCCACAGGTGCATCACGAAACAATATCAAGAGATACCTACAGAAAGCATCAAAAATGTATTGGTACAGGTTTCCACAAGAATGCAGCTATTAACTCTGGAAAATCACTTTCTTACATCATTTTAGCAATCAAACTTATACAAGGTCATCTTAGTATGGAAACTTATATAGGTTCTATAGGCCAAGCAAAGTGCTCAAGAAAACCATATGAAATGATCTTTGATATAACAGCATAAAAGAAATTAGCAAAGTCGCCCAGTTTCAATAACAACCTTCCAGAAGATGAAGCCCGTAGAGCTCTTATGGGTGTACGCTCTGGCTTTTGTAAGACCCTAAATGTTCGATTAAGTCCCGTCCGAAGGCAGGTCACGACAAGCCTATTTGTATAGCCACCAGTCTTCTCATTTCCCTGAGCTCACAAAGTGTTAGCTATAATTCATTTCATATTGAGAGCACAATTGAATGGGGGTAGTGTTACATGCATGTTAGCTTTAAGCAAGCACAAGGTAAAAATTATATTGTATGAACCAGGCACTCAGAATACTGCCAAAATATACATAAAGAGGCCATCCAATAAATTAGGAAAGTGAAGAATGAACTCTATTAACTAATCAGCACATATTTTTGTTCTATACCTGACTGTATGAAATGAGACGAGCCTTGTATTTCCCAGCCACCTTAATCCTCTTACAACACTATCATGAATAGAAAAACTTGCAGCGACAGCATTAGCAGAAACATCGACAATGTCAACTGTACCACTCTGAGTTCCCAAAGCAACCAGTGGAACAGCTACAGCAGGCTGGTTTCCCCCTCCTTCACATGTTATATATTATCAGTAACAAGTTGATGAATCCAATATTTAACATCCATGCGTCAATAACTCTAATATTTGCTTTTGCAGAAATATATTTATACACAATCACAGAAAACAGAACTCACGTGCAAAAGTAGCAGTTAAAGAAGGCGACGGTACAGCCAACATGGTCACAGATGAAGAAAGAAGATTCAGTTGGCCAACCAGGCTGATCTGCATAAAGATTTTATCAGTAACAATGCATAAATAACAAAAGTTAACATCCCCCCGAAAGAACAATAATAATAGCAAGAAATTATTTTTCTTGTCTGATTTTTTATGATGCACAAAGACTTTCTAGTATATACCTGCAACCAGAAATAAACTTGAGAATAGATAGGCCGAAATATCATAATTAAGATACAAACATCTTTTACAAAACCAAACGAAACGGGCTCAACATATCTTACTCGATAGGAATCGTGATGATGAACAACAAGATATGTCTTTTAAGTCAAATGACACTCTAACATGAAATTCCTAATACTGATAAGTGAACATAATGAGGCACCATGAACGCACTCAAAACAAAACTTAATCCATTGCAGAAAAACTCCAAATCGATTGTGACTGTTATCCAAGTTTCTGTCTTTAATTAAAAAAAAAACTTTGAATTGAAATATATAATCTCCTTTTGTGTTGGCAGGCCAGTTAGTACTGACGTCGTATACACAGAAACGCTGATACACTATAACACTACCACCATTATGCTATTGGCACAGACAAATGGGAAGGGAGAAATTCACTTATGACAATTGTACAGTAATAACCTCCTTGAATCGTAATATGGAGCTTATACTAATAGACACCAATAGATTTATGCAACATGTTTCTAGGAAAAGTTATAAGAATCAACCTTCAGTGCCAGCTCATCTGGGCTCCTTGTGGAGACTGACGGACGACCCTTCCTTATATTTTCCTTATCTATTTGTTTAACCACATCCTTCACAGAGTCAAAGGAAGATTGTGCTCCATCAGCATTTGTATCTAAAACTGGGGCTTCACTGATTTCTGCCACATCGGCAACATTTGATGTATCTTTCTTATTCTCTGTTAGGCCTTCAGCAGTCAGAAGCCAATTCCATATTTTTCCATCATCAGAAATGGATAGCAAATGTGTTTTAGAAATGACATGGGATTCATCACAAAAGTCAAAGGGATTGTCAAAATCCATATTATATTCCATTTCTGATGATGAAGTATGATTCCCCTCATTAAGATGCTTGCGAACATTTTGGAGGGTAGAATCTGATTGAGAGATGACAACCGCAAGAACTGAGGGTGAAGGACAGGTGTGCCAAGTGAGGGCATCAATTCTTCCATCATGCACATCACGTGTACCTGCTCTCCTCTGCAGTGATATGCAAATAAGTATATCCCCTCTCATCCAGGAAAACAATTGTATTTAACTTATATGCATACATAAGCAGTTACAAACACGAGAAAATTATAGTTAGCGACAAACATACTTTTGTAATGAGAAGTGCAAAGAATCCAATGCAGAATCTAGCTTATCTTTTGTTGGTAATATAACTATGTAAGTACTAAGTAGTCATCTTCATAGGTAACCATATTCAAGAAAATCACTTCTTCTTTAACTTCAAAAGATTGCAGTAGAGTTTCAGCATGTTTATTTCAACAGAATGTTCAGAATCAGATAAACCAGATGTTTAATACAACTCTCTCATGCCACCCATATCAACCAAGGTTTTAGCGTTTCAGACCATTAATAACAGAATTGATCTCTTCCTACTTCTAGTGAAACAAGATTGGTTCCTTTGAAATAAATTGTGTTGCACATTCCTCGCCCCTACAACTACCCCTACCCAACCAAACCAAAACACCGGAAATAAGAAAAGGACATTGCAATTATCAATAAAAGGTTTTTTTTTTATGTTTCATACTTCAACTAAACTTCTAAACATGCCACAACTTCCACAACAATAAAAAGAATGCAAAAACTGCACAACTAATGAAAAAATATCTGCATTGTAATATTGCTCCCCATATTGGAGAACCTCAGATGTGGAGAAAATTCAGATCAACAAATCAATATCACCGCGAATTTGATTGAAAATTAAGAAAGTGTGGGCATATCAAAATCACAATGCAACAGTTGAAAATTAAGAAAGTGTGGGCATATCAAAATCACAATGCAACAGGCAAACATATAGCTGATACCAAAGTGCTTGTATAACAAAATACCTACTAATCCACAATTGAAAAGAGAAACCTATAGCTGATTATGAAACCAAAGTATGTGTATAACCAAATGCTGCAAATTAGCAGCCATACATAATATAGTCTTTCAGGTAAGTGGCAAGGTAACTTACTCCTTCCCCGCCATACGTAAGCCGTCCATCAAAATGAGCACAGTAAACCATCTCCAGGCTTGGATCAGGCAACACGTCAAGAAACTTTCCACATCCTCTCGGTAAAGCAGCACGCGACAGAGCGTCTGGTACTGCATATCGAACACAACCAATTCCCTAGGAAAAGTCACATACAAAATGTGCCTCCAATGCGGCGAATACGCGACCTTCACCACGTGAGTAGGAAACGACGCCATCGCCGGCGAGTTGTTCATCATACCAGAACCACCACCACCGCCGGCAGCCGCAGCATCTCTCTCCAGCTTATTCAACTCAGACACATCGTACGGAATCTGAAGCTCTTTCAACACTACGTCGGATTCCGAACCATCCCGTGGACCTTAACCGCCAGAAGAAAGCCTCTCAGACCTACCACACAGAAATGGCGCGAATCGAAAGGATCGCGTCTAATGCACGCGAACGTCTCCGGCGCGGCGTCGTACTTGAAGAAGCAGCGTCCGGTGGAGGACTCGAAGAGAGAAAGGAGCGAGGATCCGGCTATGGCGGCAACGATCCACGAATCCGGCCTGGCTTGGATCCAACACAGATCCTGAATACCTAATTTCGCGTTCGTATCCGTTTGCAGGAAAAGCGGAGCAGACGATTTGAGGCGTGGATCCAGGAGGCAGATCCGGCCTTGGCGGTCACCGGCGGCGAGGAGTAGGTGAGAGTGCGATGAGCTAGGATCGTGTGAGAGGAGGTCCAATCGGAGCGGCGTAGGGCACCAACGGACGGCGGTGACGAACGGCGACAGTAAAGAGGAAGATGAAGAGTTTGCGGTCGAAATTTCCGGCACCGGCGGACGGAGGAGGTATCGGAAGTACCGATACGAGCTGCATAGAGCGTGAATCGACTATGGCGACGCTGCTGCCGGCGGCGTAAGCGAGGAGTCCGGTGGAGCGGAGGTCGGCGGAGCCGCCGTTGTTGCGAGAAGGCGGTCCTGGTAGCATGTAGTCCCAAGAATCTCGCGGCGGCCGTTGAATCGACGCCATTGTCGCCGGAGTGAATCTCTCCGGTGAGCTTGATTTTGACCGGAATCGGAATCGGAGGAGAGTCTTCAGTTACAACTCTGTTTCAACTGTTGTCAAATATGGATGGACTCATTTTCTCTTTGGGGTCCCTTTAGTTTATTTTATTTCACTTAAGGACCTGAAGGTTTAGAAATGACAAAAAACAAACTAAAGTTACATTTTTATTCTAATCAGGTCCTTATCAATCTTGATAACACAGGTTTACTTCTAGCAAAGCGTAATTTTAAAAATCGTTTACATTTATGACTCCGCGCATGCCGGTAAAACTACAGTGATATAATAAGATAGTCGATATTATACGGATAAATATTTTAACATCATATTAAACTTTTTGTTTCTATAGTTTGGCAAATATAATGATGAATTAAGTGTAAATTTGATGATTCAAATCTCATATTTTTAATCTTGTGAGTTAATTCATCCGATAATAAGGATTCTATATGAAATCACGGTATAATGGTTATCTTAACACAAGGTTTTAAACACAATTTTGTGTACTATATAACAAATAATACATTTCTAGAATCATTCTTAGAATCGATTCTTTTTAAACTAAAGATTAGCAAAGGTTTTGGGTCTAAGCCACAACTGCAAAATGTCAGTTTTGTATAGGCAAAAGTAGCCCGGGATTTCAAATGCATGGGTCAAGCTATTGTCTAGAAATAAAAAGCCAAGCTTTTGGGTCTCTCTCCGTTCTTTTACCGATCATTTTAACTAATACAATTTAACAATTAAAAAAATTTGTTGGGCCTTTAACATCATATTTGAAGAATAAAATTATTGGGCCTTTAAAATGTTTATCTTTATTTATTCTTTGCTTGAACTAGATTTGCAATTGGTATTAGCGGCACAATTATGTCAGATTTTAACAATTAGTACACCAAAATTCTGTTGATTAAAATTTTAACATTGACCAGGTTGCTATCACAATAAATTTCACAAGACCAAATACAAAATAATAATACATAATAATTATGTCAGTATTTTATTTATTAATCATTATTCTATTCAAACAATACAAAGTAATATATAAATATCTAGTCAACACAAAAGTTGCTATCAACAATAAATTTCACAAGACCAAATAAACCATCAAACTCGAAAAGGTCAAATTGATCTAACTAGTAAAAGAACACCACACAACAACTATCAGAAAAGTGAGTTATCAAGGTGATGAAGAGTGGAGATCCGCCAGTTGATGGTGATGGAATTGGATTGTCAATGGGAACATAGTAGTAAGGGAAGTTTCGAGGAAGAGCAACATTGAATGGTAGTACTAATAAAGGTGTTCTGATGACATGCCTAATTTGCGATGTTATGCATTGCAACTGATCGATGCAACATCATGGCCACCACCAACAAAGGCATGAACTTCAATCCCGCCATTTTTTGGTATGTGGTAAAATCTCACGTCACACATCCTTTAAAAAAAAAAAAAAAAACTTTATGATTCTAGAGGGGTGTTATTATTATATGGACTCACTTTAGCCTTTGATCCACTCACATAAAGTAGACCCTCTTATACTTATTGAAAATTTTGAGAATTTAAGAGCTAGAAAAACTTAAGATTTATAGAATTAGAGATTATTAAAATTACTAGAAAACTAAAAACAAAGACTTAATAAAACATGATGTTGACAATATCACACAATAAAAGATATCTGATAGCCTTAAAGTTTGTGTTATAATATCACACACACACACTCTATTTATACTAAATTGTCAAAAATCACTTTCCAAATATACACCTTATTACTAAATAGTTTTTAAGAACAAAAATCCTTTTATAGGAATAACAAAAACTAAGTAAAATACGATCACATTTTTTCTTACCCTAACTGGATTAGACTTTCACTAAAATAGGGCTTTATTTGAATTTTTCAAGTTGGATTTTAACCAAACCTTTGAAAATTTTGATCGAGTTTTTCTAGGACAAAGCGAGAACCGGACTTCAATAAGACTTTTTGTGTGCATCTCCAATTTTAACACAAAATCACAGAAATAGATATTAGATTACATACATAAATATATAAATTTATTTATTAGTCATCGTTTATTCAAACCAAACAAAAACACATAAATATAGTCAAACACTGAACACAAAGGTTACAATCAACAATAAATTCCAAAGACTAAAAAAAGCATTCAGACTCGAATGGTCATATTGATCTAGTAAAAGTACGCCACAACAAATTATGCCAAGAAAGTGAAGGTTATAACGACGGTGAAGGTGGAGATCCGCCAGTTACTAGTGGTGGAATGGGGCTGCTGATGGAACATAATAGTCGGGGAAGTACGGAGTAATAGGCCGAGTGATAGATGGTGGAGATGCAGGTGGAGATCCGTCAGTTCTTGGTGGTGGAATGGGGCTGCCGATGGGAACATAGTAGTAAGGGAAGTACGGAGTAATAGGCCGAGTGATTGATGGTGGAGATGCAGGTGAAGGTCCGTCAGTTCTTGGTGGTGGAATGGGGCTGCCAATGGGAACATAGTAGTAAGGGAAGTATGGAAGAGCGACGCTAGATAGTGGAGATACAGGTGCTAATGAGGGTGTTGTGCGGCGTGCCTAGTTTGAGCCGTTGTGCTTTGCAACCGGAGAGATGCAACCATCATGACCACCACCACCAAAACCATAGGCTTTAATTCCGTCATTTTTAGATATGTGTTAAAATTGCAAGTTGCACACTCTCCCTCTAAAAACTTTATGGTCTTAGAGTTTTTCTCTAGAGTTTTGATATTTGTGATAGGTTTGGGGTGATTGAATATTTATAGAGAAATGGAAATCAAACTAAAAAAATAGTTGTTTATAATTTAAATCAATTATATATATATATATTATATTTATTTTGACCCAAAGTAGGTCTTTTAATTATGAAAGGATAGCATCATTTATGATAATTGAGGTGGGCAGGGCATAAGCAAGACGAAATTAACACCAATAACCAAATTCTATCTCGTATTTCTCCTCCATTAACGGAGTTTGTACATGTGTTTCATAAAATAAAATTTTTAATCATTCAATCTATCGTAACAATGTCGATTATTTGGTGTTACACAAGTTCAAAAAGACACCAACGCCTCATTTTGGTTTCTATATCTCCCGACTATAGAGGGTGACTTATTATGTGAGCCTGTTTCACCAAAATTACTATGCATAGAACACTTATACAACAAAACCCGAATATGAATTTTGAGGTGACTTTAAGTTGGCAAATTGGTTGGCAAAGTGTGTTAAGGTTTATGGAGGTGAAATGACTGAGAAAAGAAATATGATCATGTCATCATAATTATGAGGTCGAGCATAAATTTTGTTGCTGTTCAAAAAAAAAATATATTAAAAAGTCAAGCATATAAATACTACAGAAAACATAAGTAAATAGTTAAATTCATAAAAATCTCAAACAAAAGTCATGACGTGTAAGGATATATCTGTTAACTATCAACATATTTATGCATTTAATTCTAACATATTTGAACCGGACTACAATGTACGTGAAAAGATCTATCGGTGATGATAAATTTAACTGTCGGACAAAAACACAAATAACATATATCGTTGAAATTGATACTCACACTGGGTATTGATTTGAACTTTTATGATATGAGACCCCATGAGATGTAGGGGGTAATATTTAAATCGTAAAATTACCTTTGAAACCTATGTAGTTATTTGAGTTTTGAGTTTTCACTTTATTTTTATTAGTTTAAGTGTTTAATTTAATTTTTAATGTTTGAAAAATCTCATCATGAGTAAAATGGTCATTTACTCAATCATGTTCTATTCAATTTTGTTTATCATGTCTTACCAAACAGGGGCTTTTACATCTTTAACTAATTAATAACTTGGTTAGTAAAATAAAAAAAACTGAGAAAAACTTTGTAGTGCAGTTCTTCTTATTAAGCCGTTAGGATCTAATGTCAGTTTTTACCAACTCTATTATAAAGATGACTCACATCTGTAGAGGCTATTATGTTCATTATTTGCTAATTGCTATTTCATTTGGAGTTTACGAAATAGAGATGCTTTCGATAATATCGAGCCTAAGATGGACTTTGCATTAAATTCAATTACTGATAATATTCATTTAGACGGTTGTTGTTTAGATATAAGTCAAGTTTTAAAGAGGTGACTTTATAGTTTATAGACTTTTGTAATTCCTTTGCCTCTTAGCTTGCTTTTTTTTTTGATGAATTTGTTGTGTTCAAAAAAACGACTTCGACAAGAATATTGGGTGCTTGGAATTGTTTATTTAAAACAACGTAAACACTTTTTTGAAAAAGTGTTTATTAACTTATCATCAGTGCCAAAAACCTATAAGTATTTTCTTTTTTCTATACAAACACTAAAATCTCTTTATTACCGGTACCACACCAGAATAAGACTATGTTTGGCAAACTGGCTGATAAGATAAGATAGCTGATGACTAATAAGGTAGTTGATAACTGATAAACTAGCTGATGAATAAAATGCGTTTGGTAAAAACTAGCTGATAAGGTAACTTATGACAATAAAATGACAAAAAAACATATTTAAAAATTAATAGTGTAAAAAGTATGAAGGTATATTTGTAATAGAAATAAATAAAAAGTCATCAAATGCTACTCTTCTAATTGTTTTTTCAACCGAAGTTATAGTTCATCCAAACAAAACATGTAGTGGCTTATTAGCTTGACTTATAAAATAACTTACTTTTACCAAAATGGGGTAAGTTGATAAACACTTTTGAATAAACAATCCCAACCACTCCTAATAATATAAAAATAAAATTTTATTGCTTATTATTTATTCAAATTAAACAATTAATAGTAACACATAACACATATTCAATACAATAACACTCCAAGAAAACCTCATAACCACCTCTATATCAAAACGACCTTAGTAAAACAAACCCAAACCAACCGCCAAGAAAGTAACGGCCGGTACCACGGCGGCCAACGACGAAGCCGAGCTAGTTGTCGGTGGTGGAAACGGGCTGCCGATGGGAGAAAACCCAAAAGGAGACGGAGCAGCAGCAACGGTAGACGACGGAGTTATGACGTCTGTGGAGGTGGCCGCTGGCGAGACTTTGATGGCCAGCTTCTGCCCAATTGGCAGTGGCTTCACGACGGTGCAGATGTAGTAGTGGTTTCCGGGTCGGGTTAGCTTCACGACGGCGGGTCCGTTAGGGTTTAGGAGAGGGTGTTGGCCGCAGAGCACGGGCCGTACGCCGCCTGCGAAACCTCCGCCACGTTGTGTATTCCGGAGGTGAAGTTGAACAAGAGGGTATCGCCGACTTTGAAGGTTCTCTTGGAGGCCCAGGCGTTGTAGGTGGCGGCCCAGCCGGCCGGAATGGTCCAGCCCAAGGAGTCTCCACGACGTGTCGGGTTAGCGCCGCCGTGGAGGCAGCCGGAGAGATGCAAGGATCATGGCTAGCATGAACATAAGCATAGAGTTAAATTTCATCATTGTTTTGTGTGTTAAAATGATAAAATCTCAGGTCGCCCTCTTTCTTCTCTCTCTAAAGATTTTCTTGTTTTAGGTGGTTTTGAGATTGGTGTGATGATGGTGTTGGTGTTTGAGTGTGTATTTATAAGGGTGTGTAATGATTGGAGGTTGATGAATTTTGTTGGATTTGGTGACGTTGACTTATTTGTGAGTTGTAAAGTCAAAGGTGTGGTTAGGGTTGTATTAGGTAATTAGGGTTTGGTATATGTTGGGAATGATTTATTGGGGGTGTGGTTGGTTTTTGATTAGTTGTTATAACATGGGTAAAGTTGTTTATGTTTGTAGAGTAATTGTATGTCTTATACTGAGAGATCTTTTGTTGAAAAGGGGAATTTATTAAAACGCAACAAGCGTTAACGAGAAGCTAGGGATACAAAAACGAGGTAAAGATCGTGCTTAGATTACTAGACTAATCTGTCCAATAAAGTGCTTACCAAACAAGTTCTCTATGTCCAATCCAACAAAAAACAATACATGGAATCTCATTTGCGAGCACCTTGATCGACAAACGTATTGTTGACGACCTAGTTTATGCATTTCCAAATGACATAGAAAAACGTTTGTATATAACGACATCTAAAGCCAAGGCCACCTCATATTTGGAGGTAAATTGTTTAGGTTTGAAGCTTTCAGGAGTTATGTCACACCAAAATATTCGACTTAGATAATGAGATATTTTTTTGACCAACAATATACTGAGAAGAAGGAACCTAGCAAATAGCTAGCCCAAGTACAAAGACGTCGTCATGGACGTGGTTACAACACCAATCCTAAGCATAAATGGGATACTGAGAGATTTTTGTTTGGGGTTTTCTTTGTTAGATAGAAAAGGAACTTGCTTTTTAATCAGTAGAGATATGTTTAAAAAACTTGGTTTTTTTTGCATAAAGCTCTTATGTAAAAAGCTTACCAAATGTCACTTTATATAATATCGTTTAGCTATTATTAAACAATCATGTATAATTGACAGAATTGAATAAACTATAAATATCATTAAGCTCATTAAATATCAAAGAATTAGTAGTCTATGTCACGCTCGCAGAACTTCATGGGAGGGCAGAATAAAACCTTAATTACCACGGGTTCAATTAAGGTAGATGACGACCGACCAGGGTGAGTTCGTCTTTCCCAATTAACTGGGTCCTGAAGGTGGTATGTGCTTCTGCAACTGTTTTTGGTAAAAAAACTATAAATCGACAACCAAACTTAAGTTATAATCACTATTCGAAAAGACTACAAAAGTTGTCTATTATTGTCAAAGTAATAAAGGACTTAAGAGCGTTCTTGTACACATATACAAAATACTTTAATACCATTCATCTATGAAACGTAGTCCTATGTACTAGAAACATCGAAAAAAAACAAGTAGCTCAAAAGGAGTATAAGTTGTATAATATCATTATTTATTATGTAGTTTTGGTTAGCTTTGGTTTTAAAATATTTTCAATATTATAATAAAAATCCTCGATTAATGGTTAATATATATTTTTTCATTTGACGCTGGAGAAACAATTTCATGCATCAATTCTGAGAAGTGGTTGGAACCTCACCCGTTAGTCTGGCCTTCCAAAGTCGTAATAGGGATAACTCAGACCCGGCACTTACGTCGGCACCATTGGGGAGGAATTAGTTGGGGAAAGCCTTTGATACCCTTTTAAAGAAACAGTAAAACTTAAGTTGTAACCTTTTGTGGATAGTGTATTTACTTAATCAATTTTTTTATTATCAATTTGTAATCAATAGTTAAATTAGTCGACGAGTATAACCGTTGTACGTCTCTCTTCAATCTTATTACAACCTAGAGCAAGCAAATCCTCTTCAACTAAATATGAATAGATTAAAAACCTTTTGGATATATTCACAGAAGTTGAAGTGGAAATTAGTGATCCCCTTTTACTAATGCCCCCCATATCATATTCAAACTTAGTATCCTTTTTTGACACGTAACCACATGTATTATATTTTATAATATAATTACCCATTTTGATATATTAATCCATACATTGACTAAACAATTCCATATTTTTGCTAAGCGGGAGCTCAATTAAATATATGTAATCAAATTTATGCTAGAAAGAAAGCTATTATTTTTCAAAACATAATAGAACAGTGTTGGGAACAATCCTAGTGCATAAATTATATAGTAGAATGAAAAAAAAAACGTATTTCTAAAAATAAAACTATCATAAAAGCAATGTGGAGTAGTAAAACTGATCGGATTGTGAATATTTGTTCGATGATTAAGTAATCAAATTAAGGCCTTATATAAGTTAAATGAATTATTTTTATTGGGAAATCTGGACCCTTGAAGTTCAGATTTGGCATCCAAATCAAAATCCAATACCAAGCAATGCATGTAAAGTCAAACAAGATGATGTGCTCTCAGTTTTAACAAAACGGTTTTAGTAACTCACCTCGGGCTTGTAAAGCCAAAAGCCCCAATTTCACCAAAACCCTAGCTTAAAGCTCGAGTAATCACCTAAACTGACAAGGAGTTAAAACCTTGGATTAGCTCCAGATCTACGACATATAAGACTAGATCTATACTTTAGAATCATATAGAGAACTCACCTTGAGGGTTTGTACCCAAAACCCCCAAATCCAAGATTTAGGTCAAATATGTGAACAACCTAAAATCAAGCAAATCAACCTTAGGTTAGTTTCATAACTCCTATTATGTGGATTAACAAACCTCAAGTGGTTTAGATAAGCTTACCTAGCCAAAACTTGAGTGGAAAACCCTAGATCTTGAAGAGTTCAAGCCTAGCAACAATGGAGGTGGAAGATGGAGTGAAGAAGATGAAGATGATGAAGATCCAACTTCCAAATCTTGCTACTTTCACTAACAATCCATTAATGGGATCTTGAAGAACTTGGAAGGAGAAGAACATAGGAAAAAGAATCAGCTCAAATGGTTAAGAAATGAGGAAGTTATGATAAAATGAAGAGAGAAGGGTATTTAACCCGTTCTTGATCTGACATAGCTCACGAAAGCCCAAAACAGCACTATGACAACTCTTCTTAGGTCTGAAACAGGCAACTGGAACGAAAGTCCAAAATGGCACTATGACAACTCTTCTTAGGTCTGAAACAGGCAACTGGAACGAAATCCATGATTTGATCCAAAATTCCAAATCCCATAATTTATCAAAGAACCATTACTACATCCGAAAATTACGGGTGTTACAATCCTCCCCACCTAGATAAAATTTCGTCCCGAAATTACTCCCTGTCCGAACCACACTGATAGCCTCGTTCTAGCATTTGTCAAGATTAGGTGATCATGTTCTCTCCATACCGGTCGGTTAGACTAACACTAGTCTTAATTATGTACTCTAAGAAAACGCCGATATAACCTTCTACCTTTAAGGGTAGTTCATCGAAGCATCACAAGTCATTAGTTCACGCCTATCTTTCGAACGTAACACTTTTCTAAAGATAACATCCATTAAATACGCAAACCTTAGCTCCTTGTACGATTTAACCAAACCAAATCGACCCAGTTCTACGATTCAAGGAATCATACATCATTCGCCTCCTATTAAAGTCGATCACTCGACTAAGAGTCACTTTACTATTAAGAGTCACTTCACCACCAAGGAATGTCTCCGTACTCTCACTAACGGTGTCTAACCATCGCCATTAATCCTCTAAAGTCTCGAAGATTTTCGTCTACTCGCCTATGAATACCATTAGGGAGTTAAGTTTCTTCACTTAGCACATTGCTAATTTCCACTAATCCATAAATTTCCACCTACGTAGTATCATAGCGCTTCTATCTGTTTAATCACCTACGCAGTTCTAACTTTGCCTTAGGTGACTAACTCTGGAATTCCTAAGTACCAATTCCTCCTTAAATCAATTATGGGCAATGTTTTCAAGGTCATAATTCACTCTTAAAAGGCTTACTTTCTATGGCAATTCTTCTCATCGGTATCTTGCACCTCTCTCATGGCATGCAATACTCTTAGTAATTCACAACATCAACACTTTTGCACTAAAGGTGACGTGTTCTCGATACTTAGCCATACATAACAGCTATCATTTCTTCCTTGCAACCACCATTCGACTACATCCTCTATAATCAAGAATTTGGAAAGTCGTTTAGTAACACAACCATTATTGTTTTCTCCTAAGCCACTCATATCAAGGCAAGTATCGCCCCACGAAGACCTCCAAAACATGGTCACTTAATCCACCGAACAAGTCTTGTTCTAGCCGGTTCACTACAAACTCTAGAAATATGCCCCAATAATCTATGGGACTTCTCTTTGTCATAGCCGATGTGCACATCGTGCATCCACTTAGGTGATGCTAACCAATTCTTCATACTTAGACCTGTCCACTTACAATGTCTTTACCTAGATAATACATATTTCCATCTAGATGAGGGTCTCTCATCGGACCACTCTTTTTCCGTAGCCGTTGGCAACGCGGTGCTCCTCAGCAACACCCTCGTAAGGGAGATATGAAACTTAATCCCTACGGAGTCCAATTTCGGTTCACATCGAGTACAAGCACAATTCCGCCCACGCCTTCTAAGTGTTACTCCGCTATATCATAGCATGCTCCTAAAAGCTATCAGTCAATTAGCTTATTCTAACACATTAGTAGGATAATATGCAATTAGTCCGCAAATGGGTATTAACTCTCAACCAGTTGGTACATCACGGGAGTTCGAAAGTTTCAAAATTAAACATAGCAACTCAAATATTGTAAACGCAGAATCACACACAAGGTCTACACGTATTTCACACAAAAGATTTGGTGACAATGAAAGTGATCCGTGTTCATCGAGGACACATAAGCATATAAATGTCCCTGCTCATACAGAGTCGCATATAATTCCCTGGATTCTCAAAGTCAATCCAACAATACAACACAGAGTCTTCGGACTCTATTTAGGGTATTAATGACAACTGGTCTATTTCGACCTCCACACGCATATAACTATTCAAGCTATGTACATACAAATATATAAACATATATATATTTTACATATTCTCCAAAGGTCTCATGACCTTCATTCTACACCTCTTACTGATTTCGTTGGGTATTCATTTCCTCTCTTTCACACTACGGTGTGCATACCATATCATACACCATTAAAATACTCGATAGAGTCATAACCTCCTTTAGTATCATATTTTCGTGACCTTCCTTTAAGTTTACAACTTAGTCACTTTAATCACAATAATTCCTATTGCATAAATCAAATACTTATCCAAGGGTCTCGTGACCTCTATCATTATGTACCCACGTTCATCCCATAACAATCTTTCACATGCCAAATTCTATCTTACATAAACACCCATGTAATTTAAGGTGATGAGTCAATAGGTGAATAATTTATAGATAGATCCTCACAACATGCATACCAAAATCATCGTAACGAGACCGCATAAATCTTAAATATGCATAATTCTAGTTTACCCTCAACTTAGAGTTTCCACACTTTTTATTCAACATACAATCCGCTTAGAACAATTTGATTCGTAAATCCTAATCCATCCATACTCATTCTAATAACCTTATTAAGCCATGCATCCATGGTGTTTCCAAATCATCTAAGCGATCCCATCTAAAGGGTGAGTCTTTTATGTCGCGTCAGATAACGCATTCCAAGTCTTACATTGATAGATTCATATCTTAGACTGGGTCTTATGCTTCCATCCTCGATATTGTCTAGAGTGTCTCCACACGTTCTTACCGCATACCATTTCAAGGTATGGGTCCTACTCAACTACCCGCTCGACCTCTGATCAGTTATGAGTCAACCTCTTTTATCTCCACATTCGATCTTAGGTTAGAGCTATTCAATTCCCTTACGATCCTCCTCTTTTAATCTAGGTAATTGGCACGTCTACTGTAAGAGAGAGGCTTTCTAGAATATAGCCTTGTTTACAAATTAACAATTCATCCCGGTGATTTAAACAGATTCTCTCACATGAAGGAATATTCCTATTCCTAATGATCACTCTCTTCACGATCAAGTCGATTTTAAGCTTAGCTCATCATATCTTACTTGTATGTAATACTACATGATTCCTCGATAACGTTCGATACATGAGTTGTATCTATCTCACCCACTTCCAATATCCGCACCGTCTACCGGAGTAACCCTTTTCTGGAGTATGCCTACCGATCATACATAATGACCCTTATCACTATTTCAACTCGAGTCAACACTCTCAATCTGCTTTCACATCAATCATCAAAACATGAGCTTCAAGTAACGACTTATCGTAACTAGGGGTCACTTACGACCGAACAATTATCCTATCACAAGAAAATCAAGGAAGTAGAGTAGAATAACCTACCATAAAGTACCACATTTATCAATCATTACATCGATAGTAACCAAGAATACTCAAGTGACGATACATTCATAAACCAGTAGCTAAGTGCTTTATGAATAGACCGTACACGAGATTCTCTGCCTCTATTGACGCAATTTCTCGATCCATGCATTCCGTATCCCTAGCGCTCTCCCCACCTAAGACTTTACCCATGGTAGGTGACGTGTGCATTAGTGCACTAAGTTTAAGTCTAGGTATTCTACAGTCAACACCTAGTTCGCTTAAACTAAAGCTCTGATACCAACTTGTAACACCCTAAAAATCAGGGCGAACAAAAAAAACCTTTAATTACGAAAGGTGTTAGTACGTAAATACGCCAAAGCGTGAGCTCTTCCCAAAACAGGGGTATAAGTAGTATGTGATTACAATGTTTGTAACTTAATTACAAAATGCGACAACCATCTAGTCTAACTCCTATCTCGGAAAGACTACAAAAGGGTTGTCAAATATGTCAACGCATGTACGGCCTAAGGACGGGTCTCTTCACACCTTCCCCAAAGCTCACTCTTACTCCCGGCACCTACTTGGGAACGACGTCCCTTGTACCTGAGAGACACATCGACACCAAACAAGTGTTAGGCTAAAGGAGCCTAGTGAGTTGTATCAAATAGCATCATATATATGAAAGCATGTTAAGCCATGTAAGATATACGAAAGTATATTAACACAAATGCATCACATTAAACCGGTTTTATATTTTATCTTTGAAGACCGTGGGAGCGACCCACCTTCACCAAGCAAGTTACACCTCAGAGTCGAGACACCCGTTGCCGTCCTCCTACGAAGACTCGAATAGGCAACCTCAGAGGCCAGGCACATTCGCGGCCACACGAATGGCGAGGGACATAGGTGCACACCTTTTGACTAGTGCCACCCAAGACTGAGTCGAACTCGTGTAAACTTGAAGTGCACACCTTTTGACTAGTGCCACTTTATCAATTTCATTTATCCATTTTGTCAAGCAAGTTACACATTAGCGACGAGACACCCCGTTGTCGTCCTCCTACGAAGACTTGAATTGACAACCTCAGAGGCCAAGCACATCCGCGGCCACACGAATGGCGAGGGACATAGGTGCACACCTTTTGACTAGTGCCACCCAAGACTGAGTCGAGCTCGTGTAAACTTGAAGTGCACACCTTTGACTAGTGCCACTTTATCAATCTCTTTTCAAAGACGACATAGGGTACACCTTTTGACTAGTGTCCCATTGTCCAATTATATTTGAGTAAAAACATGGGTACTCACCTTTTGACTAGTGACATCCCGGTCCCCTTTTTGACTAGTGACCAATAGCATCCCGCTTTTTGACTAGCGGTGCTCCATAACATTTTAGTTATTCAATTTATGCATTATCGAAAGTCTTAATACTTTCATTCATTTCATATACATCAACATGTTCGGGATTCAATCCCTTCGCATTATTCTGTGGCATGCATAATAACACGTATTTCTCATAAATACATTCATCATATAATCACATGGATTAGCTCATTCGATAGTAGCATACGATAATTTATTCCATGTATTCGATAATCCAAATCAGGCCATTCATATAAGATTTGTCATTTATTCATTTCATGGCAAATCCTAGACCTAGAATTCAGGCATTTCATTCCAAATCACATTTATCCGCAAATACCAAGCAATGCATGTAAAGTCAAACAAGATGATGTGCTCTCAGTTTTAACAAAACGGTTTTAGTAACTCACCTCGGGCTTGTAAAGCCAAAAGCCCCAATTTCACCAAAACCCTAGCTTAAAGCTCGAGTAATCACCTAAACTGACAAGGAGTTAAAACCTTGGATTAGCTCCAGATCTACGACATATAAGACTAGATCTATACTTTAGAATCATATAGAGAACTCACCTTGAGGGTTTGTACCCAAAACCCCAAATCCAAGATTTAGGTCAAATATGTGAACAACCTAAAATCAAGCAAATCAACCTTAGGTTAGTTTCATAACTCCTATTATGTGGATTAACAAACCTCAAGTGGTTTAGATAAGCTTACCTAGCCAAAACTTGAGTGGAAAACCTAGATCTTGAAGAGTTCAAGCCTAGCAACAATGGAGGTGGAAGATGGAGTGAAGAAGATGAAGATGATGAAGATCCAACTTCCAAATCTTGCTACTTTCACTAACAATCCATTAATGGGATCTTGAAGAACTTGGAAGGAGAAGAACATAGGAAAAAGAATCAGCTCAAATGGTTAAGAAATGAGGAAGTTATGATAAAATGAAGAGAGAAGGGTATTTAACCCGTTCTTGATCTGACATAGCTCACGAAAGCCCAAAACAGCACTATGACAACTTTTCTTAGGTCTGAAACAGGCAACTGGAACGAAAGTCCAAAATGGCACTATGACAACTCTTCTTAGGTCTGAAACAGGCAACTGGAACGAAAATCCATGATTTGATCCAAAATTCCAAATCCCATAATTTATCAAAGAACCATTACTACATCCGAAAATTACGGGTGTTACAGTCTAGTGGTCGGCGCTCGGCGAACTTCATTGAGAGGGACAGTGGATGGCAACCCTGTCTACCCGGGTTCAATTCATGAGGTGAGCATGTGACGATTCCTTGACCATGGGTCGGATTTCGGGTCAATCCATGGTCGCTGAGGATTAGTCGGGTGCCCGCATGGATCCGGATACCTCGTCGGCTTCGTGCCGGAACGTGTGCGTGAGTTATTTGGCGTTCAAAAAAAGCTCATTAAACTACTATCAGATCTTTAAGTTATTAATGGCAAACTATTTAACAAACTAACCATCAATTAAGTTAGCTATTAGTTGATAAATTAGTATATAAAATAAATAAGAGACGTATACTTGGTAAAATAATATAAAATACATTTTAATAAACTATTCATCATATGAAATATATAGTTTATGTAGCTTTAATAACATCGAATAAAAAATGTCAAATACCTCAAAAAGAATTAAGTTATTATATATTTTATTTATTTATGTAGGTTTTGGTTGTGCTTTGGGTTTTCAAAATGATTGCTCTAATCATTATAATTAAAATCCTTGATTAATGTTAAATATAATTAGAGCTTTTTTTACATTTACGCTTGGAAAAATCAATTTTCATGCATCAATTCTGTGAGAAAAGTGGTTTGGTAACCCTTCTAACCCAGGTTAGAATCTAGGCGCTTCCAGATTGTGGTCACTGGGGATTAACTCAGGACAACATGTTTTAACTGTCGGTGCATCTTATCAGGATTAGTCAGGGTAAAGCCTTAGATACCCTTCTAAAGAAAAATAAAATTATATAGTTGTTATTTACCCTTTTGTTTGAAAGGAATATTTGTTATTTACTTAAATACAATTTTTTGTTATTAAAGTCAGAAATTATAATCATAATCAGTTTTAGAAATTAAAGTTACGACTATATAACCGCTGTTAACGATCTAGCTTTCTTTATTTAAAAAGAATGCAAATAGCAGATATTTCTCTTTTCAAATAAATATAATAAATATTAAAAAATATATTAGGTAAGATAATTATTTTCACATGAATTGAAGTGGAAATTATTATTCCCCTTTTTACCTAATGCTCCCCCCATGATATATTCAAACTTTATATTCTTTTTTTTACACGTAAAACCAACATGGTATTATTACTTTTTAATATAATACCCATGTTTTATATATATTCAATTCATACATATAACTAAACAATTCCAATATATTTTGTCTAAAAGTGGGGAGTCTCGAAGGTGTGAAGTATATGTAAATCCAACATTTATTCTAGAAAGTAAAGCTATTATTTTTGTAGATACACTAAATTGGAGAAAGTGTGTGGACGAACAAAGCTAGCCTAAAAGTTGAACAAATAAAAAATTAATAATAATAGAAATGAAAAAAAAAAGTGAAGATTAAGGCTAAAAATAAAACTAAGAAAAAGAAATTGTGGCAAGTGAAAAGTAAGAAGCTGATCGGCAGTTGTTGAATAGTTTGGTGTCGGATGATTAAGTAGTCAGAATGATAAAGAGACTCTTATGGATAGAGTTCAAAATGAAATAGGGTTGTTTGGTGATTGTTGAAAATGAAATCTGGACTTTGAATGGTTAATGGGCATCCAAGATGCAAAATCATTCAGAGGGTTTTGGAACCATTAAGAGACAGATCTTTTTTTTTTGCCATATAGAGTTTACCTGTTAATGATCCAAAGATTGCCTCTTAATGAAACTGTTAAGAGGTAAACAAACAACCCCTTAATTGTACCAAAAAAATGTAATACATGTACAACGAGTCGTAGGAGTTTGGTCGCCTATCTGCCTTGCTCATTACGTTGCTCCCACCCACTACGTATGTCTCGAGCACCCTTATTTTGCTATCCGAATTTATGTCTCCTTGAACTTTAATCCGATGTCGATGTGATGGGTCATTGACCAACATCTTCCTAAATGGAAACGTAACATTGGCTACTACGCTATAAATAAATAAGTTATGTCTTCTTCATCATCAATTGTGTTTGGCGTAGTAATAAGCCTTTAGATCCTAATATGTGGTATCAGAGCAAGTCATGAGTTTGAATCTCATGAAGGGCATATTAAAGCCAAAGGCATGCTGTGCAACCAATTGTCTTTAGATGGCGCGCCGGGGGGGGGGGGGGGAGGTTTGTTTGGGACATTGACCAACATTTTGTAAATTGAAACATGGTGTTGGTTGCTACGCTATATGAAAATAGGGTTAAGTACATGGGAGTGTATCGAACTTGTCAGGTTTTATCATTGTATGTACCTAACTTTAAAACTTACCGATTAATGTACCGAACTTGCTAAAATTGTTATTTAATGTATTTCATGACAAGTTGGATACACTTTCGTGACAAGTTGGATACATTAAATGGTAGGTTTTGATAAAGTTGGATACATACAATGACAATTTTAGCAGGTTCAGTACATTAATCGGTAAGTTTTAAAGTTGAGTACATACAATGATAAAACGTGACAAGTTCGATACACTCCCGTGTACTTAACCCATGAAAATAAGTTGTATCTTCTCCATCAATAATTGCTTTTGGTGTAGTTGTAAGCGTTTGGATCCTAAATAATATGACGTCATGTTATTGAAAATGCCAATGCTTTTCATGTTTATTCTCAAATCTCAATTGCTCATCATACGTCCTCCTCGACTTGCACTATCTCCCCGCATCTCAAATATCAATGAATCTACCCTCATCACATAGCTACTAAGTGTCGCCTAAACGTGTTTGCAATCTTTCCTCTCTCAACTCATGTGTTAATGCACATGATATACAACATATAAACATACACATCGTTCCAACAACTAAAATACATCAATCACCATTAACAGACAACACACACATAACATATATATGTATGTATAAACGGGAGTAAATAAAACAAAAAAATGAAACTAAAAAAAAGAAATTTCGTTGTTGATACCACATGAGTGATGGATGCGATGTGTTCATCGTTGATCCTTCGCTAATTAGCAACGGATAAGCAATGTAATTTCTTATTTTATTTATTTTTTAAAACCATTCCGTCACTATTCAGTGACATAATTTCTTATTTTTATTTATTTATTTTAGCTAATTGGGTTGCTGATGCGTCGTTATTTAGTGACAGATTAGCGATGGAACCCATTCGTGTGCTAATCCGTCTCTAATTAGCAACGAAAATTATCCATCGTTAAAAGTCGCCGTTGATGCTATTTTTCTAGTAGTGAAATGGTTAGGCAATTTGTTAAATGATATGACCTTGATAATATAAGACTAGCTTAGCTTTAATATTTTTATTCTATGTAGGACAAAGCAAGTATCCAACAAATAAGCTAACCTTACATGATTATTTAAAAAGAAGAGCAAAATTATTTGAACCATATAGGTTTGAATAAACAAAACCTATGAGTCCACTATATCAACATACATTTATTAAATCTGACCATGTATATAATTTTCTATTTTTCTTGGTCCACTATAGCGACAAATTTAATTGTGCGACCATATATAGGATTATGTGAAACTATTCAATCTTGTGAAACCTATAACACCATCAAATACTATATGTTTATGCGTATGTAAAACAAAAGAATAAAAAATAACTTATAAGGATGGAGGGAGTGGTCACCTTTCCACCCTTCGATCCCTCTTATCACATCAACATTTTGCTCTCTCTTTCTGTCTATACCACTATTGTATACAAAACCCCTGTAGTGGTCACTATTCTATCTCTACATCCCACTAACAAATAAAAGAAAACAGAAGAGAGGGAGAGGGAGAAGAGAGGGAGAGGGAGAGGGAGAGGGAGAGGGAGGGAGAGGGAGACACACACACACACACAGAAAAATGAAGTTTCCCCACAGGGTGCACATGCACATGCCAGCGGGGTTGAAAACCTTGAGGCTGGCGGGATGGGGGGATGGTATTCCCCGCTACCCCTATCATCTTTTCCTCGCTGAGCGAGCTTACCACTCTGCCCACCCTAAGTTTGTACAATTTATTATTATTTTTGCACATCAAACTTCATATCATTAATACCATCCAAAGGAAAAAGCCCAATATAACAATAGCTAATGAAACATAAAACAGCAACCACTCTTTCCTTGAGTTCCTTCCTTGCCTTTCGGAAAAAAAAACAGCAACCATCAACAAACAAAATTTACACTACATTGCATGATTTATTATGTTCATATAAATTATTATATATATAGCAACTATAAAAGAAACTACTTTTTTATAAAATAAAAGTTAATTGATAAAAAAGAATTACATAGAAAATTC
This sequence comes from Centaurea solstitialis, assembly GCA_030169165.1. Classification (NCBI taxonomy): domain Eukaryota; kingdom Viridiplantae; phylum Streptophyta; class Magnoliopsida; order Asterales; family Asteraceae; genus Centaurea; species Centaurea solstitialis. The sequence continues at coordinate 17,597,359 of CM058043.1, forward strand.
AACACATTTGCTATAAAAAGTAGTGTAATCAGAATAGAAAAACTAAATTTATGATTAATTATCTTTTTAAGAACAAAAACTCTTTAATTTAAAGTTTATTTTTCTAGAAAATTAGCGTGACAATTTAAGATGCAACTTCAATTTAAACAACTTTTAGTGGCCTAGTTTTGACTTTTTGGCCATTTGCGAATTGGGGTCCTCTTTTTTGTTTTTACCTTTTCTGAGTAGGTTTTCTCTTCCAAATTTTGTGGGTTGGTTCTTTTGACGTAAATTTATCCATCTTAGTATATATATGATACTAATAAATTAGACTGTTATCTATAAGTTCATTTATTTTGTTTTTAAGAAAAAGTGTATTTTAAAACAAACATTGCATACACCTTTATTGAAACATGTCATATTATGGTTTAAGATTTTTGGCCGGTTATTTTGGATGTTAAATTCGTATTTAGTTTGAACAAAGTTTTATGTCTTTGGTGTTTAAGGCAAAAAATTCTTCTACGTGCGAGTCGTGCCTGTAGCCTTGCCTTCAACGTCAACATGTGTGGCCCTGGTTGCTAGAAGTTTTGGATTTGGAATATTGCATCGACTTTGTGTTGTCGTTTTTTAATGCAACGGTTGTAGTTTAAAGTTCACTTGATGATGTTAGGTTTTCATGAGCTATGTCTTGCTTAGTTGTGTGCGTGGATCAGTCTCTCCTTCACATACATTCGTGTTTGAATGGATAGGTTATCTTAGATATTACTTTGACACGTTTTGATTTGTTAGCCTCAATTTCCTATTAATTATTAAATAACCACATGTTCTGATTTTTAGGTATTGATATTAGGTTGTGATATAATAATCTAGATTTTTTACAACGTTCTGAATATTTTATTCATACAACTTTTATTTAAATGAATATAAAGTTTATTTTGTGGTCAAGATTTACTATCGGAAAATTGTTATCAATATTATAGTTTTATGTTGCTGAGCATTGAACAAGAGGGTTTGCTTCAACATTTTAATGGTTTGAAAATATAACAACATGCTTTAGAGCTAATGTTCATTTTTTTTTGACATTGTGTTTTCAACCATATATTAACTCAATTGTGTTTGTTCCGGCATGGAGGTATCGCGTGCCCTAGTCGTGTATTTCACTCATATATACATGTGTGTGTGTGTTTGTAGAGTATCATGTCAGAAGACAATTTGAAGAAAGACATGAATGTGTGATCTTGACCACCTATCTTATTTAGTTAATTCCTCAGACAAAATAATCCAAATTTAAATAAAAAAATTGTATAAATCACAATTATCAAAGTGGTTATCTAGAGGGAGGTTCAAACGAGAATGACATCAATTTAAAAGAATATGAGAATGATTTTTGTGTACAAAATCATATATGATTAACAAAGGAAAAATTCAGGTACAAAAAACATGTACAAAATCATATATGATTAATATAGTAAAACACATATGATTCATGTTGTTATACATGATTAACAACTGCGTGGGTTACATGTGACTTACAACCAGCATGTAACCTGCCCGCGTCCCCTTTTTTTCGTCAGTACTTAATCATATATGATTTTGTACACAAAAATCATTCTCGTATTCTCTTAAAAAGATGTCATTCTCATTTGAATCTCCCTCTATATATGTATGTATGTATATACATTTTGAACTTTTTTGCCAAAAGAGAAATAGGGATTCTAAAGAAGAACCATCTAGCCGAAGGAGATTTCATCGTGGAAGAAGATGTGATCTATTTGAAATTTTACTTGATGAGGTAGAAACGTAGTCGCTTTCAACAACACCACTTTCAATCCGCGTCCGATCATCAACAATATCTAGTCGGTTGTGTATCTTTGGATTCATAATTGCAGCTCGTTTGGTAGGAAGTTTAATTGGATCAATTGTTGTAATCCTGAGTTGGTGCCTTTTGTTTCGAGTCGCTAGCTCCTTGCTATTCCTGGTTTTTATAAAATTTGTGGTTCAATTTTTTTTTTTTGAAGGGTATTCAAAAAAAAAAAATTATTACTTAAGTAGATTGTTATCTCCTATGCAAATTTAGTTCTACTGTTTTTTCCTTCTCTAATGATCACATATGGTATTTGATGTAATTACATATGATATTCGATACTATCACTATCACATTTGATATTATTAATGTTATCACATACAATATTATTCTTATGTGATCATGAGCGTTGAATTCTATATTGAAAATATATATTAATAATGAATATCATACTGATGTATGAATGCTAAATATTTGTTGTGCACACGTTAAAATATACATAAATATTAATGATGAATATTATACTGAGCAGGAAAACTAATATCTTATGTTTTTTTTTTACATAAAATTTTCCAATCTAATGATAGTATTTCATATTGATTAACATATATTTGTTTTACAAGTTTTTTTTTGAACGGCAAAACGAAAACGGCGAGCAAAGGAGAAAGTTTCGGCTAGGCCATCACCCTTCCCAAGCACACCACTTTATTAAAGAAGCTAGCAAGGAGCTAGCGCCAAAGAGTACACGGAGCAAGGAAAGCAAAACGAGAACAAAACCAAATAACTAAGTACATGGCCAAAGAGGCCAGTTATCCCAATTCAAAAGCAAACCGGGCTTCCTACTTTTGATCCAAAGCTTCAAGATGATATGTACCTTAGGGAAGAGATCTTCCATGCTTGCCTCGCAATCTTGTTTTACAAGTGAAATTTTTTATGTGTATTTTTTGTTTCACAAACACACCAAAATGTTTACATTATAAACTGAATACATGTGAAACAAAATTTATGTTGATAAATATTCTAATCTTAGTATTAGATGAAAAAAGTTATATAAAAAATACATAATGCTCTAGTTTTCAAGGTAGTTATAACTTCGTAGGTTCTCAAAAGAATATATTAGAGTCCTTAAATGATTAAACCCCTATGATATTAAAGTTATATAACCAAAGGAGTGTTAGCCTAGTGGTAAACTTGGGCACTACATAGTGGAGAACCCGAGTTCGAGCCCTGGGGGACGCATTCTGGAGGTACGGGGGCTTCGACCCCGGGCTGCATGCTTTAGCAGTCGGGCTTCGGCCCAAAAATTGCCGAGGATTAGTCTGGGCCCAATGTGGTCTGGGATACCTCTTCCAAAAAAAAAAAGAGTCTAAAAGGAAAATTGAAAAATAAATCTGGTCATTATTCTTTTGTAAAGATTGCACATTAGGGTTAGGTGATTAACTAACAGTTGGATTAGTAGTTGCAAATCAAGATGAATCTATATTTTACTATGTGTCCAAATGAATCACACATATATAACAAAACACTCAATGACAGATTAAATGCCACTAAACCTTTTTAAACATTCAATGGGTTTTGTTTTAAAACAAATACTTTAACTTTTAAACAAGAAGTAGTGTAAGAGTGATAGGACTTCGTTTTTAAAAATGTTGATGTCTTATGTCTTTTTTTATTTATCATAAAAAAACGGCGTTGAAGTTGAAATTTGAATCAATAAAAGCGATTCTTTTGTATCATCTGAATTGATTGCAAGTTACCTTCGAAATCAACTGGATTTTATCTTGATTTGGGTCGAGATTGGTCTGGAGGTTGTGTCTTAAAAGAAAGAAGACGAACTACGAACTTAAGCAACGATTACGAAGCTAGATTACCACGTGTTATTTCAGATATATTTAAGAGTTAAGAGGGTCTGAAATCTGGAAAGAAGAACGGCCTGAATGTGAAAAGGTCCGATCGATTAAGACTTAAGAGGTATTAAGAGTGTTTTTATTAAAAAAAACAATCCATTATTTTTAAAGTATCATCTTTTATTGGAAAGTTATCGTAAACAACTATTATGACCATGTGAATTTATCTATTAGTCATTTCTTTTCTATACTTTCTTAAAGACGACTACCTTAGCGAGTTGATGGAGTGCAATTATCAACTTGTTGAATCAATTACAGATTTGGTCCCGATGATAGCAAGTTGCTGAAGTAAATTACCGATTTTCTATACATGGTTAGCAAGTTGCTAAAATAGATTATAGATCGGTTCATGCAATTAGCAAATTGCTGAAGTTTCAATTAGGGGGTGTTTGTTTTTTCCACTTATCACTTTTTCAGCACTTTCTGGGGGGAAATTACTTATTCAGTCAGTGATTTTCCCATTCAGACTGTTTGTTTTTTATTTTTATTAAGTGCCACTTATCACTTTTTCACCACTTACCGAAAAAGTGATGGTAAAACCACTTTTTGTTCACTTTTTCACTTATTCATCAAGCTTGGACTTGTTTGTATTATTCATTAAGCTTGGACTTGTTTGGATTGTTCATTAAGCTCATTAAACTTGTTTGGATTGTTCATTAAGCTCATTAAGCTTGTTTGGATTGTTCATTAAGCTCATTAAGCTTCTTTGGATTGTTCATTAAGCTCATTAAGCTTCTTTGGATTGTTCATTAAGCTCATTAAGCTTCTTTGGATTGTTCATTAAGCTCATTAAACTTCTTTGGATTGTTAAAGTTTACTATTGTACTTGATTGAGTTGACGTATTTCAGTTGATTTTAGTTCTTATGAATACTCAGATTCAGATGTTAGTTTACAAAAAGAAACAGTCTTGACAGATTCAGATTCAGTCTTCAGCACCACCACTTAACAATCAGAAGTGGAAACAGATTCAGTCTTCAGCACCACTTAAAAAACAAACAGCACCTTAGTAACCCTCAATTAATTTTTTTTGGCCTTCTTATAAGTTGCTAAAACGGCTAAATCCATCCAACCAAAATGAGCATGTATGATGTATGTATGTCTATTTCTTTCTTTTACTATGTTTCGCACCAATTTTAGCAAGGAAAAATTATGTCCAATTTAAAAAATTCTTGTAAAAATGGATCTCTTATTAAACCATTTGCAACATATTCACCTTTCCCATCGACTCCTATTGAAAACTTTCACTAACGACCCTTTTATTTACAAAATATGACTTCTATTTACACATTTTTCTAAAATTTTGTTTTTATGCTTTTATACATAAATTAAATTGATTTAAGTATAACATATAACTAAAATTTACATGTTACTTTGAACGAGTTATTTTATTAAAAAACCTCATTGATATCTTTAAAACGATGACAGTATCAAATAATATTGTTATTATTTATTTCCCAACTATATCATTTTTAAAAATTGATGGAACCTGTAATAATATAATTTCTTCACAATACAATTTTTTTTAATATTATATATAAATTCATTTATGTATAAAAAAGTGCTAAAAATATAAAATGAAACAAAAAGGGTGTAATTATAACTTATTTTGTAAATAAAAGGACTAAATTACATTTTTGGTTTCTCACGAATAGCTGCTTTTTGCTTTTCGTCCCTCGAAACGTAAAAGTACACTCTTAGTCCCAAAATGAGTTTCTTTTTTTAACATATCGGTCCCTCTCACTAACGCCCGTTAAAATGGCTCCGTTAGTAACACCATGTGCCCCTCACATGAGGGGCATTTTCGTCTTTTCACCCATCATCTTCAACCTTGCATCATCTTCAATAACATTCATACATAAATCCAAATTTCAAGAACTTAAAATCTTTAACAAATCCAGATTTCAAAATCAAAAAGAACATCAAGACAAAAACTTTATACAAATCCATATATGAAATTAAAACCCTAATCAAAATTGTACATATCCATTCATAAAAAAATTACCCTCTGTCCATATATGATTACTTCCCTTAACAGGGGCCACAAAATGTCCATTAAAACCCATACAAGTTAAAATATGAACCCAGAAACATTTATAAAAAAAATACAAAAGTTCATACAAATACCCAGAAATGTTACTTTAAAATTTTCAAACCCAAAACAAATTACATTCAAAGTTCATACAGAACTACAAAACCTAAATTAGATGGAAACCACCAAAAGAATGTTAGATTTACACATCTATCCTACAACATTCAACAAATTTAACCCTAAATCAAAAACAACAAGAACCAAAATGAAAACAAGTACTAAACCCCTAAAATTTAAAACCCAAACTGAAACCATCACCTGAATCCAGGGACGGACCTGAAGGGGTGTCCACGGTGGCATGGGGCACCGTATGATTCGTCTGTCACGGTGTAAAAAAATATAGGTGCCACCGTACTAATTTGTTCTTTGCCACCATATATATTTTGAATGCAACAATAATACAAGCTCTCCTTAGCTTAGTTGGTTTATGTTTCTAAAAAATTAAATTGTTAACAACAATACTTGAACCCTAAATCAAGAACAACAAGAACCAAAATGAAAACAACTACTAAACCCCTAAAATTAAAAACCCAAACTGAAACCATCACCTGAATCCAGGGACGGACCTGAAGGGGTGTCCACGGTGGCACGGGGCACCGTATTATTCGTCTGTCACAGTGTAAAAAAATATAGGTGCCACCCTACTAATTTGTTCTTTGCCACCATATATATTTTGAAACTGTAACAATAATACAAGCTCCCCTTAGCTTAGTTGGTTTATGTTTCTAAAAAATTATATTGTTAACAACAATACTTGAACCCTCAACCTCCAAGACAATTAAACACTTCTTTACCACTAGGCTATTAATGGCATTTGATAATTTTTTTTGCATACTTTAATTTAATTACGTTTCTTGTGAATTCATTTTTATTTTCTATAATTCCTTTTTTCAACTTTTGTTTTTTCATAACAACACTTGTTAATCTTAGATAAATAAAATCAATCATATTCGATATTGAATCTTGTAAATCCAATCTCAAAAATAATTGTATCTAGATATTTAAAAATATGATACAAGTATTATATTTTTCTAATGTTTTAAGACAAATTAAACATGCTACATGGTTGTATATAATTAGTTCAAGCATAACTATCATTGTATATAACGTCTCTAAAGTTTAATTTAGTTTTGATATTTTATTATGGTATTATATAATTATAAGATATGTATTACAAAAAACATATTGTTATTCAGTAATATTAACAAGTATTGATCTTTAAAAATAATATGGTTTTATTTCTTATAGTTTTAAATAGCGATGACATTATTTAACATTTTTGCACAGGGAATGAAAAACCGTAGGACGAGCCCTGACAAGACTCGAACACACGATCCTTCATTTAAAAGCAAGAGACAAACCACTAAATCAATATAGACTTTGTAAAATATATATATATATATATATATATATATATATTTCTTATAGTGAAGTGGTGCCACCGTTTGAAAATTTCTCTAGGTCCGTCCCTGCCTGAATCTTGATGTATATAAAAAAAATTTGCTTCCAAATATGCAGGTGTGTTTCACATTGTCGGCGGCCTTGTTATGTTCTTCCCTAACCTCATTGAAATTAAAATCATATGCAAGTTTGGTAAAATAAAGGATTCCATGTAAACATTCAAGGGTGAATGGAGACAGGGGCGGAACTATTCATAGTTCAGGGGTAGCCCTCGCGACCCCTGAACTTTTACCCGGTAGTGAATTTTTTTTTTTTTTTACGTTTTTCGTTCTACGCGACCCCTGACATGTATTTTTCGCGACCCCTAAGATTATTTTTCCTTTATTATAGTGTTTTTTTTCTTTTATTTATATAATTGCACGGTAAAAAGAAAATTACGCGACCCCTGAATTTGATGTATGGTTCCGCCCCTGAATGGAGATATTTAAGGAGAGATTTAAGGATTCCGTAGGAAGACACTGTGAAATTTGCGGGATTGTGAAATTTGGGGTTGAATAGAAAGAGATAGAAATGATGGATTTACACGGTTTCATCTAAAAAGATGAACTTTTCATTTTTTTTCTTTTATTTAAGTCATAATTGGAATATTTATATAGTATTTATGTAATTAAATAAATTGAAGTTAAATAAAAAGATGAAAATGCCCCTTACGTGGTGGTGTTACTAACGGAGCCATTTTAACGGGCGTTAGTGAGAGGGGCCGATATGTTAAAAAAACTCATTTTGGGACCAAAAGTGTACTTTTACGTTTTAAGGAACGAAAAGCAAAAAACAACTATTCGTGAGGGACCAAAAATGTAATTTAGTCTAAATAAAAGGGTTATAAGTGAACCATGAAACAGAAATGAACTAAAAAGTGTGATTTTGATCCAATTTTAGTTTAAAGTTTACGATAAGCCTAAATTATCTAAGCAAGTTAAACCAAACCAAAATTTTATAATCTGGATTAACCGGTTTGAATTTTTGCTACCAAACTAGGCTTAGGAAATTTCTAAATGGTCATTGTGTTTGGTTTGTGGTTTGTTGGTTAAACTATCCAAATTGAACATGAATACCCTAATTTTTTTAACAACTCAAATTTCACTTGAATCAATATTTATGAAGATAAACTCGAATATCATTAAACTAATTAATCAAATGGTAAAATATACACCATGGTTAGGAAAAGTATGTCACATGGCATAATTTAAAGTTACACACAACTTTAAAATATTCCACATATGGCATGATAGTTGTCTTTTAACTCATCAATCTTTTTTATTATCAATTATAAACTAATAATTCGTTATATTTCTGTAACAATGATGAAGCTAGGATTTTTTGTCTGATGAATGTAATTTGAAGGTAGATCAAACACTCATAAAGTTTTCTAATGCATTTTTTTGTTGAATTTCACCATTTAAAGTGTTTTGGACGTTGAATTTGAACGATTTTTTTACAGTTTTTTCTTTGGTGTTTCTTGTACTTTCTATTACCCTAAAACACCATTCAAAGTCTAGTGGGCACAACTTTATTAAAAAGGTCCAGTTATGAAAATAAGTTAAACAGATGTACGGGACCCACTTAAAACTTAGTAGGTCCACCCTTATTGGATGGATGCTACACTTACAAGTTATAAATACCAACCTAAACACCACCATACAATCACATATACAAACATATTAAATCAAAGCTTTTAAGAACACTAATTCTAAGGTTTCACAAATGGTAGGCTCGAAGCTCATCACTTTAATGGTGTCGACGGCTATGGTGGTTGCAACCATGCAGTTTTATGGCACGATGGCACGGACCACACATGTCGTCGGAGGCCCCTTGGGTTGGGCCATTCCTCCGATTGGTCCATTTGCTTACCCCATCTGGACAGCCTTTCAGACCTTTACTGTTGGTGATGATCTTGTCTTTAACTTCACCACCGGACAACATACCGTAGCTGAAGTTTCACCGGAAGACTATAATTCATGCAACACCACTAACCCCACTACCGTCCTTGTCACCGCCCCTGTCACTGTCACCTTGACCACTCCTGGCCAACATTATTACATCTGTACTGTTGGAGCTCATTGCCAAATTGGCCAGAAGTTAGCCGTCAATGTAGTAGATGGAATTGCCCCCTCATCGGTTGAATCTCCGTAAACCACCATGCGTGTAACCTCTATATCCACCCCACCTATCATACCTACTCAACGATCGCCACCACCTCGTGAAACCTGCCACCTATCATAGCCACACAAGGATCAAATCCGTTATTTACTCTTATAGTTATTATTGTCAATATGGTTATTGTGATTAACTTTTCATTGTATGTATTTATTAAATTTTTGTGCATTTTGGGTCCTTAAATAATTTATAAATATTTGAGTTTATATGATTTGGTCAAAGCCAAACAATCTTTCAAGAGCATCTCTAACATTTATACCTACATATTTAAAAGAATACGAGAACCAACAAAATTGTATATGAATTTGCATTAACTTTTGGAAAAAGCCATGTAGATGATTTTGGATGCATCCAACTTGCAAATTCGTGTGAATCATATATGATTTTGTACATGAATCATATACGATTTTGTTGGTTCTCGTGTTTTTTTTAAATATGTATCCCTCTGTGTGTATGTGTGTGTGTGTATGTACGTATAGGGGGGCTTAGGTTCCAGTGAGAAGTTGAGGTTAATGTGAATAACGTACGTGATAACTGGTTCTCAACCGTTGGATGAGAAGTATATGCATATTCAAAATCCACCGAGATAAGATACACCTGGTCAATTCTCTTCTAAAACACAATTCATGGAAGAACATGAGATTAAAGATGACCAACGGTTTATATTCCATTATCATGCTTATGATGTTAACATTAACTTTTCACATAATCCTTCGCCTATTTATGTGAGCTTTATTTTTTGGAAGGGTGTCCGGGCCAAAGCCCGACTAACCCCGGCAATTTTGGGGACCAAATATGACCCCATTTAAATTTCCCCAGACATGCGTACGGGAAGACTCGAACTCGGTTAGGCGCTATGAACCCCTGATCCGCCACAACACTGGAAGACTATTTATGTGAGCTTTGTTGAATGCGAACTGAAATAAACGTGTATATCTATATATAACCCCAACACCTAATCGAATTGGCTAACATACCACATTTTCTTCTTCGATAAATCGTAAAATAGAAATTAACATAAAAAAGAACTTTTATTCGTTGGACCTACTATTATAACTTTCCTAAATGGTGTCTTGTGATCAGATAAAATACTCGACCCACATGGATATAACTGTATGTATTTATAGTACGTTAATAAAAGTTAGTTTTAAATGTTACGTAGAAAATGATTGTTACCATAATATGTTTTTATATAATTTATCTTTACAGGTTTTATATAGTTAATTGGTTAATTCATTAATTATTTGTATTATGGTAACGAAGTATGGAGGAAAGTTCAAATGTGAACTCAATTTTGGTTATGAACATGAGGACGGATCTCAGTCATTCATCCGGTCAATAAAAGGCGGCTTTGACCGGGTAGATGGGTACCCTTCTTTAATCTCCACCCTCCCATGAATCGCGTTAATCCTCCGTGATCGCGTCCACCATAACCGAAAATATATGGCTGAGATTCGTCCTCATGTTCACAACCAAAATTGAGTTCATGTTTGAACCTAACCCAACAAGCATATATGTAAAATAGAACTCATGGACTAAACTATTTGTTTTATATGGTAAAATATAATATAATATTATGTTTTTATATTATATATGTTTATTTAGTAAGGTAATTGAATTCATAAGCATTGAACAATTATTATAATACGCTCAATCTTCACTATGGCAAAATCGGGTTTATAGAGTATTAATAGTGTTTAGGTATCCTTATAAACTATTTTACATGGCTTAAGTTTATGGGAGATTTACTTCTATGTCCTTGCAAAACTTCTAAATTACTTGTATATCCTTCTAAAATTTTAAATTACTTCTATATCCTTACAAATTTTTAAAAATATCATTTATATCCAAATAAGTATTTTAATAAGAATTAAATCATTTAAATATTATTATTCATTATCATTAAACTCAGTCACTTACAAAATTACTATATTAACCTTATCTCATCTAAAACATAAAACAAAATAAAAAAGACAAAAAAATACAAATGTTAAAAGCATCTTCTCTCAAACCCAAATAAAGACTTCGCGGTCACCGCCTTGTACTCCGTCGCCGGCACAGCCTCGTGCTCCGTCGCCGGCACAGCCTCGTGCTCCGTCGCCGGCACAGCCTCGTGCTCCGTCGCCGGCACAGCCTCGTGCTCCGTCGCCGGCACAGCCTCGTGCTCCGTCGCCGGCACCACCTCGTGCTCCGTCGTCTCCATCGATGGCACCGTCGACGTGACCGCCCTTGAAAGCCGCCAGACCCATCGTTGACAACCTTTCTTTTCCCCCTCACCGCCGGTAGTCACCATCCTCAGTCACCATTTTTCTATCCCTTACAAGATCTGTGTCCAACAACAAATCTGCAACAGAGAACGACGTTGCCGGAGTCTTTTTCGGTGTCTAGTTAGCAGACCCTACAAACCCAAATTTTTCTTAAAATGCGTTGTCATTATCCTAGGGATTTCCTTTAGTTTAGAAATTTTGATGGAGGTTTGTTAATGGATGTGAGAAGATGAATGGATAAATGGGAGGGTTAAAATTTTGGGATTGTTAATTTTGGGTTTGCTTCATGGGTTGGAGGGGAGGGTTTGATTTTTGAGTTAGATGTTGCAGGTGAAGTGGGTTTAGAAGTATGGTGGTTGCAGGTTGCTTTAGGAGTGACTAGGGGTAAAGAGAAAGTTATCTGATGTCTTTTTTATTTTGTTTTATGTTTTAGATGAGATAAGGTTAATATAGTAATTTTGTAAGTGACTGAATTTAATGATAATGAATAATAATATTTAAATGATTTAATACTTATTAAAATAGTTATTTGGATATAAATGATATTTTTAAAATTTTGTAAGGATATAGAAGTAATTTAAAATTTTAGAAGGATATACAAGTAATTTAGAAGTTTTGCAAGGACATAGAAGTAAATCTCCCTAAGTTTATAATAGTGAATATTATATGCCTTATGTAAAAGTGTTGTAATAAATTTATATTCAAAAATCTTTTGATACTTCTAGAACAAAATGTCATATAAAAAGATCTTTTATAGGACAATTGGTGCATAAAATATTTTTCAAATAATATCATACAAATTAAAATAGTTAAAGTTTGGGGATTGATTTCTTTTCTTCGTTTGGAAAAGAAGTGGGGAATGGGAGGGATACAAATATTTGGTCGGAGAGATGGCTTTCAAGGGAGCTTTTGTGTAATAAGTTTAAGAGGTTGTGGCATTTTGAAACCACTAATGCGGTGGTTGCTGAGAGAGGGAAGTGGGTACCCGATCAAAGAGTGTTTTTGGAGTTGGCTGTGGAAAAGGGAAACCAGGGGGAGAGAGCTTGTTGATCTTTTTACAGGTTTGGAGACGGAAATCAAACACCATTGATAAGCCGAAATGGTGGTTAATTAGGGGTGGACGGGGAATTCTTCTTGTGTGGATTGAAGTCGTTGATAGAGGAGAAGATAGCGGCTACGCGAACAATGATGGGACGAAAACCAAGTGGTCTGCCGCTAGCTTTATGGTTTGTCTCTGGCAAACCGCAACTAGCTTTCTGTTTTTTTTTTGTACGGCAATAAACTCACACACGCACCCCGCGGTATTCGGGCATCCAATTGGGCAGCACCGACTTTTCCGCGGCGACCCGACCCAGTCCACATAGACTGGACCCGCCTAGGCACGACTAATGAAATAATTGCTTTTTAAAATAAAGAGTTAATAAGACACTTTGATTCAAAAATGTCTTAGAAATACTTTAAAGATATCATAGAAATAATATATATATATATAGACTTATTGCAATAGAAAGAGGTTCAAACGAAAATGACATCTTTTTAAGAGAATACGAGAAGCAATCTCAGCCATTCAATTCAAGTTTTGATGAAAAAAAAGGACACACGCGACCTCTGGTCGCGGGGCAAGTCGTGCACGTTGTTAATCACATGTGATTTTCTATATGGATCATATATGATTTTGTACATGTTTTTTACCTGAACTTTTCCTTTGTTAATCATATATGATTTTGTACACAAAAGTCATGAAAAAAAGGACAGGCGCGACCTCTAGTCGCGGGGCAAGTCGCGCACGTTGTTAATTACATGTGATTTTCTATATGATTTACTATATGAATCATATATGATTTTGTACATGTTTTTTGTACCTGAACTTTTCCTTTGTTAATCATATATGATTTTGTACACAAAAGTCATTCTCATATATGATTGGCCTGAGATGATTGGCTGAGATTCATTCTCGTATTGTTTTAAATTGATGTCATTCTCATTTGAACCTTCCTCTATTGCAATATATTTAAATAGACAGTAAAAAAATAAACTCAAATGATATAAAATAATTTATGAAAGTAGTCGAAAGTTTTTGGATTATATCCTATAAATATGATTGTGTTGTAGACATATATCTTATAAGATATTAAAAATGTATTTATACATATTGAACTAAGCATGCAGAAAAATATAAGGGAGATAGGGTAAAATAGATGACAATTTTGAAAATAATAAATTGATTTGAAAATGGGAAAATTTCATCCATATCCTTAAAAACTTGTAATATTACGTATATATCCTTACAAACATTGAAATTACGTGTATATCACCTCTAAAACTCAGGCATATATCCTTTCTCTCAATTTAATTAGAATTATCTTTAAAAAAATACAAATAAATGATCTATAAATTAAATTTATTTCTGAATTACTAAACTACCCTTTTTAAATTGTACATCATCTTTAAAAAACATTGGTTTTTGTTTTTGTTCATCACTACCAATTTTCATAACTTGGGAAAAAGGAAAAGCTTCATTTTGGACGGCGAGGTGCTGTAAAACCCAAGGATGGTGGTGCTCATAATGGCAGTCTTTGATTTGATGGGGTGACTTGGTGTTCATATAAAGTTGCAAAAAAAACCTTTGTTTATTTTCTATAGATGTTGGTGATAATGGTATTGTGGATATATCTCAAAATAAGGAAAAGGATTATATTCATAATTTTGTATTGTGATTGAAACAACTTCATCACCAACACCAATTTCAGATTCGACCTCCATGTTAGTCTTCGAATTCTACTCCTTCAATTTCTTGCGGTTTTTATTATTCTTCTTCATAATCGATTTTTGAGATTGAAAACCAACCCCAAGAGATGCATTAATCCTACCAGATGAAGTAACTTTGTTCAGATCTACTTTCCCAGCCTTCGAATTTTTCAGATCTACTTTCCCAGATTTCTTTCAGATCTGGATCTTCAAGTTCTTCCATTCCTGAAGATCTACTTTTCGAAGATTTCAAAATTCGCAAAAATGTCGATTATTTGAGACACAAGTCATCGATTTGAAGTCGGTGTCTAAAGATCGAGGAGGGGTTTGAAGTTCGAAGATCTGAGAGGGGATATGAAGCAGGTCATCAATTTTGAAGTCTAGAGATTGAGAAAAGGGGTTTGAAGCAAGTTATCAATTTTGCTTACGATTTGATTTTGTGTTGTAAATTAAACAGGGTAGTTTAGTAATTTAAAAATAAATTTAATTTATAGATAATGAATTTGTATTTTTTTATAAGGATAATCCTAATCAAATTGGATGGAAGGATATACACGTGAGTTTAAGAAGTTTAGAAGGATATACAAGTAATTTCAATGTTTGCAATGATATATATGTAATATTACAAGTTTTTAAGGATATGGATGAAATTTTCCCAAGTTAAAAAAAAGGTGAACTGTATGAAAGTGATGTGTATTAAATAAGAAGAAAGTGATATTTTTGTTGAACGTAAAGTCATTTGTGTACATGAACAGTCCTTAAATTATCAAAATCAACATTTTTAGTCCTTTAGTTTTTAACTCTTATCCAAAGACCTTAACTAACGATTTCATATCATCTAGGCCTATTGGTTATGTTATTAATAAAATTTATTTTACTTTGATTATGTTCACATGTTAGAATGTCTTTATAATTTATTTTTAATATTAAAAATAATATTCTAAAAGAGACATACAAGAAACAAATATTTGTAGAATGACGAGTCACTTTCTCTCTTTGTACTTATTATCTTGTTTAGTCATGCGTTGGAGTCCCACATGGGTTAATCATAAATCAAAACCGTTTGTATATATGTAGGTTTTCATTCCCTTACAAGGAGCTTTTTAGTAGGCATGTGGTTCGTAAAATGTTTTGAATAAAATGGAATACGACAAAGAAATCAGAATGTGATGGAATTTGGGATTGAACCAAAAGATTTTTAGTATGCATTTGGTTGCCATGAATAAGAGTGAAATTTGTCAATAAATCAGAATTTATTTGTCTATTCATAGCATGTAGGTTTGGAATTTGAACGAGAAAATGATAATTGACGAAAGTAACCTTATATAGTATATATATATATATGGCTTTATGGGCATGACGGTAGTGGTTGACCATGGGCAGTGGACGACAGTAATAGGCAATGGAGGACAATGGTGTTTTCTGGTGTTATAGTGAGCAGTGCTACGTGGTCAACCATGGTGGCGAATAAGAGTGGGTGGTGGTGGAGTTGGTAGGGTAAAATAGTCTTCGTATTCTCAAGTTGAATTGAAATTACTCGTGTATATGGGAAAAAAATTGGAGGATTCCTTTCGTTATGGGTATTTATGCAGATAAATATTTCGTTTTATCGTACCCCTCCACTTAACCAAATGATAGAAGCAAACTTCATTAAACTTTTACCATTCCAATTAATCCAATTTAGATCCGACAAACTGAAAAAGGATAAAAGATTCTACATACTTTAACGTGATATCAAAGCTAACGTTTAACACAAGCACACACTCAAGCTAAGTTAGTTTGCCTTAACAAACATTTTGCAGTATACCGGATAGTTACAAAAAAACCACATATGCCAAAGCATTTTTCATTTCTCTAAAACAACCTCCTTACCAAAAGCAATTAATTAAAGATTTCAATATTCTACTACTATCCAAGTATCCAAAATCAAGGTTGTGTTTGGTAAAAATAAGCTAGCTAATAAGTTAGTACATGTTTGGATGAATCATAAGTAGTGATGGCCAAACCAAACAGAACCGACCCGGCCCGATTTAAAAAACCGAAACCGAACCGCCCCAAACCAGTTTTAGGCCCGAACCTTATTAATATTAACTATTATACTCTAAGATATCGTCTTCTCTGGTCATTTTACACTCTTAAGCTAGTTTTTTTACCAAACATAATTTATTCATAAGCTAAACTACTAGTTAGCTTATTAACTACTTTGTCAAACATAGGGCAAACTGCATCAATCAAGCAAAGAGCGACAAAAATGCCTCAATACAATCAAATCTCGAGACGACAATGACTTTGACGACAAATGTGGTCTAAAACATTTTAAACACCAAAAAATTAAACACCTCGTATTAAATTATACATCAAAACAAACATTTTTATTTTATCACAAAAGTAATAAATGCACCACAATATATCACAAAGAAAAAAACAAGAACCACTCGAACCTAATCCACTAAAACAAAGCAACCAACACACCGGCCAACAAAGCCATAGGCACCACGGTGGTCAACGACGACGCTCCATTACTCGGTGACGGCGTCATGGTGGAGGTCGGTGGCGTCATGGTGGTGGACGATGGCGGAGTACTTGAAGCCGCTGCGCTAACATTAATCATAAGTTTCTGACCCAATGAGCAATGGGTCCCAAACGTACAAATAAAATAATGAGGTCCGGAGTCGTCAAGTTGACGACTGCCGGGCCGGTCATGGCGGTAGTGATAGGGTTGGTGATGGTGCACGGTCTGTACGCCGCCTCCCTGACCTCCGCCACGTCATGGGCATTCGTGGCGAAGTTGAACAGAAGCGAATCGCCCACTGTGATGTTCTGGCCGGAAGCCCACGTGGTGTAGGGGTTCGTAGCCGAGTTCGGCGAAGGAATGGCCCACCCCATGGTGCCCCCGACGGTGTGTTGGGTTTGGGCCGCCGTGGGTCGGAGGTGGGTTATGGTGGCAACCACCGTGAGCAGGGTTAAAAGTGTAAATTTTGATAGTGTCATTTTTGTGTGTGTTGTGTGTTGAAATCTCAGGTCGCCCACTTTCTCTCTAGAAATTTTTTGTGGGTTTGGAGGGTGGTTTTTTTTTCTTCTCTCTTTAGGATTGTGAATGGAGGGTAGTTTGGGAATGTATTTATAAGGGGAAGGAAGTTTGACCCATTCTTTGTTGATTAAGATGAGGTTGACTTATTGTGAGGTGTAGAGTCAAAGTTGTAGTCGGTAACTTGGCCTCATTGGTCTAGTGTAGGTAGAGGGAGAGGGGGGGGGGGGGGGGGGTGGTTATATGTTAAGAAAGAGGTTCAAATGAGAATGCTATCTTTTTAAGAGAATAAGAGAATGAATTTTTGTGTACAAAATCATATATGATTAAGTACTGAACTGAAAAAAAGGGGAAGCGGGCGGGTCACATGCTGGTCGTGAGTCGCATGTGACCCGCGCAGTTGTTAATCATGTATGATTAACAACATGAATCATATGTGTTTTACTATATGAATCATATATGATTTTGTACATGCTTTTTGTACCTGAACTTTTCCTTTGTTAATCATATATGATTTTGTACACAAAAGTCATTGTCATATATGATTGGCCTGAGATGATTGGGTGAGATTCATTCTCGTATTCTTTTAAATTAATGTCATTCTCGTTTGAACCTTCCTCTATATGTTAAACGTATTCTTTTGGCTAAAAATAAATATTTACTATTTAAGATACTTTTGTAAATTCTAGTATTCATAAAATCCTTTTGGAATGTGTTAATCTTTTTTATAATCCGTTGGGTTTGGTTTCGCATTAGCCGTATGGTTGAAGGAATTATATTGAAAAAGGTATAGGTTGAGAAATGACATTTGACTCAAGGTTGAGGCCAAGGATTTAAACTATAATGATTAAGGATGACATCATGACATCTTGGACCTAGGTTATTTCTTTTGTTCTAGTGGTTAAACCCTTCGATTCTAACACTTAGTATCAGAGCAAAATCTCGAGCTCGAATCCCCTTCCACGCATTACGTACGCGTACTATATTGAAAGAGGTATAGGCTAACGACTTATGCTGGCGGACATGGGGAAATGTTGGGTTTGGTTTTATGAGGTTCAGATTTTAGAACTAGAGGTATGGTTGAGATTGAGGCCAATAAGAGTGATACGTTGAAGACCTGAGATTTCTTTTGTCTTAATGTTAAATCTTTCAATCCTAATAACAACAAATGATTATCCTCACAAAAGAAAAAAACAGGCATTCTATTGTTCATAAAAAATCAATTAGTTGAAAACTTTAAGTTCTTTTATGTATTGGAGGACAAATGAGAACAATTCATGAATCTCAAATATTTGTAAGAAATTTATCATGATTGGTGTATTATTCATTATGAAAGATGTATAAATTTCATGTTTATATATCGTTCATGATCTACGGAGACACATACTTGTCATGCTTTCATTTAATTTATATCCTAGTTCATAACAAAAAAATATGTTTTTAGCTTAACCTTCTTATGTCATGTGTAGGCCAGGGATGAGCATCGAAAGCGGGTACCGGTTTTTGGAACCGGAACCATTCTGAAACTGTCAGTTCTGGAACCGATTCCTAAAATACAAAACCGATCAAGACCAGCTTCGTTCTTATTTTTTTGAAACCGGCGGGTACCCGTCTGTTCCTGTTCCGAAACTGAGTACCCAGTCCTATCGGGTATCCAAGATCGGAACCGATAGATACCTGCTATTTTTAAGTGTATATATATAGGGGTGGGTTCAAATGTGAACCACTTTTTGGTTGTGAACGTGAGGACAACCGAGAGCGACACACGTGGCGGATGACTAAGCGCCACGTCACGTCCACGGCGGATGACTAGGCGCGATTTATGGGAGGGCAATGAATTAAAAGGGGGGGACTACACTCAAAGTCGCCACGTATCAGGCTCTCGATTATCCTCATTACACAACCGAAAATTGGTTCACATTTGAACTTTCCTCTATGAGATATTTAATAATTAATATATTTACTTTTATGGTTCTTTGAACATGACACATTTACTCACGATCCATGCCTCCTTTCTCTCTCTTTTCAATTCTGGCGACTTGTAACACTGATTGTGTTCGGTGGCACATATGATGGTTTATGCTTTTGGTTAACAATCAGGTGATAATAGCGAGTGTTTGCTTAACACACATTCAGACTTAGGTTCAGGTGAGACCAAACTGTTTCGGTAAGACCAACACTTTTTTATGAAACTTCACAGCAAAATACTGTGAAGGTTAAAAAAGATCGAACATTCATCGTAAAAAACACTATAAATGTTATGTTCACGGTGTTTTTAAGGATAAGGTTCGATTTTTTTTTTACCTTCACAATATTTTTCTTGGGAAGGTTCACCGGACTTTGGCCAGACTACATCCTTGGCAATTTTTTCCGAGAGCTAGACATGCTCCCCTAAGATAATACTCAGTTGCCCATGGTTGCTCACCCCCGGATTCGAACTTGGGTTGGTTGTTACACCTTCCACAAGCCTTAACCGGTAGGCTGCCCCATTGGGGTTACCTTCACAACATTTTTACTGTGAAGATTCAAATTATTTATTTGTTACATTCACAGTTTTTTGAGCTGTGAATGTTTCGTTTTTTTATATTTTTTTTGGAAATTTTTTCTTCGATAGTGTTTTTTAGTATGTTTTTATGATGGATGTTTGATTTTTTTTTAACTTTCACAGTGTTTTACTGTGAAGTTTCATGTAAAAAGTGTTGGTCTCACCGGTCTCGTGGAAACAACTTGGTCTCACCGGAACCCGGCCCAACTTAGTACATCAAATTCCTAAAAGGTCATAGAGATGAAGTTTTTAAATTTTTATGTGGATTATTTCGTTTTTGCGTTTTTAAGTTGCTACTTTTTAGTTTTTATCGGAATTTGTACGTTTTTAAAAATGAAACCGGGTATCGATTACCGAAACCGGTTCCCAATGGTTCTATGGATTGGTTCCATGATATAAAGAACCGGTGTAAGCGATTCCGGTTCCATCATTCTGGGAACCGTTGGTTTCGGTTCTGGAGATTTTACTAAGTTAATTTGTTTTGCTTTTTATCAATATATAATTACCGTAGAATACCAAAAATTGGAGGTTAATCGTTAAGCAGCTCTCCCTATGATTATAGTATAGCTCTTAAAAATAATACTCCTACAAAATGTAATTTAACTAGTTGATAAGCCCGGGCTTCGCACCGGGTTTATGGAGAGTAGCTATCGATACTTTAACATATTTCAGTCAAAATACTATATATAGCTAAAAGGTAAAATGAAATATAGAAAACTAAAAGATATAAAGTGAATAAAATTTATAAGTTTAGGAAGCTGATATGTAAGTTGAAAAGTGGGTACAGGATTCGGGTCGGTTGGAGCGTATATATAGTATATAATAAAATAAATACATGAAAAAATATTCAATATAAGGCTCATTTCGATCTTATTGACGATACGATTATAACGGCGTAGTTTGTTAACATTAAAACGTATTTTTTAACATGTTTTAGATCGTATGGACGATATGATTATGATGACGTAATTTGTTAAAATTAAAACCTATTTTTTTTAACATGTTCCAACCAATATACGATATATGAGTAAAACATAAAATGAAATATAGAAAAAGTAAAGGTATAAAGTGAATAAATATTATAAGTTTAGGGGGCTAATATGTGAATTTGAAAATGGATATATGATTCGAGTAGGTTGGAGCGTATTTATAGTATATAATAAAATAGCTACATGAAAAAATATTCCATATTAGGCTCATTTCGATCGCATCGACGATACGAATATAATGACGTAATTTGTTAAAATCAAAACGTATTTTAAAGGCCTTTTGCCAATACACGATATATGATTAAAACGTAAAATGAAATATTGAAAAATAAAAGGTGTGTAAGGTGAATAAACCTTATAAGTTCTAAGTTTAGGGGGCTAATATGTAAATTTGAAAATGGGTATAGGATTTGGTTTGGTCAGAATGTATATATAGTATATAATAAAATAACTACATCATAAAAAATTCAATATTAGGCTAATACGAATATAATGGCGTAATTTGTTAAAATTAAAACGTATTTTCTTAACGCTTTTTGCCAGTACACGATATATGATTAAAACGTAAAATGAAATATTAAAAAGTAAAAGGTGTAAATTAATAAACCTTATAAGTTCCAAGTTTAGGGGGCTAATATGTATATTTAAAAATTTGTATATGATTTGGGCCGGTTAAAACGTATATAAACTATATAATAAAATAACTACATCAAAAAATATTCAATATTAGGCTCATTTCGATCGTATCGACGATATGAATATAATGGCTTAATTTTTTGAAATTAAAACGTATTTTTAACGTATTTTAGACAATACACGATATATGATTAAAACGTAAAATGAAATATTGAAAAGTAAAAGGTATAAAGTGAGTAAACATTATAGGTTCAGGGGCCAAAAATGTAAAATTGATAATGGGTTCTAAGTTTAGAAGCCTAATATGTAAGGTTAACTATATCAAAAAATATTCAATATTAGGCTCATTTCGATCGTATCAACGATACGAATATAATGGTGTAATTTGTTCAAATTAAAACGTATAATTTTAGCATACTTTAGCCGATGCACCATATATGACTAAAACGTAAAAGGAAATATTTAAAAGTTCAGGGGCCAAACTTGTAATACTGGAGATGGGTATTGAGGTGGTGGACGCGCGGGTTGAGCGCGAGTGAAGGCCCGGTCACCCTGCGGGTTTGGGTCAAAAATGAGAGAGGGATGGGTGGGTTTGGGTCGGTTCACGGGTCGGGCGGATCGGGGCGCCTGCGCACAACGTCGGTGTTCCTAATAAATCTATATATATATATAGTAATAAACTAAAATAATTTAATATATAATATTTGGTGGACTATGTAAATTTGCAACAAAATATCAATAAATAAATATGTTAAATTATTTCCTTCTTATTATAGGACTCGTAATATTTTGAACTTGACTTAAAATTAAATATTTATCTTTCAAGTTTTTTTTTTTTTTAAACTTGAGCTGTAACCAAATATTAAAGATGATTTATGAGATGAATTTGATCTAATGTTTTGTCTAATTAAAATATATTTGAACTTACGTGGTAGTTAAATTTTTTTATTAGATTATTGTATTTATTTTCAAAAGCTTATGGCTATGTTTGGCAAGCGTAGCTTATAAGCTAGCTGGTAGCTGATAAGCTAGCGGATAGCTGATAAGCTAGCTGTTGATTGATAAGCTTGCTAGTAGCTGATAAGCTTGCTAGTAGCTGATAAGCTTGCTAGTAGCTGATAAGCTAGCTGTTGAACAAATTATGTTTGGCAAAAAACTAGCTTATGAGTATGTAAAATGACCAAAAAGGGTATATTTGAATTTAATAATTAATATTAATAAGGGTATAATTGGAAAAAAGCTACAATAAGCTCCTCATAAGCTACTCAAAGTAGCGTTTCAAAAAGCTAGCTTATAAGCTAGCTGATAAGCTAGCTTCCTGGTACATGTTTGGATGGACTAGCTTATAAGCTGGCTTATAAGCTGGCTTATAAGCTGGCTTATAAGCTGGCTTATGCTTGCCAAACAAAGCCTATATTGAAAAGGATAACCATTATAATTAATATTTGGTTCCAAAAATAAATAGGAATAAATCTTTTAGGTCCCCCTAGGTCGCACTCTCATTTGCAATTTCAACAAATTATTATTTAAAGAAGTTTGTAATGAAAAATAATAATTATTTATAGATGTAATATTTATTGATTCTTTTTATAGATTTAGATATTTGATTGCTAGATCTGGCCAAGCTTATATTTATTTCAACCAATAATTATTTATAGATAGTATTTATCGATTCTATAGATTTAGATATTTTATTGCTCTGGCCAAGCTTATATTTATATATTTATCGAATTTTTTTTCATAGATTTAGATATTTTATTGCTGTGGCCAATCTTATATTTACTCAAACCAATAAATATTTATAGACGTTTATTATAGATATTTTATTGTTCTGACCAGGCTTATATTTACTTCAACCAACATTATATAAAGTGTTTTTACTGATATCTATACTATATATATATATATATATAAGATTTTTAATCAGTTATTTTAAGCAAAACTATTTTTCACCAATATTACAACTTTTAATACCCTTACTACAACTATGTAATGCATCAATTAGAAACTCCTCCCACCCACCCACATCTTCAATTTTAATTCATATTTCAATTGATAACTTACACTCTATATCCCTATAGTTACTTAATTAAATTACTTTTACCCCCTCACTTTTTCATTTTTCATTTTACACCCTTATTATATTAACATAAATAATGTAAATTGCGTAAAATGTATTAAAATTTTTATTTATATTTTTAACAAATTATACCATTATAATCGTCTCGAAAATATCTTCAAAATGAGTCCAATATCGAATATTTTTAGATTTTAATCATATTATTAAATATTAAAAATACATATGAATTAGTTTGTTCGTATATTTTTACATTAAATGTTAAATTGTTTATAAATTTGGAAGTTACAGTTAATACCCTTATGATTAGTCATTTAGTTTACTATTAAGTCTCTATTTTTTCATGTGTCATTTTAAATCTTTATCATATTAAGATAAATAATCATATGTGAACAAAAATATGTTAAAAAATCTTAAATGTTATTTTTCACATGGGTCAAAAGATGATGATCAATTATCCATCTTCGTTATAGAATTTTAAATGCTTTGTGCGGCATCGCGCACGAGCAATTTCTAGTATATATATATATATGTTCAAAATATGAATTCATTTTTCATTGTGAACGTGAGTACCAACAAAATTGTACCACGTGACAATCTCAATTGGTGACTAAGGTTTATCCAGAATAAAACTTTATTCATTCAGCCTGAATTTTCATGTTTTATTCAGACTGAATACAAGCTTTATTCAATCTGAATAAAACATGAATAGTCAGAATGAATATTGCCACATGGCACGATACTATTGGTCCCACGTTCACAATGAAAAATGAGTTCACATTTGAACCTAACCATATATATATATATATATATATAGGGTTGAGTTTCGTTGTTAACCACAAATAATGTGTTAACTTTGTTAACCATCACAACCATTGATGATCTAGGGTCAAGATTAAATCCCTATAATTAAGGAATTTTGAATAATTTTAAATTTTAAAATCCAGTAAACACATGTGCACATGGGTATTTTGGGAAAACACAAATAAACTAAAATATACACGTGTACTTCGGCGAAACACGTGTGCACATATGCAACCGCCGCCGCCTTCCTCCTCCATCCGATGAACACATATGCAACCGCCGTCGCATTCCTCCTCCACCCTATGAACACATGAGCACCTGCCGATGCTATCCTTCTCCACCTGGTGAACACATGTGCACCCGCCGCCTCCTTCCTCCTCCATCTAGTGAACACATTTGAAACCACCGCCGCCTTCCTCCTTCACCCAGTGAACACATGTGAAACCGCCGCCGCCTTACTCCTCCACCCGGTGAACACATGTGCAACCGCCGCCACATTCCTCCACTACTCGGTGAACACATGTGCACCCGCCGCAGCTACCTTTTCCACTCGGTGAACGTATGTGATTCGCTGCCTCCTCGCTCCTTCACGCGATGAACACATATGCACCGCTGCCTCCGCCCTCCTCCACCCGGTGAACACATGTGCACCGCCGCCTCCCCCCTCCTCCACCCGGTGAACACATGTGCACTCGGAGCCTCCTTCCTCCTCCACCCGGTGAACACATGTGCACTCGGCACCTTCTTCCTCCTCCACCCGGTAAACATATGTGCACCTGCCGCCGCCATCCTCCTCCACCAGGTGAACACATGTGCACCGCCCAAGGAGTGGGTACTCCTCATGCCCTCAAATTGACTCCCGTTGGATTCGAACCCGGGTAGACTGAGATACCATCCATAGCCCCTCCTACTCCCAGGATGTTACCACCCTTAGGAAGACCAACCAGGGGCGGACCTAGAAATTTTTTCAAATGGTGGCGCCATTTGACTATAAAAAACATACATAGAAATTTTCTTTAATAAAAACAATATTGGTTTAGTGGTTGGTTCTTTACTTTTTAAATGAAAGGTCTCGGGTTCGATTATTGTTATTACAAATTTTTTTAAAAACATAAAAAATATGATATTAAAAGTTAAAAACTAGAAAAATGGCTCTAACAGGATTTGAACCCATGACTTGCCCTTTAAAAAACAAGGAACTTACCACCTCAACCAAAGAAGGTTTATGTCTTTATTGCAGTTTCAAAATATTTATGATGTCACACATCAAATTAATACGGTGCTACTTTTCACAACCCTATTTTTTACACTGCAATGGAGAAACGATACGGTGGCACGTGCCACCGTTGGCACCTAAGTAGGTCCGCCTCTGAGACCAACTTAGCTAGACATAATTTGTTGGGTTCCATTACTTGATTACAAGTGTTTGTTATTGTGTAGTGATACCAAATTTCTATTAAGAAATTGTTCAACTATTTAACTAGACCTAGTGTTACAACGGTGTACCGTTGGTGCTTGTAACCGACTCATACAAAATGCTATGTGGTTGTCCCCATAAGGTACCACTAGTGAAAACCCCGCGCGTTGCGCGGGTAGCGAAAATAATTTGGATAGTAATTAGTAAACTATATATATAAATCAATTTTAGTTGATAAATATAATAAATCATATTATGTAATTTGTAACAATTAGTAAAAGGTTCCAAGTATAGTTCAAGAATATTGCGTTAACTAATTATTTAACAACATAATCATATACTACCTTTATCAAATCAAGTAAAAAGTTTATAACATAAAAAAATATTAATATATTAGAGTGAAGTTTTGAATAGAATATTATGGATATACATTAGATGGATCTAAAATTATGAATAGTAGACAATGCTATATTCGAGTACGTTTAATTGTTGATTATTTTTTTTTAACAAAATCAAAATAAATAAAGGTTATCAGCCAAGTATACTACAAATAGTTCAAAAAATAAACTTTCAAAGAATATAACTTAAATTTTTTTTTGAAACTTCGATTAAATAATTGGTGAGGGATAGTCTAGAGTAAAGCCTTTGTATAGCTTGGAACTTATAGTAAAATCAAAATAAAGATAATTTGATTGCATAAAGTCTAAACTCTAATTTTGGTCTATATGGTTTGATGAAATCTTTAAAAATTGATAAGTTAAGAGATGGTCTTGATAGTTCTCATTTTTTTCTTTAATATAGTCTTGAGTCACTAACTTTGTTAAAAATCTATGTTAAAGTGAGAGACGATTTAATCATTTTAATATAAGTTCATTCAAAACAAACAAATAACATCCAAATCCATTTGTCTATAATTTAGAAGTGATAATCATGTCTATAATTATTTATATACAAATATTAATGTATCATTAATACACATGTATAAGTTAGAAATGGATGTTATTGAAGGCTAATCTATGTAATTTAATAGTTTAGATTAAGAATATGAATGTTACGTATTCTAAAATGATTGGACATCCCTGAGATTTTGGCATTCCGCTAAAAAATTTGTTGTCTCTATGGGATCAATTTTAATTAATTATGTGGATTGTTTTGCATCAAGTATATGTTTTTATTTTGATATGAACTATGGAAGAACTCAATCTTTTAAATTTAGATGATATGTAAAAAGTGTACCCAACATGCATTTACGGTATTGAGGCTCTAAAGTTTGGAAGTTTTCAAAGATTTATGTATGTTAAACATCTACCATACATAAAAATGCCATCCAAAAATTCCCAACATATATTAGCAATCCAAGACCCATATAGTACTATATTACTATGCAATATTGTGAGAAGACTTGTATATCTATATAACTTAAGCAATTCAATCATTAACAACCAAGACAAATAAATGGTATTTTGGATTACCATACATCTCGTTCAAAAAACATGAATTTCATGTTAAATATTTATCTTGACCTTGTTATATATAAGTCATGTACGTAAACAGTTGGAAAACAAATTAATTGGCGTGCACAATTTAAATTAATCCATGAGTTTAATTTCAAGCAAACCTAAAGTTTTTATTAAAAGGATTAGAAAAGAAGTAACCATCCATAAACTTACGTATTCTTTGGGATTTCAATATGATATCCATAAAACGCACATCTTCGTCTCCACCAACTAAAAAAACACAGAAGCACGTTCAATTGCAATCAACCCAAAAGTTTTTTTTATTAAAGGAAGAAAAAGAACATCAAAGACTAAAGTAATGTGTAAAAAGTAATGCATCTTCTTAGCTCCATGTATCCATCACCTGAAAAACACAGAAAATAGACATAGACATAATTAACAGATGAGAAATTCTTGAAAAACACATATTGTAGGGAGAACAATTGGAAATGATTTTAAAGCCATAAATTAATAAGAGAAAACCTTAACCCCATTTTTGCATTGTCAATCCCTTTTTCAACCATGTACCCTCTATTTATATGGAAGCATGAAGGGAGAAACCATAACATAAAATGGAAAGGATAATGAAGAGACAACGGTAAGAAATGAAATATAAATTTAATGTTCCACTAATTACTAATGTATGTGAAGAGTTTTTAAGGTTGTTAATTAATGTATTAAGTATTTAAAAAATCAAAAAATTGAGAAAATTTCTTGGAGCTATTCTTGATCCATGAGAGTGCCACGTCATTTGTTTGGTTTTTGTTTTAATATATATAAATGATTTAATATTCTAATTGAGTTCTAATAAATATCTATAGTAGGAATCATTATACGGTTATAACCGTTAAATCTTTTGAGTCAAATCTTGTTCGTTAATTTGGCTAACGACATGATGTTTAGTTTCCATTATGGCATACAATTACCATCGTCTATATGATATTAAACCGACTAAATTTGAAATAAAACCAAACGATTAGAAATTGTAAATAAATGGACCAATCTGCCAAGATAAAATCATGACAAAAAAATTGGGACCAAACTAAAATGATTTCATATGAAATTGCATGGCTAGCTAATTTTTGATAAAATCAAGTTTTCAATGTAGCTATTTGGGTAATTTCTCATATAAATAAATTTTATAGAGTAAATTACGGATTTGGTCCCTGTAGTTTTCATTTTTTTACTACTAAGGTCCCTAAACTCAAGAAATTATGGATTGGGTCCCTGTGGTATTCAATTTTGCACTACTAGGGTCCCTCTTCCTAACGGATTCCGTTAACAAGGTTAACTTAATGATAAAAAGACTAAAATACCCCTATCTTTTCCATTTCTTTTCTATTTTTCTATTAAAAAAATCTTCTTTTCCCTTTTGAAAGACCTGCAACCCACATCTACCATCACCACCTTCATCACCTTCAACCCATCCTGCGGCAGCAACGCATCCTCCGACGACATCCCATCCTTTGAAGGCAACCTATCCCTCCAACGACATCCTACCCTCCGAAGGCAACCCATCCCTTTCAACTCAAAAAGTTGAAATAGAAAAAAACCCAACGAGATTGAAAATTGTAAACCCAGAAGCAAAATCATACAAAATCTGATTCAAAATTGTAAACCCAATTACTCTTTTGATTTTAGCGGGTCTTTAGAGGTTTGGGTTGGTTTGGTCTGATTTTGGAATTTATTTGGCCGGATTTGGATTCATTTCATCGTAGAAGAAAACCCAGAAATTGAATCCATCGACCAAGAATTCGAAGACCCAGAAATTGAATCCATTTGTCGAATTCCATTTAGGCGGTTCTATCGTTTTTACGTTTCTGGGTTTGGATCCATGGTGGCATTGGTGTAGTAATAAGGGAGAGAAATGGAGAGTCAAGGAAGGAGATCGATGAGTGTTGTTGGAGGCATGGGTTGTCGCGGAGGGTGGGTTGCCGTCAGAGGGGGGTTGCCTTCGGAGGGATAGGATGCCGTCGAAGGATAGGTTGCCGCCAGAGGATGGGTTGAAGGGTTGAAGGTGATGAAGATGGTGATAGTAGATGTGGGTTGCAAGTCTTTTAAAAGGAAAAAGAAGATTTTTTTAATAGAAAAATAGAAAAGAAATGGAAAAGATAGAGGTATTTTAGTCTTTTTATCATTAAGTTAACCTTGTTAACGGAATCCGTTAGGAAAAGGGACCCTAGTAGTGCAAAATTGAATACCACAGGGATCCAATGCATAATTTCTTGAGTTTAGGGACCTTAGTAGTAAAAAAATGAAAACCACATGGACCAAATCCGTAATTTACTCAATTTTATAATTACACCAAATAAGAAAATACATATGTATGCAATAATGATACCACAATAACAATTTTGTATTAATTTTGAATGATACATATTCAAATTTCGTATTCATAATTTGCAAATTATCACACTTCTACGTTCTTCACGTATTTTTATTTCTTAGATGGATTATTTAAAAATGTTTTAGAAAAAAATATATAATTTAAATGAGTGGTACTTTTTAATAAATCATATTGCCGTGTGAAAGAGGGTGCTTATTTTGGACGACTTTTGTTGGTCCAATTTTGACCTTTTATTCCCTGATTTGTCAAACTTCCAAATTTTCATTTATTCAACGTTCATATTTCTCTTGGGTTACTCTTTGATCTTTCTATTAATCTTCCAAATACTAGTAAATCCTACCCGCCGCATCGGCGGGTGTGAAAATTTGTGGCAATAGTATTCTTATTTGTCTAAATTTTAAATATTTTAAAAGCTTTGGGGTTTTATGAGAAAATTGTTAGTTTTTTAACCTAAAATTTACACAAGATACAAAAGATACAATAAACCTTGATCACTTATACACTCATAATGAATACATACTTTGGATCACATATTATTCTTGTTTGAGGAATTTTTTTAAAGGTGAAACCCGAACAAATTTTAAGGATTTATGGCAGTGAAATGTAAAACATTCAAATCAAGAATTAAAATTCAATACAATTATTTATACATTGTTAAGAAAGCGAAAGAAGGTTGTAAAAACATACAAGAGTTATTAATCTTTATTGAAAATAAAAGTGGATATTGTAACGTTTAATCACGAAAAAGAATGATCGCAACAGTGTATCGCAACAGGTTTAGGGTCTTACGAGAGAATAGTTAAGTTGTAAACGTAAAATTACACAAGACATATAAAAATATAACAAATCTTGATGACTTATATACTCATAATTGATACATAATTTGTATCACATATTATTGTTATTTGAGGGATTTTTTCAACGGCCAAAATTGATGCAAATTTTTAGGTTTTATGGTAGCTTCATTAGTTGTCCTTGTAACTATGTGCAAACATGTTGGATGAAGTTTTTTGTTTTAGGAAAGAAATCATGTCAATTTGTTAGTAGCTCAAGAGGGAAAAGGGTAATCAAACTTGCTATCAATATTATACTATTGCACACTAATACCACCAATAACCGGATAAGTAATGTGAGAGGCAACTTCTTGAAATTACTAATTAAAAATACTCTTAAGAAATCAGTAAAAATCAATTCAACTTCAACTTTTCGTACGACTAATCTGTTTATTTAGGACAATTGTACTATTTCCCAAACCACAAACATTGTATATGAAGAGACCAAACACTTTTTATCTAGAACTTGTGATGTTACCAAACACTTTTTATCTATAACTTGTGATGTTATCTACTAACCCTGTAAATGTTTTAACCCCTATTGACAATTCTATGTTGGTTGGTGCTAAACATCATAGTCTCAACTTCTCTTTCATTGATGTCAAGTTTACGAACTGAAAAATATGATAAAGTCAGAGAAAAAAGGCATTAGACCATATACACAACTCTAAAAAGCAAGTTTTAGTGTTTTATATCAACCACATGGATGTTGCATGTTGATCTGATGCACGTAATGCATAAACCTTGACCATAAATAAATTGTCTACTTAGTACTTACCTAGAGGCAGTTTACTAAATACTTACGTCGGTGAGCACTTACCGGTTAAATTACTCTATCGGACAAACATGACCGAGAATCTTACCCGGTTAGAGGAAGGAAAGGATCGAGAGCCTTACCCGGTAAGTGATGATGAAGACTCTTACCCATAAGCGCTTACCGGGTTGCATACAACACAAATTTAATAGACTACAATTTTACACGATAAAGAAAGGTTATAGTGTTGGATGTTACCAGTAAACGATTGGCAGGGTAGGGTAAACGGCTTTTCTGATCGGTAATTGCCTTTGAAGGACGAAAACCACAAAAAGGTAGACAGAGCACATTCCAAATATGATTGTTAGGGAACGCAATCACCTTCAAACAGAACCAAAAAACTGATAGTTAGGCATCCAAAGTCCAAAAAAGACCAGTAAATAACAAAAGAATCTGACTTAATTAAGCGCTTACCGTGTGAGACTGTCGATCCTTCTCTTTCCTCTTACCGGGTAAGATTATCGGTCATGTTTATGTTCACCGGGTAAGGTAACTGAATTGGTAAGTGCTTACCAAGGTAAGAAGTGTTTAGTAAACGGTCCATAAGTCTTCCAAAAAGTCTCTCTGTGATTTTTGACAACTTTTAATCTAGCTGCCTACACTTTAGAAATAAAAACCAAACAAATCGATGTTTCAACTACAAAAAAAGGTTCATGAGCATGTATGAAAACGGACACAATTCCAATATTAAAAAAACATACAATCAATGTAGTATTAATGTTTTGGTTATAGCGTTGCACATATCTACTACTATATAAAGAACCATAATTAGTGAACAATAAATTACAATTTACATGTTTAGTTATAACATAATAAGAATCTTATATATATAGTATAGATAACATAAGAAGTATGATCAGACAAAGATAATTGTCAAATTACTTATTAGTTATAACATAATATGCGCAACAGGATACTATAGCATGGCAGCTTGGGGACAAGAAATTACATCACTTTTGTAAGATTAGAATGAAATACTTTACTTCTCCAAACTGAAAATGGTCATCTATATATTTAAACCCAAAAAAGCATAATCCAAAATATCTAAAGCAAAGCAGATGGGAGATATTGTGCAATTATCATCTGGCGGTACCAGGTTGAACGAACCAGATTTAATCTGGGGTTTGATCCAATGATGTATATATAAAAGTTGGTTTTCCCCTCCTAGCTTCAGTCAATAATATATATAATTTGTTTATACACTAAACGTAAGCAAAGTTTTCACGTTGCAGACTTGCATAGTTCATTAAGCTACTAACGACAAACAGCCCCTAAGAACACATAAGTAATTTGAGTTTGAAATGCAAGTAGGTTTAGCTACAACATGATATACAGATATAGTGATATTTAGATTAGGTACGGTCATGAAATAGGTTAAAAGATCAAAGTTGCTACCATTTCAGAGATCAACATCAACATATCATCAAAAAGTTATACAGTAAGGACATGAACCATCTAGAAAAAGAAGAGAAGGAGAAGTGGTTTCGAAAAATGGGGAGCAACATTGTTAGTTCTATTGAAGATCAGGGGTAGAATCCTAGATATATACCCGCGCGCGTTGCAGCGCAAAGTACATATCAATTACCCGACCATAATAAATTGTACATAAATTATTGAAAAAATATATTATCTTTATATAATAGAATATATATTATAATTGCATCAAAAAATATTCAATATGAGGCTTATCTTAAAGTTATTGACGAGACGATTATGATGGTATAATTTATTAAAAAAAAAACATAATTTTTAGGTTATATGATAAAGGTGTAAAATAAAAAATGAAAAAGTGGAAGAATAAAAGTAAATTTAATAACCAATTATATGGATACTAAGTTTAACTTATAAAATTGAAAATGAAATTTAAAATGGATATCAAGAGATAGTGGGAAGTGCTTTGAAATGATTATACAACATGCTATAAAACTTACACAAAATTGTCAACATTTAGTGACAATAACCGTTATAGAATGTTAATATAGTAGTATAGATATTTGCTAGCTGGAAGAACATCTGTTTGCTTCAAACACGATATACAAAGAAAACTATAATACAAATTATAACACATACAAATTACAAAGAAAACTATAACGAGCCGAGTCGAGCCGAGTATCAGGTAGTTCGAGTCGAGTCGTTAGTATCTCGAGTCGAGTTTTAACCGAGTTTTGACCGAGTCGATCTCGAGTAGCTCGCGAGTTGTGTTAGGTTAAGTCGAGTCGAGCCGAGTATCAGGTAGTTCGAGTCGAGTCTTTAGTATCTCGAGTCGGGTTTTTATTCGAGTCGAGTTTTGACCGAGTTTATTCGAGTCGAATTTTGACCGAGTTTATTCGAGTCGAGTTTTGACCGAGTCGATCTCGAGTAGCTTGCGAGTTGTCTCGGCTCATTTACACCCCTAGATTTGAACAAAATGTGTGCAAGAGTTTAAATACAAGCCAAAGAGCATAAATGAATGAAAGTACGGATGAATGGAGCTCCCTCAAGCACAAATAAAAAAACTACAATGCTGAAAAAATCTATAGCAAGTCTGATTTACTTTAATATTATCTAGAACAGGAAACAAACAAATCTATACTCAACTGCTCCATTGACAAGATACCAAAATAATGGCATTTAAGTAAACATAATCAGGTTACTAACCTTGGAATAACGAAGGAGAGGTTTGGCATTTGGATTGGAACAACGATAAACAGAACTAATAGTACACCAACATAACCTGTAAATTGAGAGGCATTAAGACATAAAGTTCAACAAAAGATTTTCATTCTTACCTTCTGATTCACCAATGGTACATGCCATTTATATTAAGAATACTTTAATCACTTAAAAGACCATGGTGAATCTTGCAAGAATCTTGATTCTCTGTACATTTCTTACCTTTCGATTCTCTATCATCATCTTCTTCTTGTTCTTGGTATCTCCCTCTATATGGTACTCAAACATCCCAAATCTTGCAAGAAATAGTTATGGCATGTCAAAATGTGATGTTAAAAGTTGATGCAAAGACTACATTTGTGCATCTTTTTCTATTAAAAAAACGGCAAATGGCAACCAATGAAATAAAGTTTAGTTTAATTCATCTTTAGTGAAAGAGTAAATTATTTTTATCAAATGTTTATTGGTCAAAATGGGTAAAATCTCTGAAATTTGAAACTTCATTACATCTATCGAGATCTTATTGTCATATTAAGTAGTAACACGTAAGCCAAGCTTTAGTTGAATTTTGATGCATTTTATGAAGCAAGGTGTTTCAGAAAGCTTACGAATTCATCTCCTCAAGTTGGCTTCATTCTTTACCATCGAAGCTCATGACTACTATCATACAAAGTCTTTCCTTCCCAAGTCGGCAATCTGCTACCCTTGCCGGCAGCCTTTTCCTAATAATGGGGATCCAGCACTATGCTTCACCGGACGACCTGCACCCGTCCCTTGACCACCAAGTTGATGGGCAGAGCCACCAGAAATCCATCGGCATGTCAGGTGGGAACTCGTTGTCTTCCTTGCTCACCTGATTTTCTTGTTTAAAATGCTTACCTTCGATTCTGGACCATCATCTCTCCTCAACTTACAAGGTGATAGACCTTTATCTTCAGCAAAAATAGGAACATACATTTTAGAAACAAAAGCAATTGCAAATAAATCCACATCTATCGTGCAGCCAAATGGATATTGTGAACCGTGGAACACAAAATCAGAAACATAAAATCGTTTTTGAACCAGAATAGTGTAATTCACTCTAATACGAACAATTAGATTAATACTCATGAAAAACTACGAACATAAGGGCAGTGATCAGCTCACCTTCAGAAAGTAGCAAAGACGATAAACGATTTCTACCAATAGATACGATAGGATCCTGAAAAATAGACAAAACCAAAAGTCAAATACAGAATTCGTCGATCTTCATCATGTTTACCTCCAAAACTTACCTTGGGGGTTGAATCGATTGGTTGAGAGCGAAGATTAATAGGAGGACAACCGCCGTCTTTGAAACTGAAGCATCTAAATAAACAACCCATCATCCCGCGAAAACGGCTCAAACCCACATTGTTAGCATCAGTGTTGAGTATCAGAGTTTTACCGAGTCCACTTCTCATTTTGCTAGATATAAGATACGGTCTTTAGGTAAATATGAAAGAGAACTTAAACTCACAAAGGCCCAAAAGGATTCTATTATCCTTTCAACTTTGAACTACAAAAATGCACAATTTAGACAAATAGAAATCAGCCAAAGTCTAGCCTTTAGAGTTCGGCGTCATAAACCCCTTTGGAATTAGCCTCAACATCGGATAACTAACCATGTAATCGGAGGATGATTCTTCATATTTGTAATTTGTGGACCGAAATTTCTGCCGTAAAAATATGTCGTCAATGCTTCTTTGTTTTGTAGTGATTGTCCCGACATCGAGCCCTTTCACTTTCATCACCGACTCAAATGTGTTACTTGTGCGTAAAAACCTCCTGCGACCTATATATACAATCCAAGTGTTTGTTAACCAATTTTAAGTTTAAGGGTATAATTATCAAAATGCAAGATTAATATCCACATGTAATTCAAATTGAACCCCACCCCCACACACATAAGTCTTGACATTGCTAACAACTTATAGTAAGGCAAATTGACAACCATAACTAAAGTGGAAAACTTTTTAGCAGAGCTAGTGAAACTAAAAAACATTTAAATGCTAAAATTTCAGTAATGCAGGTATAGTATTCCTGAAACATGAATAAAAGAATCCTTTAATTGATGGTACGAGTTACTATCAGTTTGTGTGACTTGCATATCCTTGTAAAAAAGAACATGCAAATTAACAAATATTTAAAAAGGGGGGCATGTAAGAAGTACCTTTTCAGCAGAGAAAAATAGTACCAACACGAAATTGATGATCAAACTATTATCATTTCCAAGATCCTTCTTATCCTGTAACACAACAATGTATAGTAGGGGGGGATATTATTTCTTTCAGGAATTGATTTACATACTTATCAATGAAAAGTACCTTGAGAGAATTCAAGAACTTAGCAATAGGATTTTTATGGTTGTTTGTTGATAATAAGAGATACCTAAACTGAGATGTGCGTGAATTGAAGAAAACCATGGTCTTGAAACACAAATATGTCACACATGCAACAACAGCAACATAAATCAAATCACAAACCCTAATATTTGATTAATGAAAATCGATTTTATTGAGAGGAAGCGTACCATATTTTATTCATGAGAGATAGCGAGAAGAGCAGCATATGATGTTTCATCAGAAGAGCAACATACGAATGGTATACCTGTGAATAAAAGATCAAACAGAAATTGTATGGTGCCCTAAATCGTATGAATGGTATAACCCTAAATCGAATTTGGTATCCATGCACAAATTGAATAGAGAAGACGATCAGATCGAGTTACTGTTATCAAACAAAATGAAAATCAGAGTTCGTATGAATGGTAATTGGTGGAGAATAGGAGTGCAGAGTCTGAATAAAGAGATCGATAATGAAGCAACCGAGCGATGAAGATTGGGGCAACACCAATGAAAATCTTTGAGGTTGTGATATATGTGAAATAGACCGGAGAGGGAAACTAAAGAAGAAAGATCGTGGGGGAGAGAAAGAGGACGTGAAGAAGGGGTTGGAACAACGTGGACTTGAAAAATAACGGTAATAGAATTTTAATTAGTAGTATAGATAATGAGTTAGTTTTATTATTCGGTTTTGATGTGTATATATACATATAGTATTAGGTTCAAATGAGAAATGCTAAATAAATGAGAAGTAGAGAAATTATCATAGCTTTCTATTTTGTGGAATATGAAAGGGTATTTTGGTAATTATTCGCATAATTCATATATGAACCATTCCAATTATTCATATATATATGAATAATTGGAATGGTTCATATATGAATTATGCGAATAATTACCAAAATACCCTTCTGTATTCCACAAAACTTACAGTACTCCTTTAATAATTTGCTGTACCACTTAATTTAATAACCATTGATCAAATAAATAGAAGGTTATGATCACTTCTCTACTTCATCATTTGAACCTCCCTATATACATACATACATACATACATATATATATATATATATATATATATATATAGAGGAAAGTTCAAATGTGAACCACTTTTTGGTTGTGAACGTGAGGACAACCGAGAGCGCGACACATGGCGACTTTAAGTGTGGTCCCCCCTTTAATTCAATGCCCTCCCATGAATCGCGCCTAGTCACCCGCCGTGGATCTGACGTGGCGCCTAGTCATCCGCCACATGTCACGCTCTCGGCTATCCTCACGTTCACAACCAAAAAGTAGTTCACATTTGAACCCACCCCTATATATATATAGTTACCTTATTTTACAAACTCAATATTTTGTGCAAACCTTGTAAACTCATTTTCATCCAATTAGATTGTTGATATTTGGTGGGAAATAACCAATTGTCCCATGTGTTAGCAATTCATTTTTTAAATTTGAAAATAACCAAATTTCCTTGAATATAGGAATCTAATCATGGCCTTTGATTCAACTAATCAATGGTTGTGATTGGTTTACAAAGTTTGCATACATTAATGATTTTGTAAAATAAGGTGACTATATATATATATATATAGGAAAGTTCAAATGTGAACCACTTTTTGGTTGTGAACGTGAGGACAACCGAGAGTACGACATGTGGCAGAGACTAGTCAATAAAGGCGGCTTTGAGTGTGCCCCCCCTTTAATTCAATGCCCTTCCATGAATCGCGCCTAGTCATCCGCCATGGACTTGACGTGGCGACTAGTCATTTGCCACGTGTCGCGCTCTCGGTTGTCCTTACGTTCACAACCAAAAAGTGGTTTACATTTGAACCCACCCCTATATATATATATATATTATATCTATGTAGGGTCATGTTTACGTGAGACCCAAGTTGTTATCATGCATGAGACCGATGAGATTAAGATTTTACAATTGAAACTTCACAACAAAACATTGTGAATATAAAAAAAATTGAACTTTTATAGCAAAGAATTTGGGAAGGTTACCTTCATAGTCAAGTTGGCCTTGGGCATTAAAGTCAAATGGGCATCAATCTAGGCCTAACAACGTTATTACTATTAAAAAAATATAAAGTATTAACATCAGGACTTGAACCCTAAAATTCTAAGATATCTAAACACTTTCTTATTGGTAGGTTATTGATGTCATTTGATATTTTTTTGACTATTTTAATTTTATTATTCATTTTTTACTTTATGGGAACTATTCAATTTTGAATGGTTAAGTTTTTAAACAATTTTTTTGAACAAAAAAGCCATTAAACTTTCTCATTTTAAATGATTAAGTTACTGAACTATTATTTTGAATGAAAAAACCATTAAACATTTTTATTTTAAATGATTATATAAGTCCCCGAACAATTTCATTTTAATAAATAAACCATCAAACTTTCAAAAATTGGTTACTTACCCCCTTTTAATAAAAATTATAACCGACTAAAAAGGTTTT
This sequence comes from Centaurea solstitialis, assembly GCA_030169165.1. Taxonomy (NCBI): domain Eukaryota; kingdom Viridiplantae; phylum Streptophyta; class Magnoliopsida; order Asterales; family Asteraceae; genus Centaurea; species Centaurea solstitialis. The sequence goes on from CM058043.1 coordinate 17,636,246, forward strand.
AAAGGTAAAATATAACTATATTAATTTAGGTTAAACGAATATAAGTAACAAATTCCTGAAAATTCGATGATTTGTTTTATTGAAAAAAATGTCGAAGGACTTATTTAATCAAAATGGGAATGTTTAATGGTTTTTTCACTCTAAAGAATAGTTTAGTAACTTAATCAATCAAAATGAGAAAATTTAATGGTTTTTTTTTTGTGAAAAAAATTGTTTAGGGACTTAACCATTCAAAATTGAATAGTTTAATTATTGGGTTTTTAGACTTTTCCCTTACTTTTTATACTTCTTTATTCGAATTTTGTCTTGTTTACATGGCAAGGACATATTCCTAAGCATTCATTTTGCTTATGGATGGCTTGCTTTAGAAGGCTTCCTACGCAGGATCGTCTTTGGTCGTGGAAGCATGAACCTCCTGACATGAAGTGTGCTTTGTGTCTGTTGTATATGGATTCTCATTCTCACCTTCTCTAAATGTTCTTACTCTAGAGCAATCTGGATGGAGGTGACAGATCGTGTGAAATGGGTGGGCGAGACTATTTCTTGGGATGATGTTGCTGTTTTGTCTAGTGATGTTTCTGCTCCTCGTATGTTAGCTTACAAGCTTGCTCTTGCTGCTTCTGTTTATTTCATTTGGCGTGAGCGTAATAGATGTCTTTTTACTGATCAGAAATGGCCGCATCAGCAACTGGCTAAGGAGATTCTTTCCATAATCAGTTTGGATTGGAAGCGTGGTAGAGTTCTCCCTTCTTAAGTGATGGGGTTTCTTGATGGCTACGGTTTGGATGGCTTAGAGTTCCCGTTTTGGATTCGGTGGTGGTTTATCTTCTTTAGAATTTTATTTTGCTCCTTGTATTTTTCTGTTTCTTTGTGTCTGTTTTGGTTCCTGGCTATCTAGTACGACTTGGTGTCGGTTTTTGTCTGTTCTGCCATGTGGCTTTGGTCCTGTTTGAACTTGGTTGTTTGCCTCTTTAGTTTCTTGCTATAAAATTGCCTGGAGTAATCCTCTCAAAACTATTTATCTTAAATAAAAAAAATTAAATCATATTTGTAACACCCTCCTCCCGCGCAGCCGGGACAAGAGGTGTATATTCCGATAAACGGATCAAACTTAAAAACACCATAATTCAGAGCTTTACTATGCTTCCCACAATAACATACATATTAATAAATGAAACTTCAAAAATACTTACGACCCAAAATGTTAACATCTAATTGTTCCCAAGAATTTATATATCACCGATATACAACAATATGGAACTTAAGGATTCAAAAATTAGCTTAATCTCGATCCCTCATCCCGACCCTTTGGAGTAGTACTTGAACCTGCCGAGGAAACAAAACAGACCTCGGCTGAGCAATTTCGCTCAGTGGGCGGATAATGTATGTAAACAATTACAAACGATATAAAGTTCAAATATTACTTAGAGCCAAAACAAATCGCAGTCGATAATTCGAAACATAGTAAACGTCGAAATCATAAAAAAAAGAATTAACAAAACCATCGTATTGCAATAATAAGTTATCTAATCGGATGATCAGTCCAATTAGACTTGGAATGTCGGTGTCGGGCACAACACCACCCATCCCCCGATAATCAATTCAATTATGGTATTCGGATCTATCCGATAATCGGTTCTATCCGGTATTTGGTTCCCGATAACAAGACATTTTCTGGTATTCGGCTCTTGGATGCATCCTACGTCCTCTATTTGTCTTGGCCTAGCCTTTTACCGATAAGCGTTTTATTGTTTTCGATTTAGACATTTCTCGATAACAATTCTTAACAATTGTAATATCCTACAAGCCCTTTCATTTTAATAAATCCTATGGACCTTCAAAACATGCTTAAGATACCACTCGGAACTTAGTAGCATATACAATAATTTCTTAAGACCATAAACAACATTTGCTAAAATCTATTTTCTTTTACAACTCAAAACAATAACTTCCAGCACCAATACCCTTAAAGTTCAAGCATGTTTCTCACACTTAGAGGCTGAATTAGACTTTGTTGTCAAAATGAAAGTTCTAGATATGCCTCTTAGGAAACCATATCAACTGCATTCACACAATTTGGAGCTCTGGTCTATTCTCTACAACAATTATATCAACAGAACATAGAACCGAGAGATTTCAGACAGGGTCTGGAAGATCGACACTTTCGAGCTACTTAGAGTTGGAAACAGATTTTGTGTAAACTACAAAGTTGTAGTACACTCATAGGGCTTTCTATCGATGTAAAGAACACTCAATTTGGATAAATGGTTTATTTATACGAATTTTTAAACTTACTAGAATGAATCTGCCACTTCTAACATCATCAATCCTGAAGAAATTTCACCTCAAATCCTCAATCTTCAACCTATAATTCATAGATAAACTTAATGTTTAACCCATTTGAACCAAAATCAAAGGAATCACAAATCTAAACCACATGCATAGCTTGATTTGAATCCATAGTTCCATTTCTAACATCAATTTTGTAAGAAATCAAACATGCACCAACAATTTGAGCCCTTTTTGGATGAAGCTAAGGATTTCTTAGAGAAAGAAGGAAAGAGAGATGAGAGGTTAGAGAAAGAGAGAGGGCTGAAGTTTTGAGATAGATAACATTTATTTGATCTTATACAAGTTTTGAAAAATTTGCAACTTAACCCTTAACCTTTAGCTTATTCTCAAACAACCCTAGCTTTGCCAAATTCATTACAATTTTGGCCCCAACCATGATGATTCCATCCAACATCATTCTTAAAAAGATAAGATATAAGCACTTGGTCCTAATGAGAAACTCTTAAGGACTAATGCACAAGTCGACAAAACACGATCTCACAATTCGAAACCCAAGTGGGTTTCCGGCTACAAAACTTGGTCACTAAGTTTCGGGTATTATAATATTCAATATATAACTTTGTTTGTGTTTTTGTTTTAAAAAACAAATGATAATATTCAAAAGTTTGTTTTTTCGTTACACAATTTGTAAGATCAAAATCTACATGAAACAATTTAAATTACATATTTAATTTCAACACCGAACCACAAAGATCTTTAGCTATATTTTTTTTTTTAAAATCAAACATTATATGAAGTAATTTAAGTTACTACATAATTTCAACTCTTTTATGTGAGTTCCGGTAAAAAATCAAAATTTCGAAGGAAACATTGAAAATGTTTTGTTAGAGTATTGCGGTTCCAGAAACTTAGGTGACTAGGCTCCTTCGGATATAAAAAAAGGTTAAAATTGAATAAGCCACCCGAATCAAAACGATTTCAGGATACTCCATTTGTGGGTTAGACGGTTTGGTTAACCGAATCTGGTAATGGTCGATTTCGATTAATTTTTTTACCACATTGGTTAACCGAATAGTAATTTATACTATGATTTTATATAATTTAATTCTAGATGAAGTGATTCGAACATATATAAAAAATAACATTAGGTGCATTTCTTATCTTGAAACTAAGAGAACAAGAAATTGATATATATATATATATATAGAGAGAGAGAGAGAGGGAGGTTCAAATGTAAACTCTATATTTAACGAAATTGATATATATATTGTTAGGGTAAAAATCTACGATCGCACGACAATCGATTATAATCGTAAGATAAATATTAGGACGATAGTCCTGTATTAAGATAAGGTCCTGAGATAAAGCCTAAAAGAACTATCGAACAAAGATCATTAAACATCGAACGAATACATCGAATAAGTCGAACGATGACGACAATGACGTACGACGATACTAACGAATAAATATATGAAGTTTATATCTTTGATGCAGATAAGCTGATCATCATATCTAACAATTGTCTACCTTTGAGGAAATCGGAAATCGAGTACTATGCTATGCTCGTTGGAGTTCACCATTACAATGAACAAGTCGTAAGTTATGCATCGTCCGACAGCATCAAAGATCGACCGTTACAAGCAAGATTCCCGCAACAGTTACAATCTGGGCATTAACTCTCAACAATACCGTTGGACAGTTACTCTCCGAGCATTAATTGAAGACAATAACGTTGGACGGTTACAAATCAATCATTGATGAGCCACAATACCGTTGGACCGTTATTATCAAGCCACTATATAAGAAGAATCAAGCCAATATTTCAACACATGAAGTTCTATCCGAAGCTCACAAGTTCTATAATCGTTATTCTAAAGAATCATCTGTAATTTACATTCGATTTCATAATTTTCTCAGTTGTAATCGTACGATCAAAGCTGTATACTTGAAGGACATCACCCCTGATTGGTGATCATAGTGCTCTGTCGACTTATCTTTTAGGTCGACCGCAGGTTTTTTCCTCCGTCGTGAGGTTTTTCCTGCGTCATCAAATTATTTGTCTTACTTTACTTTCTCGCACTTATCATTGATTGTAATTTCTTTCTCTCGACGGTTAAGCCTCACACAAGTTTCATTCGACATCGAGTTGTGTAATTTTTTACATAAACAGTTTGGCGCCCACCGTGGGGCTCCGTTTTGAGAAAAATTTCATTCGGTGAAAAGTGCGCCTTAGTACTAACCTTTTCTTTGAGTTCTCTTTGAGCTATTTGCGCAGGACAATGGATAACGGATTCATAGCGTCACTCCAGCAACAATTGCAAGAGGCTAACAACGAAATTCAACGTCTTCGCGCTCTACCTGGACCATCGATGACAATCCCAATGTCTATCCCTCCACCATATCCTCCTCAACATCTAAGACCACCGCTTCGACCACAGTTCAATGCCTCAATGCCATCTTCAACTGTGAACCAACAATACGACAACGTACGACCATCTTTACCACAGTTTATTCCACCAATACCTCATGGCCCGCCACCTATGCCTCGAGGTCCACCTTCTATGCCTCAAGGAGCACCCATGTTCACGTTCGAGCCTTTTTCCCAACAAATTCCTATTCCTGGTCATATACCCACAGTTGCTAGTTCCACCATTCATACGACAATACCACCTAGTACCGGAATTTCTTCTAGCTGTATTCCAACGATCCCTATAAACGTTGAAGATCCTCTAAACGTACGACTGAAATCCTTGGAAGAACAAAACCAAAAATTGTTCGCGTTACTCACAAAGCTACCCGGAGCAGCAGTACCCGTCGAAGTCGAACCTAAAACTGGATTTCAGGCTTCACCGTTCGTTGATGAATTAGCTCTTGTTGACGTTCCTAAGAAATATACTATACCAGCTTTCGCAACAAAATATTCTGGATCCGGTCGAACATATAGCACAGTACAAGCAACTTATGTGGACAGTTCCTATACCGGCACAATATCAAGAAGTCTGCATGTGCAAAAGCTTTGGATCAACTTTAACAGGAGCAGCATTACAATGGCTTATTAACCTAAAGCCAAAGAGTATTGGATCGTTTGCAGAATTGGTGAACCAATTCACTCGACAATTCGCTAGCAGTCGTAAGATGGAGAAGCAGACCAGCGACCTGTACTATATCGTACAGAAATCTGGAGAAACAATCCGCGACTACTTCAACAGATTCAATGCAGCAATGATTGAAATAAAAAATTGCGACGTGAAAACAGCAATCGAGGCATACAAGCGTGGATTAGAAGATTCCTCTGGATTATATCTGGAATTAACGAAATATCCACCAGAAAACTTCGACGACGTACGAGCTAGAACACTAGCTTTCATGAGAATAGAAGATGATGCTCTCTTCCGACGAAAGCATTCCGCAGAAAAGAAACCTCTTGGTGCTCAAAAACATGACTTTAAGCATAAAAGAGTAAACAAGATTGGAAATCCTCGATACGAGTCGAAAACTCGACCAAGCAAAGGTACTGTTAAAATACGATATCCAGAGTTATCTACTTACAATTTTGCAGGTACATCGAAAGATTTGGTGGATTCGCTACGAAAGATTGATGCAAACGTACGATGGCCAAAGAAATCTGATAAACCAAGCAAGGACAAAGATCAGAACAGATGGTGCGACTTTCACGAGGATCATGGTCATACGACAGATGAATGTATCAGCTTAAAGAAGGAGATTTCATATTTGAAATCTAAGGGGCACCTGAAAGGCCTCATCCCAGAAGAACAAGGACGACCAGCGTCACCAGTTCATACAAAAGTCATAAACTGCATCACTGGAGGATCAGAAGTTTGTGGACTTACATATTCAGCTGCAAAGCGACATGCACGAGATGGTCCAAGTGAACATCCTATCCCCGGAGAAGCCAAATCAAAGACAGAAAAAGAGCTCGATGCAATGGCAATCACGTTCGACCAAGACGATACACAGGGGGTCCATCATAAACATCATGACGCTCTAGTCATACAGTTGACAATCGGAAACTGTTCGACTAAGAGAATATTGATTGATGGAGGTAGTTCGGCTAACGTTATTTTTGCAGATACTCTTAAAGTCATGGGAATCGAACGGTCAGAAATCGTACGACGAAGTACTACTCTGATTGGATTCAATGGAGACCCGATGAACACTCTCGGAGAAATCATCTTGCCTGTCTACGCCAAAGGCATCAACAAACAAACAAAGTTCAATGTTGTGGACTGCCAATCAGCTTACAATGTTATTCTTGGAAGACCCTGGATCCACGAGATGAAAGCAATTCCTTCGACATACCACCAGAAGATTAAATTTCCTTCTCCATGGGGAATTCAAGAGATTGCTAGTGAGAACAAAATCGCACGAGAATGTTACAAGATCACGATGAAGACAAAGTCGCAGGACATCTAGCAATTACAGAGCCAGGATGAGAGGAAATCGAACGACGACCTTCGGCTAGAAGAAGTCGTCCTTGATCCTGAACATCCTGATCAAAAAGTCTTCGTAGGAGCCTCGCTCCCCCCTGACATAAAAAATACGATTATATCTTTTTTGCAGGAACATTCAGACTGTTTTGCATGGTCGCACGAAGATATGGTCGGAATAGATCCAAGCATTATATCGCATAAATTGAATGTGGATCCTACGTTCAAACCCATTAAGCAGAAACGTCGCAAGTTCGCGCCTGAAAGAAATAAAGTGATCAACGATGAAGTTGACAATCTGCTTAAAACAGGGAAGATCCGAGAAGTCAAATATCCAGAATGGTTGGCTAATGTAGTCGTCGTACAAAAGAAGAACGGAAAGTGGAGAGTCTGCATTGATTTCACGGATCTAAACAAAGCTTGTCCAAAAGATCCTTTTCCTTTACCTCATATTGACGCCATGGTCGACGCGACGGCAGGACATGAATTGTTGACATTCATGGACGCGTATTCAGGATACAACCAAATATTGATGCACACGGACGACCAGGAGAAGACTGCATTCATGACCGATAAAGGCATATACTGTTACAAAGTTATGCCCTTCGGTCTAAAGAATGCAGGATCAACATATCAAGATTGGTTAACATGATGTTCAAAGAACATCTTGGTCGAACAATGGAAGTTTATATCGACGACATGCTTGTGAAATCAGAACATTCGACCGATCACGTTGCACATTTAAAGCAATCCTTCGATATCCTACGACAGTACAAGATGAAGCTCAATCCAACAAAATGTTCCTTCGGAGTACGAGCAGGAAAATTCTTGGGGTACTTGGTCACGCAACGCGGAATCGAAGCAAGTCCAGAACAAGTTAAAGCTATCGTCGAGATACAATCTCCAAGGAATGTCAAAGAAGTCCAGAAGTTAACAGGACGAGTGGCAGCTTTAACCCGATTTATTTCACGATCATCGGATAAATGCCATTTGTTCTATAATGTCCTACGAAAGAATCAAGGTTTCTTATGGACGGATGAACACGAGAAAGCTCTGCAAGAACTGAAGCAGTACATGACATCACCTCCATTGTTGACGAAACCAGTCGAAGGTGAAAGCCTGCAATTGTACTTGGCAGTGAGCAAAAATGCGACAAGTGCAGTACTTGTGCGAGAAGAAGATCAACGACAACAACCAATCTATTATGTAGCAAGTCTTTCCTCGACGCAGAAACCAGGTACACATCAATGGAAAAATTGCTACTAGGTCTTATGACGGCAGCAAAGAAGCTAAGGCATTACTTCGAGTCACATCATATCATTGTTGTGACCAATTATCCACTCAAGACGGTGCTTCGAAAACCAGAACTGACAGGACGACTAGCCAAATGGAGCATTTATCTCAGTGGGTTCGACATTGAATTTAAACCCAAGACGGCCATCAAATCGCAAGTACTAGCAGATTTCGTGGCAGAATTTTCTCCAGGATTGGAACCCACGACGTGCGACGAAGTTGTGATGATTTCAGACAACCAGCCTTGGATACTCTACGTTGATGGTTCCTCGAACGTACGAGGATGTGGATTGGGCATTGTCTTAAAATCATCACAAGGGGGAAATATAGTATACTCCGTACGATGCGAATTCAAAGCCACAAACAATGAAGCAGAATATGAAGCTTTGATCGCAGGACTAGATATTGCTCTTAGACTGGGGGCAAAACAGTTGCACGTTCGAAGCGATTCTTTATTGGTCGTAAACCAAGTAAATGGGGATTTTCAAGCAAAAGACTCAAAAATGATGAGTTATCTCAAAGCCGTTAAAGATCGAATCGCACGATTTGAACAGTTCTTGATCGAGCAAATACCAAGAGATCTAAATATGCAAGCGGACGCACTAGCCAATCTGGGATCTGCATTTCATGATCCGTTCATGGAAAATATCCCATTACTTCATCTCACGACACCAACAATTGCGGTAAACGATGAAGTACAGATGAACGAAGAAATTTACAACTGGTCGCTCGACATATGGAACTACCTCAAGCACGACCAACTACCTGAAGATAAAATGGAAGCTCGAAAGACAAGATCGAAAGCCTCAAGATACACAATCTTTGAAGATCAACTTTATCGAAGATCCACGACAGGACTTCTTCTACGATGCGTTACAAATAAAGTACAAATCAATCAAATTCTCCAAGAGATGCACGACGGAGAATGTGGAAATCACGCAGGGGGCAGAAGTCTTGCTAGTCGAATCTCACGACAAGGTTACTATTGGCCTACTCTACGAGAAGATGCCATAACGTACGTCCAACGATGCGACGCATGTCAAAAACATTCGAGCATGGTCCATCGACCATCCGAACCTTTACATTCTGTTCTAGTTCCATGGCCCTTCATGCGATGGGGAATGGACATCGTGGGAAAATTACCTCCAGCCCCTGGACAGAAAGTCTATTTACTCGTGCTCACCGACTACTTCTCAAAATGGATAGAAGCTGGTGCTTTCTCACAGGTCCGAGATAAAGAAGTTATATCTTTCATTCAGAAAAACATCATTTATAGATTCGGGGTACCAGCCGAAATCATGTGCGACAACGGCTCACAATTTATAAGTGATAAGACTCGTACGTTCTGTGAAAAGCGAGGAATCAAGTTAATCACTTCAACTCCGAGATATCCACAATCTAACGGGTTAGCAGAGTCGAGCAACAAAGTCATCATCAATTCAATCCGAAAAGGTTGAAAGGAGCAAAAGGAAAATGGGTAGAAGAATTGCCATCTGTCTTATGGGCAAATCGTACGACACCTAGAGCATCAACTGGACAAACTCCATATTCTCTGGTATATGGATGCGAAGCGGTCTTGCCAATCGAAGCTCAAATACCAACTGCCAGAAGTCGCACGTATGATCAAAATGCAATAAATTTATCCTACGATCTTGATGCCTTAGAAGAAATCCGAGAAAAAGCATTACGAACGATGGCTGCACAGAAAGGAATTGTCGAAAGATACTTCAACAAAAAGGTAAAGGCAAAAATTTTTCAAGTTGGAGATTATGTCTTACGACATGTGTTTCAAAACACTCAAGAGCCAAATGCTGGAAAACTTTCCATCAAATGGGAAGGACCTTACATAATTTCCAAAGTCATTGGAAATGGAGCATACAGACTTACGACTATGGAAGGTATGGAAATCCCACGAAGCTGGAACGCCCATCACCTCAAAAGGTATTATTTCTAAACCTATTTACATACGATTTATTCCTTAACCATTACTGACTTAAGCATCGGAGCGCCGTTGGCTAAGCCAACGGCCACCCCTTAGTCATCCTTTTTCGCAGGTATCGCACGATAAATCGCATGGATCGCACGATTAACGCAAGTATCGCACGACTAAATGCATGCTTATCGCAGGAATCGCACGACAAAAATCGCATGGATCGCAAGATAACCGCTATAACGCACGATTATGTCGCAAGAGCGCAAGTCAACTCGCCAGTCGCACGAATACTCTCATGAGTACAAAAGAAACGTTTCTAAATCAAGTCTAAGGACTTTAAAACAAATGCATGCAAAAATAAAAGCTAAAACGCACGATAAAAACGCACGATACAGGCTAAAACGCACGGTAAAAGCGCACGATACAAGCTAAAACGCACGACACGAGCTAAAACGCATGATAAAAGTTATAATAACACATCAAATGAAACAAAATTTCATTCATTAAACATTTCTTGCCTAAAAACGGCAAAGTACAAAAAATTTTTTACGATTACAAAAAGAAAACTATTCTAAAGGAGCGTCGGTGGAAGGTGGATCTGCAGCAGGAACCTCTTCAGTCTCCAAAGGATGCGCAGGAACGGATCCAGAGGTTCCAGGAACCTCCTCCTCGACACCTGCTTCCTCGACATCCGCAGGCTTCTCTTCGTCCAGGCCTTTTAGATCCTCTTCGTCAAGAAGGTCTTCAGAGCCCATCACCTGAACGAAAGAGGCTACCTCGTCCTTTGCCATCTGAGAGGTGATAGTCCCAACGGCTACTCGTCGCATGACCGCAGTACGTGCGACCACGCGAACCAAGGCAGCGTCCTCTTCCAGTTCTTGGATCTTGGACGACAGAGCTTCTTCCCTCTCAGCTTTCTCTCGTCGAACGACCAACAGCTCTTTCTCCAGCTCCTTGGTGTGGTCCAAGGCCAACTTCAGCCGTTCCCGCTGTTGAACTTGGAATTGCTCGCTGAGTTCCAGCTTGGATTCCAAATCCCCAATTTGAACCGACTTGGCATTAACCTCGTCGGTCAATTGGACCAGCTTCTTTTTGGCCTTGTCGGCCTCTTTCCTGGCCACCTTGGCATCATTCTGGTTCGACGCCAATTCCTCTTTGATCTTAGCCATCCGAGTATGGAGGCTAAGACTAGTTTGCAAGGCCTATACAAAAGAAAAGAGAGAAAGTTAGAAGCTGTACATGAAAAATAAAAGTGAAATTGTACGACAGGGACTTACCAAGAAAGAGATACCCGCGATGGAGGCATCAAGGTCTTCGATGTCGGCCTCCTCCATACGCGCCTTCTGAGCAGGGACATGAAACTGCTCCAGGACAGGGAAAGTGGCCGCCGTCCTAATGACGTCGTCCACCATGAAGTCAGAGGGTATCTGGATCGTCATGGTCGTAAGACCAGATCCCTCAACCCCCTTGCCCTTGTCGACCTTCGACGCAGGCTGACTCGACGCACCCTCTCCCTTTGCAGGAGGGGCGAAGCTAAGAGGAATAGCCTCTATACCACCTTCAGCCTTTCGCTTGGCATCCTTAGGTGGGGTATCCACAGGAACGTACGACGATCTCGTACGTTTAGCCACTTGAACCTCCTGGGCAGCCGCTTTTCTTTTGGCAGCACGAGCAGCTGCTTCCATCGTCGACGCCTTCTTGGAAGCTGAACCTACATAGAAAAACAAAGTTAAAATCAAACAAAACTAATACAAACCAAGATATTGACGTACGATATTTACCTTCCATATCCGTCTCCTCGATGATTTGCACTTCAGGCTCAATGTCGCTCTCTTCGCCGCCCTTCGACGTTCTATACGTGCGATCCGTCACACTATAACTCAGAAAGTGTGAGATCAACTCGCTGGACTCTTCAGTCGTCTCAAACGTGAAGTTAACAACTGCAAGAAAACAGGCGATTAGTCATCAAAATCATGTAAAAAAAACGTATAAAAATAAAAATAGACGCCTAAATTACCATTCGAGTTCCACTCAGGAACAACCCAAGATTCGTCGGAGACCGAAGACGTCTGGACGAAGACGTAACGAGACTTCCACCCTCGATCATTCACTTGTGTGCGATGAACGAGCATGGTGTCATTCCTACCCTTAGGAAACAACCCGTAACGGTTGTAGGGCAGTTTAGTCACGTTGTAAGCAGAGAGAAGGTCATCCACAGAGAACGCACGACGACCCCAATCTTTGGTCACCCGTTCGATCACCAAGATGACTCGCCAGAATTGGGGCATCAGCTGTCCCGGAGACACGTCAAAGCGGGTCATAAAAGCTCTTGCCAAAGGAGAATATGGCCATCGAAATCCGACTTTGAACGGATACTCAAAAAGAGCAAAGAAACCCTTTGGAGCATCCGCTGGACGGATCTCTCCGGCCACCCTCACAAAGGCATTCTCTGGTAACCCAGCTAATTCTCTTAACTCTCCTACTTCTAAGCTCTCAGCAATCGAACTCTTAACCTCCGACGACATGATAAAATCTAATCGGTTTAAACTATTTTTTAGACGAGTAAACCTAAAGTTTTCTAAACCTCTATTACTCTTCTTCGCTAAAGACTTCAAACGCATGAAACAAAGAGAAGAAAGTACCTTATAAAAGCCTAGTCGCACGAAATATTTGCCGAAAATAAGGTCAGATTACGATCTCGCAAAATCAATTTGAAAATTAAGGAGATTTGTAAAATCCTTTCTAATTCTCAAACGCCTTATTTATAGTAACTGAATCAAATGAGTCATCAGGGATAATCGTGCCACGCGTCATCATTTAACCGTTAGAAGACACGCGTCCAGGCAAACGGCTAGATAACGGCTATATTTCTAAACGTCTATTCGACCGTTAGACAACGTATTTTTTACTCTTTGACCAGCGAATTAAAGATTTAGATAAAATAGAATTATTCTCTAAATCTTGGGGGCAAATTGTTAGGGTAAAAATCTACGATCGCACGACAATCGATTATAATCGTAAGATAAATATTAGGACGATAGTCCTGTATTAAGATAAGGTCCTGAGATAAAGCCTAAAAGAACTATCGAACAAAGATCATTAAACATCGAACGAATACATCGAATAAGTCGAACGATGACGACAATGACGTACGACGATACTAACGAATAAATATATGAAGTTTATATCTTTGATGCAGATAAGCTGATCATCATATCTAACAATTGTCTACCTTTGAGGAAATCGGAAATCGAGTACTATGCTATGCTCGTTGGAGTTCACCATTACAATGAACAAGTCGTAAGTTATGCATCGTCCGACAGCATCAAAGATCGACCGTTACAAGCAAGATTCCCGCAACAGTTACAATCTGGGCATTAACTCTCAACAATACCGTTGGACAGTTACTCTCCGAGCATTAATTGAAGACAATAACGTTGGACGGTTACAAATCAATCATTGATGAGCCACAATACCGTTGGACCGTTATTATCAAGCCACTATATAAGAAGAATCAAGCCAATATTTCAACACATGAAGTTCTATCCGAAGCTCACAAGTTCTATAATCGTTATTCTAAAGAATCATCTGTAATTTACATTCGATTTCATAATTTTCTCAGTTGTAATCGTACGATCAAAGCTGTATACTTGAAGGACATCACCCCTGATTGGTGATCATAGTGCTCTGTCGACTTATCTTTTAGGTCGACCGCAGGTTTTTTCCTCCGTCGTGAGGTTTTTCCTGCGTCATCAAATTATTTGTCTTACTTTACTTTCTCGCACTTATCATTGATTGTAATTTCTTTCTCTCGACGGTTAAGCCTCACACAAGTTTCATTCGACATCGAGTTGTGTAATTTTTTACATAAACATATATATATATATATATATTTAACGAAATCATCAACAAGTATTAACATTATAGCAAGAGGGTTAAGTTCCGTTGTTAACCACAAATAGTGTGTTAACTTTGTTAACCCATCACAACTCTTAATAATCTAAATCTAGGGTCAAGATTAATCCCTATAATTAGGGAATTTTTAATAATTCATAATTAAAAACATACATCAAACACACGTGCACAGGGGTATTTTGGGAAAGCCACCTCCATCCTCCTCCACCCGGTGAACACATGTGCACATCCATCACCATCACAGCTACCACCACCCCATCACCACACCCAACACCCGGTGAACACATGTGCACAACCACCACCATCACAGCTACCACCACCACCATCACCACACCCACCACCCGGTGAACACATGTGCACAGCCACCACCATCACAGCTACCACCACCCCATCACCACACCCACCACACCAGTGAACACATGTGCACAACCACCACCATCACAGCTACCACCACCACCATCACCACACCCACCACCCGGTGAACACATATGCACAGCCACCACCATCACAGCTACCACACCCACCACCACTAGTCCACCACCATCAAACCTACCACCACCAGACCCACCACCACTACAAACACCACCATCACACCCACCACCACCCTAGCCACCACCACCACACCCAACACCACTAGTCCACTATCAGACCTACCACCACAACAGCCACCACCATCCCAGCTACCACCACCACTATAGCCACCACCACCACACCCACCACCATCACAACTACCACCACCACCACACCCACCACCACCACCACAACCACCACCACCACCACAGCCACCACCACCACCACCACCACAGCCACTATCTCTAAACCACCACTACACCCACCACCACCACTAACCTAGCACCACCACCAAAAACACGTGTGCACATGATGCAACACTTGTGCATGACAACCACCACCCCTCATCCTCTCCGTCCACCATCGTCGTCGAAGATTTAAAGTCCAAGAGGCACCACCACCGATATCAACAGCAGCACCAGCTCCAGATCTGAAACCCACCACTATCGTTCAAATCTGGAAGGTGAAGGATTTGGTGTAGGGCGGTGGATCTGGTGGAGGTGGTGGATGGCGGCGCATCTGGTGGAGGTGGTAGAGGTCGGCGGGTCTAGTGGAGGTGGTGGACAGAGGTGAATTTGGTGGAGGTGGTGGATAACGGCAGATCTGGTGGAGGTGGTGGAGGGCGGCAGATCTGGTGGAGTGGTGGACGCGGTAGATCTGGTGGAGTGGTGGACGGCGGTAGATCTGGTGGAGTGGTGGACGGCGACGGTTGTGGTGGTGGTGGATGGCGGAATATATCTGGTGGTGGTGGTGGAAGGTGGAAGCTGTGGTGGAAGGCGGAGCAGATGTGGTGGTGGAGGTAGAAGGTGGTGGCTGTCGTGGTGGTGGTGAAAGGCGGCGGCCGGTGGCCGACGGCTGTAGTGGTGGTGGTATGGAAGAGGATGGAGTTGGAGATGTAGTAGGTGGTAATGAATGGGAATGGTTAGGTTTAGTGTGTTTTCAATTTGGTAGGTGGTTTTCAATTTGGGTCTAAATAAGTTAAAGTAACAAAGTTCCAAAAATGTCCCTAGTTTTTAATTGGTTAAATTGAGTTAACACAGTTAACACACTATTTGTGGTTAACAACAGAACTCTCCTCTATAGCAAGATTGCAAATTCTTGTAGTAATAGAAGAGTAAATGTGCAAAAGAAAGTAGATTTTAAAATTAATAATCACCTTTTATCCAATCTTACTTATTTATCAAATCAATTTTTTAAAAAGGGAGCAAGACAAGAACATTAATAGCCATATATAAAAACTATATATTCGTTATTAATATCAATTAATTTCTAAGATATATGTATTTATGAGCTTTTAACATATTTAAATTTTGAGAAACTATTTAAGGGCGATTTGCAGACCCATAATTTACCAAAACACATTTGAGGAGTTCACTTCCAACAAATCCTTACAATCTTCGATTCACGTATAACACGAACATCATCTAATATGGGTTTAGCAAGCAAGAATGTTGCAACATTTGTGTTGGTTGTGATGGTTATTCTTTGCATTACAAGCACAATTGTTATAGGTTTGTTTTCCATGCTTCTACCATATTATATATTTGAATTTCCTCCATTTCATACGAATATACCTTTTCAGTGGCATATAAATAAAACTCAAACTAACAAAACTTTTTTTTTTCAAATTCACCAAGCAATATTAGATATATGTACATACTCCAACAAACACATGTGATCCGCTCTCCCTACCACTAGTATTCGTTAGAGAATGTATGAATGCTTCAAATGTGATGAATCTCTAGATAAACCAATTTTACCTATAATTATTGAAGAATGTACACATAATTTGGATACTTTGGCACTTATTGAACAAAACAGTTTTAGGTTTAGGTTTTGTGTGCCACACTCATAACTAAAAAAAATATGGAATAATAAAATGTTCTCATAGTTGATATGCACAACATTATTTGATATAAGTTTAGCAAGCTATAATGTCAAATCCGTGGTATTGTTTTCTTTGTAATTATTTGGGTACATTACTTCATGTTGTATATATGTTTTTTTTCCATGTAAGATTATATTTATATTTTAATTACATCGGATGCTAATCGAATATGTTATTGCACAGCAGGTCACCGAGAGGAGGTCTTCATTGGACCATGCAACGATGGTTCAGATTGCGCGCAAAGTTGTCATAGCCAAAGCATGGATTATGCATTTTGCATACCACCGCCAACCGCTAAATGTTTTTGTTACAGACGTTAATGGAACAATTATTATTAACATCTATCAAACTTTGTTTGGTAATATATATCTATAATAAAAATGTTTTTTCTCTATTCTTTCATGTGCTTCTTTTATTAATCTCAATAAAGTACATAATATATATGTGTGTGTTTTATGTTAAATCCTTACATCTGAAAAAAATTAAAAAAATTTGTTGTTTAAGTCGATTTTTTTGTTAGCTTGGCCATTATAATTTAAAAAAAAATAAGTCTCTAAATTTAAAAATGACATATTTCATTAAAGAGGCCACCAAGTAACATCCCAATCTCTTATATACGATTGTGAATTTTCTTAGAAATACCTACGCTATGAGTGTGAGAGAAACTCTTTCAAGCTGGTTTTGATAATGAATTGCAACAATATGGACCAAAATTGTAATTTGATTTTTAGCATCAACAACTCCAAATTTCGACGACGGCATTTCATTTTTTAATATTTATTATTACGATCTAATATTGTTTTTTATTTAATCTTGATGAATTCTTTTATTTAGAAAATATGAAGAAAAACTTCAAATACATATTAATACACGACAAGTGTGATAGTATTCTCCAAAGAATTACTAATGTTTAACTATATAAATTTACATGTGTACACGATGGTTCAAACGGAAAATTATATTAACATACAATGCTTAACATTTCTTAATATCGAAAAAAAAGTTGATGTTCAACTACTATGAAAACAACAAATATTAACATGCAAAACAAATTAACATACAACGCTTAACATTTCTTTATTATTTGGTTTTGATGTATGTATATATATATATATATATATATATATATTATGTAGGCTCATGTTTACGTGAGACCCTAGTTGTTTTTGTGAGACCGATGAGATTAAAATTTTACAAATGAAACTTCACAGGAAAACATTGTGAAAATAAAAAAAATGGAACTTTTATAGAAAAAAATTGTGAAGGTTACCTTGACAGTCAGGCCAAGGTTGACCTTGGGAGTCAAAACCAAATGGACGTCAATCTTGGCCTAACAACGTTATTACTATTAATAAGGTTTAAAAGTAGTAACATCAAGACTTGAACCCTAAACCTCTAAGATATCTAAACACTTCTTTACGACTAAGATATTAATGTCATTGATATTTTCCGACTATTTTAACTTTATTATTTATTTTTACTTTTTATACTTCTTTTTTCGACTTTTGTCTTGTTTTCATAGAAACAACTATTTATCTTAATTAAACAAAATAAAATAAATCATATTCAATAATATAACTTTGTTTGAAAACATAAGATAGTATTTAAAAGTTTTTCCTTGTTACACAATTTGTATTATCAAAATTTACATCTATTTAGATTACTTATTTAATTTCAACACCGAACCACAAAGATCTTTTGCTATATATTTTAAAATCAATCATTATATGAAATAATTTAAGTTACTACATAATTTCAACCCTTTTATGTGATTTTCATCATCGAAAATATGATTCTCGGAAGTATTATTTAGTTTGTCTTGTGTTTTTTATTCGACGTTGAATCTCGGTAAATGTAATTTTGTTGTCATGCACAGTTTGGTTGTTTGCCTAAGTTTATATTGGGTTGTTTATACTACATAACGCATGTTACTCAATAACTATATTTTGATATTTAAAAATATGTTACCAATATAATATTAAGTTTTCCTATGTTGAGTTCGGGTAAAAAAATCAAAATTTCGAAGGAAACATTGAAAATGTTTTGTTAGCGGATTGCGGATCCAGAAACTTAGGTGACTAGGCTCCTTAGGGATATAAAAAAAATGTTAAAACTGTATAAGCCACCTGAATCAAAACGATTTCAGGATACCCCATTTGTGGGTTAGACGGTTTGTTAACCGAATCTGGTAATGGTCGATTCGATTAAATTTTTTTACCACATTTGTTAACCGAATATTAATTTATACTATGATTTTATATAATTTAATTCTAGATGAAGTGATTCGAACATATATAAATGATAACATTAGGTGCATTTCTTATCTTGAAACTAAGAGAACAAGAAATTGATATATATATATATATATATAGAGAGAGAGAGAGAGAGAGGGAGGTTCAAATGTAAACTCTATATTTCGTGTAAACTATGTAAACCCATCGTGCCCTTGATTAAAAAAATCAAAGGAGGATATGGATTCATAGAAAATATGGAAATGTGAAATATATGGTAAGTCAATGATTATGGAAATATGAAAATGTGAAATATGGAAACGTTTTTGAAAATCAATGGTGTGGATTGGTTTACATAGTTTACACGAAATATAGAGTTTACATTTGAACCTCCCTCTATATATATATATTTAACGAAATCATCAACAAGTATATATTAACATTATAGCAATAGAAGAGTCAATGTGCAGGAGAAAGTAGATGTTAAAATTAATAATCACCTTTTATCCAACCTTACTTATTTATCAAATCAATTTTTTAAAAAGGAATGAAGACAAGAACATTAATAGCCATATATAAAAACTATATATTCGTTATTAATATCAATTAATTTCAAAGATATATGTATTTATGAGCTTTTAATATATTTAAGTTTTGAGAAACTATTTAAGGACGATTTGCTGACCCATAATTTAACAAAAAACATTTGAGGAGTTCACTTCCAACAAATCCTTATAATCTTCGATTCACGTATAACACGAACATCATCTAATATGGGTTTAGCAAGCAAGAATGTTGCAACATTTGTGTTGGTTGTGATGGTTATTCTTTGCATTACAAGCACAGTTGTTATAGGTTTGTTTTCCATGCTTCTACCATATCATATATTTGAATTTTCTCCATTTCATACGAATATACTTTTTCAGTGGCATATAAATAAAACTCGTACTAACAAAACTTTTTTTTTTCAAATTCACCAAGCAATATTAGATATATGTACATACTCCAACAAACACATGTGATCCTCTCTCCCTTCCAAAAAGTGTGTTCTGGCGGAGACACTCTAACCCCAGGCCCCATTGGACCGACGCCACTCTACCTCCATGAGCGCGCCCCTGGCAACCCTCTGTCCCGGTCTCCCGCAGCCGGTTGGAATTAAACCCAGGACCGTATCTTCCAAATAGTCCCCAAACTGCAAGCCCCATAGGCATTTGCGAGGTGGAGGTACCCATCAAATA
The DNA here is from genome assembly GCA_030169165.1 of Centaurea solstitialis. Classification (NCBI taxonomy): domain Eukaryota; kingdom Viridiplantae; phylum Streptophyta; class Magnoliopsida; order Asterales; family Asteraceae; genus Centaurea; species Centaurea solstitialis. The sequence continues at coordinate 17,656,054 of CM058043.1, forward strand.
TTGAGTAGTGCAAGGATTGAACCCTTGACCTCAAGGAAGTCAGGGACAATGTTCGTTAGAGAATGTATGAATGCTTCAAATGTGATGAATGTCTAGATAAACCAATTTTACCTCTAATTATTGAAGAATGTACACATAATTTGGATACTTTGGAACTTATCGAACAAAACAGTTTTAGGTTTAGGTTTTGTTTGCCACACTCATTAAAAAAAATATGGAATAATAAAATGTTCTCATAGTTGATATGCACAACATTATTTGATATAAGTTTAGCAAGCTATAATGTCAAAACCGTGGTATTGTTTTCTTTGTAATTATTTGGGTACATTACTTCATGTTGTATATATGTCTCTTCCATGTAAGATTATATTTGTATTTTAATTACATTGGATGCTAATCGAATATGTTATTGCACAACAGGTCATCGAGAGGAGGTCTTCATTGGACCATGCAACGATGGTTCGGATTGCGCGCAAAGTTGTCATAGCCAAAGCATGGATTATGCGTTCTGCATACCACCGCCAACCGCTAAATGTTTTTGTTACAGACGTTAATGGAACAATTATTATTAACGTCTATCAAACTTTGTTTGGTATCATATATCTATAATAAAAATGTTTTACCTCTATTCTTTCATGTCCTTCTTTTATCAATCTCAATAAAGTAAATAATATATTTGTGTGTGTGTGTGTTATGTTAAATCCTTTCATCTGAAAAAAATTAATAAAAATTTGTTGTTTAAGTCGATCTTTTTGTTAGCTTGGCCATTGTAGTTAAAAAGATAGCAAAACTAGTCTCAAAATTTAAAAATGACATATTTCCATTAAAGAGGCCACCAAGTAACATCCCAGTCTCTTATATACCATCTGACTTTTCTTACAAATACCTATGCTATGAGTGTGAGAGAAACCCTTTCAAGCTGGTTTTGATAATGAATTGCAACAATATGGACCAATAATGTATTTTGATTTTTAACATCAACAACTACAAATTTCGACGACGACATTTCTTTTTTTATATTTATTATGACGATCTAATATTGTTTTTCATTTAATCTTGATGAATTCTTTTATTTAGAAAATATGAAGAAAAACTCCAATTACATATTAATATAGGACAAGTGTGATAGTATTCTACAAAGAATTACTAACGTTTAACTATATAAATTTACATGTGTACACGATAGTTCAAACAAAAAATCATATTAACATACAATGCTTAACATTTCTTAATATAAAAAAAAATGATGTTCAACTACTATAAAAACAACAAATATTAACATGCAAAACAATTTAACATACAACGCTTAACATTTCTTTATTATTTGGTTTTGATGTATGTGTATATATATATATATATATATATTACATAGGCTCATGTTTACGTGAGACCCTAGTTTTTTTCGTGAGACCGATGAGATTAAAATTTTACAAATGAAATTTCACAGCAAAACATTGTGAAAAAAAAACCCGAACTTTTATAGAAAAAAATTGTGAAGGTTACCTTGACAGTCAGGGTTGGCCTTGGGCATCAAAACCAAATGGACGTCAATCTAGGCATAACGACGTTATTACTATTAAAAAGGTTAAAACTAGTAACACCACGACTTGAACCCTAAACTTCTAAGATACCTAAACATTTCTTTACGACTAAGATATTAATGTCATTGATATTTCCAACTATTTTAACTTTATTATTTATTTTTACTTTTTATACTTCTTTTTTCGACTTTTGTCTTGTTTTCATAGAAACAACTATTTATCTTAATTAAACAAAATAAAATAAATCATATTCAATAATATAACTTTATTTGAAAACATAAGATAATATTTAAAAGTTTTTCCTTGTTACACAATTTGTATTATCAAAATTTACGTCTATTTAGATTATTTATTTAATTTCAACACCGAACCACAAAGATCTTTTGATATATATTTTAAAATCAAACATTATATGAAATAATTTAAGTTACAACATAATTTCAACCCTTTTATGTGATTTTCATCATCGAAAATATGATTCTCGGAAGTATTATTTAGTTTGTCTTGTGTTTTTTATTCTACCATGAATCTCGGTAAATGCAATTTTGTTGTCTCGCACAGTTTGGTTGTTTGCCTAAGTTTATATTGGGTTGTTTATAATACATAACACATGTTACTCAATAACTATATTTAGATATTTAAAAATATGTTAGAAATATAATATTAAGTTTTCCTATGTTGAGTTCGGGTAAAAAAACCAAAATTTCGGAGGAAACATTGAAAATGTTTTGTTAGCAGATTGTGGATCCAGAAACTTAGGTGACTAGGCTCCTTAGGGATATAAAAAAGGTTAAAATTGAATAAGCCACCCGAATCAAAACGATTTCAGGATACCCCATTTGCGGGTTAGACGGTTTGGTTAACCGAATCTGTTAATGGTCGATTTCGATTAATTTTTTTTACCACATTGGTTAACCGAATAGTAATTTATACTATGATTTTATATAATTTAATTCTAGATGAAGTGATTCGAACATATATAAAGGATAACATTAGGTGCATTTCTTATCTTGAAACTAAGAGAACAAGAAATTGATATATATATATATATATATATATATTTAACGAAATCATCAACAAGTATTAACATTATAGCAAGATTGCAAATTCTTGTAGTAATAGAAGAGTCAATGTGCAGGAGAAAGTAGATTTTAAAATTAATAATATCCTTTTATTCAATCTTACTTATTTATCAAATCAATTTTATAAAAAGGGAGGAAGACAAGAACATTAAAAGCCATATATAAAAGCTATATATTCGTTATTAATATCAATTAATTTCAAAGATATACGTATTTATGAGCTTTTAACGTATTTAAATTTTGAGAAACTATTTAAGGACGATTTGCTGACCCATAATTTAATAAAACACATTTGAGGAGTTCACTTCCAACAAATCCTTACAATCTTCGATTCACGTAGAACACGAACATCATCTAATATGGGTTTATTAAGCAAGAATGTTGCAACATTTGTGTTGGTTGTGATGGTTATTCTTTGCATTACAAGCACAGTTGTTATAGGTTTGTTTTCCGTGCTTCTACCATATCATATATTTGAATTTCCTCCATTTCATACGAATATACTTTTTCAGTGGCATATAAATAAAACTCGTACTAACAAAACTTTTTTTTTTCAAATTCACCAAGCAATATTAGATATATGTACATACTCCAACAAACACATGTGATCCTCTCTCCCTTCTACGAGTGTTCGTTAGAGAATGTATGAATGCTTCAAATGTGATGAATGTCTAGATAAACCAATTTTACCTCTAATTATTGAAGAATGTACACATAATTTGGATACTTTGGAACTTATCGAACAAAATAGTTTTAGGTTTAGGTTTTGTGTGCCACACTCATTAAAAAAAATATGGAATAATAAAATGTTCTCATAGTTGATATGCACAACATTATTTGATATAAGTTTAGCAAGCTATAATGTCAAAACCGTGGTATTGTTTTATTTGTAATTATTTGGGTACATTACTTCATGTTGTATATATGTCTCTTCCATGAAAGATTATATTTGTTGTCCCACAAATCAATAAAAAGCAATAGAAATGGATGGAAATCACAATCAAGATGATGAAAATAAAGCTCTAAGAACACAACAATGGAGTTTTCCCAAAATGACTAAAATGATGATTCCCCACATTAAACCCTAATCATCTCTTACCTTTTATAGGTAAGAGGAAGTTACAAGAAATGTCAATAAAGGCCCCCGAGGTTCCAAACCTCAAACAAGGGCACTAACAAAGTAGAATGTTTACATATAAAGGAAATCAAACTAGAAAGCTGATAAGATAGTGTTTTTCTGACTCTTCACAACAAAAGAGGTCCTACAATCTCCCCCTTTGTGAAGAAGTCAGAAAGGTGGTGGAAGCTCCAGTGCTGGTTCCCACTTGGACATCTGCAAAAACTCTTCCCATTCTCCGATGATCCGCGCTCTCATCTGCATCGCCGCCTCGACTCGTCTGTACATCAACCGTTCCTTGAGCTTCCTCTCTATAAGTCTCATGCCCTCCAGAATCTTTCCCTTCCCGTCTATGATCTTTCGGCCCGGTATCTGATCCGCCAAGAGTCTGCTCTGCATTCCGTTGTAGACGTAGAGAAGGGTTCCATCACAGAATTTGGCAAGTTCGCCAAATCTCATAAATCTTCGCTCCCTCTTCTTCCTCGTCACATAAAGAACCCCGTGCTCAGGTATCCTGGTTGGCATGTAGGGAAGGTAGGCATCAATACCAGGTACGAGCAGGTTCAGTCTGAGCAGGTTGACCTTCGGTTGGCGGCTCTCGATTGCGAGCTGGTAGTCCGTCACCCGCGCAAGTGTGATCGCGTGGCGAACGTACTTCTTCAGTATCTCGGTGCCATCTCTGTAGTGTTGGGGTCGGAGAATCGGACCCTGGAGGTACTTGATGAGCGTGAGGAGATCTTCCAAGTGCACCCGGTCCAGGTCGGCTTCCGTGAACGACCAGTCTTGTAGCTCACCTCGTGGAGTGCCGGTCCCGTACATGCGGACGTCGTACTCAAGAAATAACTGATGACCATGTTTGTAGGGGCGCATAGCAGTTACCTTGATGAAACGACGTCGGATTCTTTGACGTCCGTGGGTGGCCCAGTTGCACATCCTCTGGTGTACGTAAGCGGTCCTTCTTCTCTTCGTCTTGATGTGCGAGATCCCGAAGTAGACCTTTCGGGACCATACGTGCAGCCTTTCCTGCTGGAAGATACGGGAGAAGGATTCCTCAAGGAATGGTCGGAAGATGACTGAACGATTCCAATTGAGCTGGATGACAGTTGGAGCGGCGGTCTCTGGATCTGTCGAGTGAATGGTTCGAGGAGCTTCCGGAGTGGGAAACTCAAATGCCGATAGGAAGCTGTTGTAGTCCGTATCCCGTACGATGTCGTCCCCCTTCTGGAAAATCCTGAGGCTCTGAGCAAGCGACCGAAGAATCTTCCGGGCTTCCTCCGGAATCTGAACATCTGAAACGTCTTTCGGCGCTGCTTCCGGGGGAACGACGTTGATCTGCGCCGTATCGGTCATCTGAGGAAACTGTACTGACTCCCCTTCCGGGATCGGCTCATAGTGCCAACTCCCCATGTCAGGAATATCCTCCGTGTCTGAATCGACATAGGGAGCATCGGGGGCAGCAGCTTCTGAAGGAGCACTGGAGGGGGCGGCCGATGAAGCTGGAGCTGAGGTAGAACCGGAACCGGAGGCAGAATAGAGGTCGGTGCGAGTCCTTTTGGATGAAGCCTGCACCTCCCCCTCATGAGGACCCGGTGCCGAGTCATCAGGGTCATCATGCCTCCGTTTGGAAGGCTGAGCCTAAGACCGACACATGGCCTCCAGTTCCCGGATGCGCTGCTGAAGGATCTCAATCTGGGCTTCCCTGTCTCTGACCTGGGCGGAGAGGCGGTCGTTCTGAGTCGTATAGGATGAGATGACGAAGGCATGTTCCGCCTCAGTGACGTAGCCCGGAATCGGAGGTAGTTCGCCCGAAGTCGGAGGGGCGAGTCTGAGAATGTCTTCAGATTGACGAGGGATCGGTGCATCGGATGATGGGGCTGCTTCGGAGTGTTTGCCCTTGATTCGTCGTTTGAGCTCGTAGAGCTCCGCATCCCTGTCTTCTTGAAGCTTTCGAGACGCTTCAAGATCCGCCAATCTCTTTCTCTCCGTCTCGGCCAAGGCTTTCTCCAGTGCCTCGACCCGCGCATCCCTAGCCCGGTTGGCTTCCTCCACCGCAAGTAACCTGTTTTGGACGACTTTAAGGATGTCGTCCGAATCCATCGGACCTTGAAGTCCCGTTGGTACTAGGGTGGTTTTAGGGATTCCACCCGAATCCGTCAGGCCTAGAAGCCCCGTTGTTGCGTGAGCATCTTTAGAGACTTTGCTCGAGTCTGTCGGACCCTGTCCCGGTAGTACAACACCCGGTGTCACTTGGGCTCCAGTTGTCGAGAAGAGTCCTATTGAGGTGCTCTCTCGGCCTGATATCACCGCTGGTATGATGTTGACGGTGTCAGGGCTTCCGGCGGATCCTCGAAGGGCGTCACCCGACGCACCAACTCTCCCCGTTCCGGCGGAGTCCCGTGGGATCTCCGCTTGTGGTACAATAGAGCGTGGCCTAATAATAGAAGGGATCGTAAATGTCCCGGGAAGTGGCTCTATGACTCTATGTGCAACAAGTGAAGTCGAGAGGTGGGGCGGTTCCTCTCTTATCTCAACACCGGCAAACTCCGATTGAGTGGCGGTGGAAGTTGTGCTTGATCCCCGTGAAAGACTGAAACGACCATCTGTTGAGAGATGGTCGAGTGGCTGGGTGGGGTGTGCAAGTGCGCTAGTTGGCTGCTAGCGTCTTGACCAGACACCGTAGGGTGCCCGGTCTCGGTGTGGGTTGCCTCTCTGTTGGATGGACTCGAGGTAAGGGGAACTTCCGTTTCTAACCTGCGCGGCCCTTCTTCTTCGTCCGCATCCTCTAGTTGAGCCCAAAGCTCGCCTAACTGGACCTCAACATCTTCGGTCTCTTTTTCTCTCCTCTCTCTCTCTTCTTCCTCACTGTCTTTTCTACCCCAGCCGGTCGCAACCTCGGCCTCACCTTCTTCTTCACGACCGACGGTCCGGTCATCTGAAGCAAGATCCTCAGCAAGTACTGGATCTCCGGATATTCTGTCGTCGTTGAAGGAAGAGGTGGCTTCATCCACGTCTATCACCTGGGCCTTCCCGCCCTTTGCTGGTTCTGATAATTGGAACTCAGAGTCTGATCCATAGTCCACCATCTCCGCATCTGTGGCTTCGTCATCGGGCTCACGACGGTCCGAAGGAGTGTGCTCGGGGGATTCGTGACCGTCGGAGTCATCGCCGGAGGGATCGCCGGAGGGTTCGCCTCCTTGAGCAGTAACGGCCGCCGAATGTGGTGGTGGAGGAACGTGTGCTTGTTCTTGTGGGGAAGCTTCCACGTCCTCTCCAGTCGGTTCTGGTTGTTGCGGCGGTGTCGGCGATCGGTGCTCTTCCGATGACGAGTGAACTGGGGATTGTTGAAGAATCCCGGTGTATTGCTTCACCCGGAAGTGACTCGTGAGTTCACGCTCGCAGGCAACTGGGGATGTCTCCTCGATGTAGGTCGGCGTTCGAGCTCTACGGGTGCGGTTTCGTAGCATCATCTGATAGGCTTCTGCTCGAGACATGTGCGGCGTGGCGGACGTACCAACGACTCTCCCCACTTCACCCCTAACGTCCACTCTCATCACTCCGAGCCTTGAGCTCCCCCACTGGAGCTCTGGCCCGCCGTGCCAGAGGCATGGCTCCTAGGAAAAACGGGTCGCGCGTCCGGGGTAGGGCTCCTCGGTTCTGAGGAGTCCGTGGACGCGTCTTCTAAACCTATAGACGCCCGATACATCCTAACACTCTCAGACCTACGGTCCGCCAAACCAAGCACGTTATCAGGGATAGGCATTTCTACCTGACTTGGTCGAAGATTCCTTCGGTTTATCCTGCCGATCTGAATGCTCTCGAAGCGCTGGTGGCCGGATCTACGTCTGACGGCCGAATGTAGCTCCATGTGCTCGTGAATGATCAGACTGAAGAACCTCATCCAAGGAATGGATGTATGACGGGTTCTTGCGGGCCCTTGTCTGACGTCGGTGACCATGTCGGCCCAAATCTGTTGGGCGAAGTCGATACGCCTCCCGTAGGCAACCGCATGAATGACATGCCAGAACTGAGTGGAAGCACGGTCCACTCCGTGAGTCTTCGAAGATAAGGTCCGGTTGAGTATGTTGAAGAAGGAATACCAGATTGGGGGCAGCATCCCCTGGGTGACTTGGGAGATCCCGTTCGGTCGGTTGTTTGCTGTGAAAGTGACCCAAGTGCGAGTATCTCGCTGAAGAGCTCGGGCCAGTGACCAATGGCACGAACGGGCCTCAGGAGTGGCAGCAGGCAGATGGAGGACGCGCCTCAAGTCCTCCACAGTGATAGTGAGCTCAGTGTGGTCAACACGACCACGATGGTCTGCACGCCATCTCGAGTCCACAGTAGATGAAGCAAAGAACTGCTGAAGGTAAATCATGGGAATGTCGGCAGTGGCTTGCATCGCATACGCCAGTGGATGCGCCTGTAGTATCTCCGGTACCACCTCGTCCTGAGCAGTGAAGTTGGACAGGTCAACGTACCATTGTTTTGGTGGATGGACGGATGTCAGTTGGGGCAATGAGGGCTCGGTCAGCAGCGTTGTTGACCGGAGAAGGAGGAGCTGGAGTATTCGATTGACGAGCCATTTCTGTCAAGTCACAAAGGATCAGTTAAGTGTTTAGAAAGATGTTACGTTAAATAGACTATACCCTCGACTAGCGCGAGTCGGAAAACCTCGAAAACCCAAAAATGAGTATTTCGTATTTTCCGAGTCGAAAAACGAGCAAACACACGAGGGGGTGTTTTCCGATTCGGAAAAGTGATTTTCCGAATCGGGAAACTCCAACACTTAGAGAAATTTTGAGTTCAATAAACACAAGTTTTCGGATTCGAAAAGGTACTTTTCTGATTCGGGAAACTCCACACTTGGAAAAATAAACATGAAGAACAGGTAGGTTTTCCGATCGGAAACATAGTTTTCGATTCGGAAATGTGCATAATTAGAAAAAATTTGGCATGACTTGGTCTCATACGAGATTCGGAAAACCTCGGAAACCCGTAAGGGTAATTCCATGTTTTCCGAATCGGAAAAACTTAGCTTGAAAAACGAGACACAAGTTGGATTCGGAAAACCTGATAATCCGATTCGGATTTATCTGGTTTTCCGAATCGGAAAACACATATGAGTATTCATCGTATACGGATTCGGAAAACTTGAACATTCAAGGTTTCCGACGGAAAACACATATGAGTATTCATCGTATACGGATTCGGAAAACTTGAACATTCAAGGTTTCCGATTCGGAAAACTTGAATGTTCAAGTTTTCCGATTCGGAAAACCGGGACTGTTCGAGTTCCAAAACAGAAACCGTTCACCGAACGTCGATCTAAGGCTCTAAACTATCAACTTGCATCCTAAATTAGTTAATAACAAGTTTCTAATCAACAAAGGATCGATTTAACGCCCCGAAATCCCATTCCAAGAAGTTTGGGTTTCGGGTAAGTTTTGAAAAGTTTAGGCTTCGATCCAGACCTCAAAACGATAGATTTAAACGTTATAACTATATAAGGATTGATCGTAAACTTACCAGGAATCCGAAAACGTAATCTGATCGACGAACGAAGCGAAAACGAGCGAAATCGAATCGAGCGCGAGAGCGGTTACCGGGTGAGAGTTCAGAGAGAAAAAAGTGAAAATTTGAATTTTTTGTGAAAAGTAAATCTTGAAAACCGGTATTTATATTTTTACCGAATTACACCGAGTTTGGGTTAAAAACACTGTGTATGGCTCTCCTGATGACTCTCTTAACCCGACTTTCACCTATTGGCAAAAACCACCCCTGGACTTAAAGTTTCAAGAAACTTACAAACTAGTCCCTGAACTTGTAGTTTTAAGAAGTTTCAAAACAGAGCCTGGACTACAAGTTTCACCAATGTGCAAAACGAGTCCTTGAACTTTAAGAATCAGAAAGTAGCAAAGTTAGTCCCCGAACTTGTAAGTTTAAGACATGTACTCTACCGCCCCCTGAACTTTCAAGTTCGCAAAAAAAATTTACAAGTTCAGCGCTCGACTCCCGAGAAAAGAGACTTACCTGGTACGTCTCGACAGGGTTTTGTGCGAGTCCTGATCTGAAGTAACCAGAAGTCGTCGTGAGGATCCACACCTACAAAGTAAAGTATAAAATGGTATCCAAGGTGTTGTCAACTCGCCCATCATGCACATTTTAAATTGGGATTTCATGGTGTTCTCAAACTCTTGGCACATCTCAGGCTTCGTAGATGCGAAGATAATATCATCCACGTATATCTGAACTATAATTAAATCTTTACCTGATCTCTTAAGAAACAAAGTGGGATCGATTGTACCTTTCTTGTAGCCAACTCCTAGTAAGTAATCAGTAAGTGTTTCATACCATGCCCTAGGAGCTTGCTTGAGACCGTAAAGCGCCTTGTCCAACACGTAGACGTGTTCTGGAAATCTGGGATCGACGAATCCTTCCGGTTGTTCAACGTACACCTCTTCTTGAAGAACTCCGTTCAAGAAAGCACACTTGACGTCCATTTGATACACCGTCATGTTCTTGTGTGCAGCATACGCAAGGAAGATCCGAATTGCCTCAATCCGAGCGACGGGCGCAAACATCTCATCGTAGTCGATACCCTCTTGCTGGCGATAACCCTTGGCGACCAATCGAGCCTTGTTCCGGATGATGAGATCGTTCTCGTCCTTCTTGTTCCGGAAGATCCACTTCAGGCCGATGATGGATTTTCCCCATGGTCTGGTTACCAGGCGCCAGACTTTGTTTCTCTCGAATTCCGCAAGCTCTTCTTGCATTGCTAAGACCCAATCAGGATCGGTGAGAGCTTGGGAAACATCCGAAGGTTCGAATTCACTGAGGAATCCTCCGAATAGAATCAGGTTTTCTACATTCTTTGCAGATCTTGTGGTGACAGGTTGTGAGGGACTCCCGATGATCTGGGAGGGGGGATGATCTTTTGTCCACTTGCGAGTGTGTGGGTGAGTGACATAAGCTTGTCGGTTGTTGGTGGTGTCGTTCTCATCTTGCACGGCAAAGACCTCTTGCTGGTTTCTACTTGATGATCCGGCCGCCAGATTATTCTGCGGTGATGCCTCCAACTGGGGCTCACGCACTACCTGAGCATACGTTCTCTGAGCTGAACTGGGTGAAGGTAGTGGAGCTTCCTCTGGGATAGGTGTAAGAACAGGTTGTGGGGTCTGTTCTCGGACAGGTTCCGGTGAGGCTGATGATGAGATTTCAGGGGGGAGACCGCAGTTGATTCCGGTGACACTGAGTTTGTAGATGTACTTGTAGATGGCTCAGTGACGAAGGCATCGGATGTTACTGAAGTAGAGGTTGACCCAGCATGAGCAGGAACTACAATCGGACCCGTGAGAGTGGGTAGATCATAATCTGCGAGGTCTAAGAAGTCTAAAGTAGAAAAGTGAGTGGAAGAATCTGTGCTCGGTGGTGCGGTGAACAGTTCAGGAAAAGATGCATTTATATTACTTGAACTCGCCACAGAATAAGTTTCGGTTTCGGAAAAATCAACATTTGAACTTTCCAGGATGGTTCGGGTCCGTTTGTTGAAAACCCTATAAGCCTTAGAGTTATATGAGTATCCGATGAAGATAGACTCATCAGACTTGGGTTCAAACTTTCCCAAATCATCCCGGTCGTTTAAAACATAGCATTTACAACCAAAAACTCTAAAGTAATCGATGTTAGGCTTACGCTGTTCGACCATCTCGTAGGCGGTTTTACCAGTCCGCTTGACGATCAGGGTCCGATTCTGCGTGTAGCATGCTGTTGATACTGCTTCAGTCCAAAATGATTGAGGAACTCCAGAGTGAGCCATCATGGATCTCGCCGCTTCGACCAACGTCCGGTTCTTCCTTTCCACTACCCCATTTTGTTGAGGTGTTCGCACGGCTGAGAAGTTGTGAGAGATTCCCACATCTTCAAGAAAGGATTGCAGCTTTGCATTGCGAAACTCGGTTCCGTTGTCAGTTCTCAACTTCTTCACTCGGTGACCCAAGAGGACTTGAATCCGCTTGATGAAGGCAATGATTCGATCGGCAACGTCTGACTTGGCTCGTAGGAATTCAAGCCATGTGAACCTAGAGAACTCATCTACAAGAACTAACATATATTTCTTTCGGGCTAAGCTCTCGGTTCTGGTAGGCCACAAAGATCCATGTGAATCATGTCAAGGGGACTCTTGCTATTCGTGTCCATCCTCGGTGGATGAGAGCTTCTCGTCATCTTTCCTTGTTCGCAAGCGGGACACAGTGTATCCTTGGAAAGGCGAGTCTCCGGTAGTCCCTTGACGAGATTTTTCGAAACCAGTTTGTTCATGTCTTTGAAATTCTGATGGCAGAGTCTTCGATGCCATAACCAACTGTCCTCCTTTGAAGCTTTTGCGAGCAGACAGATTGCATTCCTCGGATCAGAAATTGCTTCAAACTGTGGGTGTGTCTGAGGGATTGAACGGAAGACGGTGGAGTAAAGATTGCCATTCCTTCGTGCACTTAGGATGACGTTGTTGTCTTCATCATTCACATCGCTTCCGTATTGAAATTGCTTCACCCAGTATCCGTTGTCGCAGAACTGACTGGAGCTGAACATATTGAAACCCAACCCCTCGACAAACCTTACATCTTTAATGATGTATTTCCCATCCGTAATTTTCCCATAACCCACCATTGGCCTAGGCGTCTTGTCGGCTGTTTTAACATATCCCTCAAACCTTTCAACATAGTCGAAAAGGAAGGTCTCTGACCAGTCATGTGTCTATATGCGCCGGAATCGAAGTACCACACATGACTGACCTGCAAGACAACTAAGCTTGTTTGGGGACCCATTGCCAAATGGGTTCCTGTGGGTTAGACACAGATAAATCGGTCGGTGTAGTCCCCTTTTCGGATTTCTCCTAAGGCGGAGGAGACTTCACTGACGAAGAGGATTTTGCTTTTCCTCTTTTTCTTCCCCTCCTCTTTCGGGATTTGACATTAGAATTAGGAGCATAGAAAGAGTTAGACACACCATAACGCAGGAAATTATCAAACATAAAGCACATGTCATTGCGAAAAGTATTAAAAGCATCGTTCAAGTTGCGATTAGAATTAACAGACATGTTCGAATTCTTTCCTACACTAGGTGGAACATAGCCTAAACCCGCACGGCTAGGACTATGTTTCTTAGGGAAAGCAGAAAAAGAGTTGTTCCTCCCATGATGATCCTTTCTTGGTGGCTTCACATTCGGTCCACCATCTTTCTTCCTCGCATCTGCATGAAAAGCACGGTGTGAGTTAGAGGACGGCTTTGTGGGAATGGATTTACCACCTTTTCCAGATGACATTTTAGAAAATTTAGGTTTTGTGGAATTGAAAGGTTGATTGGGTTGTAACTGAGAGGTCTCACCCACTTCAAAGGAGCTTGAATGAAAGTCAAGACTTTTAATGGGCTTGACTGAGTTACGAGCATCGTTAGACTTTGAATGCTTTTTCTGGAGTCCTTTGGGTGCGTGAGGCTTAACTGACTTACCCTTGTCAGTACCTACAAATTTTTCACCCTCAGGGTTACTTTTCTCAGAAATAGGAGCTCGTGACTCAGTAGACTTCTCAGATTTGACAACAACAGATTTAGGCTTCTTTGGAATAAAGCCTGAAGGATCATCATTCTCATCTAAAAACACCTTCATATCATATTCAATATTTGGATCTTGGACAGTCTTGGGTTCGGCTATCCTATGGTGTGAATTTGGGGGTTCATCATCATCTGAGACTATAGAGTAATGGTCCTCAGTGTCTAAGACAGGCTTGGGTTGGGGATTGACTATCGGTTGGTTAAGGATTGGAGCAGTCTTATCATTAACTGAGTCTGAAAAGTAGAGATTTTCAAGATTTATAATTTTCCTTTTTAAAATGGAGTTAGACACCCGTTGGTTGGTTAAAGATTGGCGATACATTATCCTTTCATCATGATCAAGTTCTTTTAAAAGTTCGAAATGGATATCTAAGAGAACGTATCGAGTTTGAAGATCCGCAACCTTAATTTGAAAATTAGTAAAAGCCGAGGTTGCGGTCTCACACTCTGAAGAAAGCCTAATCCTCTCGGCATTGGCCTCAAGCAAGTCTTTTTCCAGAGTGCGAACCAGGGTGTCTTTCTCCGAAAGAATTACTTTCAGATTCAAGATCTGATGTTGACAAGCATCCAAATCCATGGCTTTTAACCTAAGAGCAAACACCTCCTTTTCTAGCCTGACTAGGTCGAGACACTTAGTTGCGGAAGTATCCTCGGGTGGGATAACTAAGGTCTCCTCTGAAAGTTCCATTTCCCTAGTATCATAGCTTGAGTTAAGGTCTGTGTAGTTGATGGGAGGCATTGCTACTCTAGGGGTTCTTGCCTTAATGCCTTCCCATGTAGGTTCAGAGTTGGTCGGATCACTAGCCGAAACAAAGATTGGTCTATTCGGAGGGGGGCTAGTGGGAGGACTGGTAGAGGTACTGTTCGTTGGACTGATGGTTCTAGTTATGGTCTCACCGTTTATGACTTCGGTGTATGTGACAGTCTGCCTAACAAATTCCTCGGTCACATGTCCTCCTACAAGGGCAGGTTTGGGCTTGGAGGCTGCCATATCCTCGAAATTGTATAGATGAGAAGGTGCTTTATCTAAAACATGGTTTTTAGACAGACCTAGGCCGGGTTTGGCTTTGTAAAAGGGATTCTTTTTGGCATGCTGAGTGAGGATACTTAAAGTCTGTTCAGATTGTCCTCTTTTGAAATTGTTGTCCTCAAGCTCTTGAATTTTTGAAAACAACCGAGTTCTTTCTTCCGAAAGTAACTGGAATTTTATGTTGAGCTCCCCATGATTACTGTTAAGTTCCTCATGGGCTTTTTGAAGACAACTAAGTTTGTTTGCTAAATTGGACTCTCTAATGCCAGACTCAAGTGTTTCACGGTTATAGACTATGGTCAAATCCTCGAGAGAGTCTTTGTAAATCGCACTGTCGATTCTAAATTTCGTGACGAGAGTCCTCTCCGATTGGAGACATCTTTCTAATTCACAAATTTTAGATTCCAACATTGCCACAGTGTCAGTTATATCTGGAAGAGAGGATACCTCAGACGGATCTATATCCTGATAAGTGCTCGGTCCAACGGCTTCTGATCCCTCGAAGTCAGCCATCAAGCAATGACCCTTCACCAAATGATCCTCCTCGTCTGAACTCTCCTCTTCACAAACCCAGTTCTCTTCATCTACCAGCAAAGCCACCCCTTTTTCTTTCTTCCTCATCAGTGAGGCCTTCCTCTCAAAGTACGCGGTATCCTTGTACTTGACGGAGCAATCTCGAGCGTAGTGTCCCAACTTACCACACTTGTAACAAGTGGTAGTGGGACTTGCGGTCTGTTGAGGAGCGGGTTCTGGGTTATGGGACCCTGAGGATGATTTGACCGTTGAATTCCTTGGTCAGCTTGAGTCTGTTGATCATCCCTCTGAACTTGTCTGGAACTGTTTCCCCTGGAATCACCTCCTTGGTAGTTGCTTTTCCCGTGATCCATTCTCTCATCTTGCCTTCGATCACCTCTATTTTGCTCATACCCATAGCCTGGTCCTTGTTCTAGCCTTCCACTCTCATGTCTTCCTCCATACCCGATCTCATATCCCTGACGATCTATATACCCAGATTCAGGAGTATATTGCCTCATGCTGTTTCTGTAGTTGATGTCTGAGACTTGACCTCTCCACTCTCCTTGACTCCCTTGTCCTCCTTGATAGTCAAGGTACGTGTTGTCTCTTCTGGGCTGATCTCTGAACCTCCCTTGGTTGTTTCGATAACCTCCTTGATCGTATGCCTGGATTCCCCCTTGCTGATAGCTTCCTCTCCCTTGATTTCCGTACTGACCTCTATCTTGCTGATAATGACCTCCTCTACCTTGCCCCATTCTTCCTCCACTGGGAAAACCAGATCCTCGCGATCTGTTGTATCCACGGTTTGCATTCAGTCGTTGTACACTGTGTGAGATGAGGGCAAGGGACTCATTCACATGGAAGAGTTCTTCATCTGATATGGAGATAATCACTGGTTCATCGGGATGTTGTACGCTTGTTCCATAGTTCAGGTTGAACTCTTGACTGTATTCTTCTGGATAGTACTGGGGAGAAACATTGTTGTATGGCATTGGTTGGACAGGTGCAGTGCTTGGTCCTCCGAAGGGCACGGCCGACAATGCCAGATGATCGACTGCTTTCTTGGTGCGTCCACCGGTGATGAATTCTTCGTGTTGAACCATCATGCTGTATAAGTCGTGCAGACCCATGGCTCCCAGATTCCGGCTTAACTGAATGTTGATAGCCATATTTTGCCATTCCTGAGTGAGATTCTTCAAAAATTTAACGTTCACTTCGTACTTTGATTTCTCAACTCCGAGCCGTCTCAAGTCGTTGACGAAGGCATTCAGTCTTTGATAAGACTCAGTGAGGGATTCGTTTTCCCTGGCTTTGAAGCCTTCGTAGGCATTGAGCGCGCTTTCCTTCTGACTCTCCACAACAGTGTCACCTCCCTGCATCTGTTGCTCAATTTCCAACCAAACGTCTTGTGCGTTGGTCAGACTGTCCACTCTTGCATACATGTCGTTTGGGAGTGCCATGATCAAGAGGGTGAGAGCGCGCTTGTCGACGAGGTGTCGGGCTCTTTGTTCTGGGTTGAACATCTCAACGGGCTTCTCGACCACGTATGCCGGAAGTTCGAGACAAGTATCGGTTTTGGGGACTGCGGCAACGGTGACAGTCGGTCGGATAGGCCCTTCTCGATGGACTTCATCAGGTTTTCATCCAGCAGATCAAGGAAGTGGATCATTCTACGTCTCCACTGTTGGTACTCGCCCATCACCAGGACGGGAGGACGAGTCTCGGATCCGATTCCGAGGATTTCCTTCGACATTTCTCTCTCACAGAAAAGACCTCCTTGAATGACTCACTTGGCTTAAAAAAGAAAAAGGTTTTCAAAAGCAGGTATTTTGAGCGCCTCGGGACACAGATAGCGTTGAGATTTAAAAGGTTTTGAAAAGCAGCTATGTGTCGGATTCGGGGAACAATTTTGCAAGAGTTACGGCTCGAAGAGGCGAAATCCGATCTGGAAACTGAAGTTTTCCGAATCGGATTTGGCTCAAAATGGGTGATGCGGAAAAGACACTTTTCCGATTCGGAAAATGCAATTTTCCGATTCGGAAAAGGTTGAGTTCGGAAAAAGGCACACTTGGTTCGGAAAATGATATTTTCAGGAGCAAAACCCCAAATCAGAGGCCTGTTTTCCGATTCGGAAAATGAGATTTCCGATTCGGAAAAGAGGAGTTTTCCGATTCGGAGTATAGTACAATTTCCGATTCGGAAAATTTGAACTGAAATTTCAGCTCTCGTTTTCCGATTCGGAAAACCTGTACAGGAACTCCGAAAAATCACTGAAAATCACTAAAAATCACTTAAAAGATAAGTGATAAGACCCCCAATTTGTTGGAATCACTTATCACTTATACAACCTTTTTAAAACCACTTTTTGGATCAAAAACCCAAAAAGTTTTGAAAACCCAAAGTTTTTAAAACTTGAAAAATCTTTTGAAAACAAAACACAAAGCCAAGGAATCAACAAGGTATGGCTCTGATACCAATTGTTGTCCCACAAATCAATAAAAAGCAATAGAAATGGATGGAAATCACAATCAAGATGATGAAAATAAAGCTCTAAGAACACAACAATGGAGTTTTCCCAAAATGACTAAAATGATGATTCCCCACATTAAACCCTAATCATCTCTTACCTTTTATAGGTAAGAGGAAGTTACAAGAAATGTCAATAAAGGCCCCCGAGGTTCCAAACCTCAAACAAGGGCACTAACAAAGTAGAATGTTTACATATAAAGGAAATTAAACTAGAAAGCTGATAAGATAGTGTTTTTCTGACTCTTCACAACAAAAGAGGTCCTACAATATTTGTATTTTAATTACATTGGATGCTAATCGAATATGTTATTGCACAACAGGTCATCGAGAGGAGGTCTTCATTGGACCATGCAACGATGGATCGGATTGCGCGCAAAGTTGTCATAGCCAAAGCATGGATTATGCGTTCTGCATACCACCGCCAACCGCTAAATGTTTTTGTTACAGACGTTAATGGAACAATTATTATTAACGTCTATCAAACTTTGTTTGGTATCATATATCTATAATATAAATGTTTTACCTCTATTCTTTCATGTCCTTCTTTTATCAATCTCAATAAAGTAAATAATATATTTGTGTGTGTGTTATGTTAAATCCTTACATCTGAAAAAAATTAAAAAAAATTTGTTGTTTAAGTCGATCTTTTTGTTAGCTTGGCCATTGTAGTTAAAAAGATAGCAAAACTAGTCTCAAAATTTAAAAATGACATATTTCCATTAAAGAGGCCACCAAGTAACATCCCAGTCTCTTATATACCATCTGACTTTTCTTACAAATACCTACGCTATGAGTGTGAGAGAAACCCTTTCAACCTGGTTTTGATAATGAATTGCAACAATATGGACCAATAATGTATTTTGATTTTTAACATCAACAACTCCAAATTTCGACGACGACATTTCTTTTTTTATATTTATTATGACGATCTAATATTGTTTTTCATTTAATCTTGATGAATTCTTTTATTTAGAAAATATGAAGAAAAGCTCCAATTACATATTAATATAGGACAAGTGTGATAGTATTCTACAAAGAATTACTAACGTTTAACTATATAAATTTACATGTGTACACGATAGTTCAAACAAAAAATTATATTAACATACAATGCTTAACATTTCTTAATATCGAAAAAAATGATGTTCAACTACTATAAAAACAACAAATATTAACATGCAAAACAATTTAACATACAACGCTTAACATTTCTTTATTATTTGGTTTTGATGTATGTGTATATATATATATATATTACGTAGGCTCATGTTTACGTGAGACCCTAGTTGTTTTCGTGAGACTGATGAGATTAAAATTTTACAAATGAAACTTCACAGCAAAACATTGTGAAAAAAAAACCCGAACTTTTATAGAAAAAAATTGTGAAGGTTACCTTGACAGTCAGGGTTGGCCATGGGCATCAAAAACAAATGGACGTCAATCTAGGCATAACGACGTTATTACTATTAAAAAGGTTAAAAGTAGTAACACCACAACTTGAACCCTAAACTTCTAAGATATCTAAACATTTCTTTACGACTAAGATATTAATGTCATTGATATTTCCGACTGTTTTAAGTTTATTATTTATTTTTACTTTTTATACTTGTTTTTTCGACTTTTGTCTTGTTTTCATAGAAACAACTATTTATCTTAATTAAACAAAATAAAATAAATCATATTCAATAATATAACTTTGTTTGAAAACATAAGATAATATTTAAAAGTTTTTCCTTGTTACACAATTTGTATTATCAAAATTTACATCTATTTAGATTATTTATTTAATTTCAACACCGAACCACAAAGATCTTTTGATATATATTTTAAAATCAAACATTATATGAAATAATTTAAGTTACTACATAATTTCAACCCTTTTATGTGATTTTCATCATCGAAAATATGATTCTCGGAAGTATTATTTAGTTTGTGTTGTGTTTTTTATTCTACCATGAATCTCGGTAAATGCAATTTTGTTGTCTCGCACAGTTTGGTTGTTTGCCTAAGTTTATATTGGGTTGTTTATAATACATAACACATGTTACTCAATAACTATATTTAGATATTTAAAAATATGTTAGAAATATAATATTAAGTTTTCCTATGTTGAGTTCGGGTAAAAAAAACCAAAATTTCGGAGGAAACATTGAAAATGTTTTGTTAGCAGATTGTGGATCCAGAAACTTAGGTGACTAGTAGAGGTGCACACAGCCGGTTAAATAACCTAACCAGTTATTTCAAAACCGGTTAGGAAAAAAACCAGTTAGGAAAAAACCAGTTAGGAAAATAACCGAGCGAACATATAACCGGTTACGGACCTCGAACTTCTTGTAACCGGTTGGGTTAGAGTAATAACCAGTTAGGACAAAAAACCGGTTAGAAAAAAACCTGTTTCGTTGGGCTTTTTTTTGCTTGGGTTAAAAATCTGACTTTTTTAGGCTTTTTTTTTGTTTAGTTGTTTTGTTCAACCTTGTGGTTCCTTTCTACACCTCGGTTTTGCAGATCTTGATCTGCCAATGGCCTTGTTTAATTTTATAATTATAGAATAATTCTATTTAATATAATTAAACAAATATATATAAATATAAATATAATAAAAATAATACATATAATTATATAAATACCATTATACCAAATTAACAATTATTATTTACCAACCATTACTATAAAAATATTATAAATAGAAATTCAATTAGAAATACATATAAATCCAAATAAAAATGCATATATATATATATATATATTTATAAAAGTTCAAAAGTTTGGATTACAAATTACAATAATATTAATTAAAAGAGAACACTATAACGGAGCTTCGGCATGGCCATCACCCCGCCTAGATCACTCTTCGACATCTTCGTCGTCTTCGACATCGATTGGAGGTGATAATCCTTCCTCGACTTCTTCGGTGTGTATAAACTCTTCGACATCGCAGTAGAATGGCTCTTCTAGCGTGGTCATATGTTGTTGTCGAAGCGTTCCATCCAAAAAATCCTTCAAACAAATGCAACATTCTATTGACTCGGCAGTTAGTCTTGATCTTCGGTCCGATATAACCCTGCCACTAATAGAAAAAGCGGATTCCGAAGCTACCGTAGAAGCTTGGACGGTTAGTAAATCACGGGCCATGGCGGATAGAACCGGAAATTGTGTTTCCCTTTCTTTCCACCAAGCCAAAATATTAAAACTATTAAAATGCTCAAAATCCATGTTGCCTATAAAATTGGTTGACCTGTAATTTCCCAACTCGCTAGTAACGGTGGTAGTACGTGATCGTTTGGATTGGGAAGCTTGTAGCGAGTTAAAAAGTGACATTTGTGGGTTACTTGAACTTCTTCCGCTAAAAGATGATGCCGATGCATATTGGTCATGTATTACGTTTGTCGTCCCATATTTAGATAAATAAACTTCGTACATGTTTTGCAAACTTCTGTTAAAACTGTTTTGAGCATTTTCGATATAATTGGGGTTCAAGCTAGGTATACCAAAAACAAAAGCAATATCATTGATCAATCCTTCAACCCCACCAACATTTATCGTCGGGTTTAAAGCGGCGGCACAAGTAAAAGTAGGAGGAAGCTCCAAAAAATATTTTAAAAGTTTTTCTTTCATTTTTTCTCCAATTGTTTGGAAAGTCTTATTTTCATATTCAAGCGTACCAATTTCTTTAGCCATTACAAAAATTTGGTTAAGAACCAACGGACTAGTAGAGTAATAAATACCGGATACAACAGTTGTTGCATCTTTAAAACTCTCCAACAACTTGGTTATTCTTTGAATAGCAAGCCACTTTTCATCTGAAAACTTACGACATGCTTTTCGGTTATTTACTAGGATATCGTGAAATACTTGCAATGTTTCCTTTTGCCGTAAGGCGGAATACATCATTTGCCAAGTAGAGTTCCAACGAGTTGGAGTATCCAAACTTGGACCCAAATAAGGTTTGCCAACTTCTTTACAAAAATTTCTATAAGCATTTTGACGTGCGTTGTTTTTAACAAAAACGGATTTTATCATTGTTTTAAATTCTTCTCTAACATCCTCAATGACTTTCAAACCGTCTTGCACGGCTAAATTAATTATGTGTGCAACGCAACGTGAATGAAAAAATATACCGTAGCAAATTGGATTGAGAAAACATTGCAACTTTGGAACCGCATTTGTATTATTCGATGCATTATCAAACGATATAGAAAAAATTTTACTTTGTAATTGATAACGTAAAATAACTTTTTTTAAAAGCCGAAATAAATTATCACCGGTATGTGGTTCGCCGAATAATTCAAACGCGATAGTTCTTTTCATCATTTCCCAATCATCATTTAATGTGCCGTAACGGCTAAAAAAGAATTTCCGGTATTATGAGGGGAAGTCCAAACGTCACATGTAAGCGACACACCGTATTGGTGCTCTTGGAATCCCAAAATCATTTTTTCTCTAGCATCACGCCATAATTTTATAGCAGTTCTTCTAAGGGTAGTGCGACTTACTTGAGTATATTGGGGTTGCATTTTCGTTTGAATTATTGCCGTGAATTCTTTATCGTCAAAGTGGTCGAACGGCAATGCTCTTCTAATAACAAACTTTGCGAATTCTTCTTGTAGTGCTTGGTTGTCGTAAGCAAAGACACCGCCTTGCGGGGTAATACTCGCTTGACCCGGGTCGGTTCGTGCATTTAGCGCCTTGCATGATTTTGTGGTATGAAGCTTCAACGACGTGTTTGACTCGGTCGTAAAAAACTTTGTGCAATATTTACAACGCGCCTTTTTCGTGTTATCCGACATCATACACAAATCAAAATGATCCCAAATTGTTTTGGTTCGTTTGTGTGTGAGAACTTGCGAAACATAAACGTCGGAGGAGACGTTTTGTTCAACCGTGGGATTACATGAACCGCTTCCGCTCGCCATATTAAGGTATGGAAAATGTAAAAAATACGAATCGAGACTTTGGGATTGAGAGAGTTGGAACTTAAAACTTTGAGAATGAGAGAGATTGAGACTTGAGATTTTGAGATTGTAAGAGTTGGAGATTGAAGAATGAGAGAGATTGAGAGAAAATTAGTGTGAAATATAATAACTTAGTTGCTACTATATATATATAAATGAAGTGGGGGTAAAAATAGAAAAGTTCTAACTTCCAAGTGGGGTAAATGTAACTTTGAACGGTCATATGACCATTTGGTAAATAGGCATGCAACAGCTAGCTCTATGCAAGTATTCAACGGTTAGAAATTCAAAAATAACTAAAAATTTATTATATATATGTTGTTTGATAAAATAAAACAACAAGCTTGTTGTAGCACAATGGTAGGTATTCCCATTGTCACCCAAGTGACTTGGGTTCGATCCTTCTTTGCAGCATCAATATATATTCTCACTTGGGTTCGATCCTTCTTTGCAGCATCAATATATATTTTTAGTATATTCAAAGGCATCAATATAAATTCTTATATTTTAATATGTTGATAATAATAACCATATTTCTTAATTTTTAGAGTATTCAAAAGCATCAATATAATTCTTTTATTTTAATATGTTGAAAATAATAACCATATTTCTTAATTTTTAGTATATTCAAAATAACCAGTTAAAAACCGGTTAAAAAACCAGTTAATTGAAAACCGGTTAAAAACCAGTTAAAAAACCGGTAATTACATAAAAATTCTCAAAATTTATAACCAGTTAGAAAACCAGTTAAAAAAATAACCTGTTCGGTTAGAATTGTAACCGGTTATTTTAAAACCAGTTTCGGTTATTTTTTTCGGTTTTTTCGGTTATTCGGTTATTTTGTGCACCTCTAGTGACTAGGCTCCTTAGGGATATAAAAAAGGTTAAAATTGAATAAGCCACCCGAATCAAAACGATTTCAGGATACCCCATTTGCGGGTTAGACGGTTTGGTTAACCGAATCTGTTAATGGTCGATTTCGATAAATTTTTTTTACCACATTGGTTAACCGAGTAGTAATTTACACTATGATTTTATATAATTTAATTCTAGATGAAGTGATTCGAACATATATAAAGGATAACATTAGGTGCATTTCTTATCTTGAAACTAAGAGAACAAGAAATTGATATATATATATATATATATATATATATATATATATATTTAACGAAATCATCAACAAGTATTAACATTATAGCAAGATTGCAAGTTCTTGTAATAATAGAAGAGTCAATGTGCAGGAGAAAGTAGATTTTAAAATTAATAATATCCTTTTATCCAATCTTACTTATTTATCAAATCAATTTTATAAAAAGGGAGGAAGACAAGAACATTAAAAGCCATATATAAAAGCTATATATTCGTTATTAGTATCAATTAATTTCAAAGATATACGTATTTATGAGCTTTTAACGTATTTAAATTTTGAGAAACTATTTAAGGACGATTTGCTGACCCATAATTTAACAAAACACATTTGAGGAGTTCACTTCCAACAAATCCTTACAATCTTCGATTCACGTATAACACGAACATCATCTAATATGGGTTTATCAAGCAAGAATGTTGCAACATTTGTGTTGGTTGTGATGGTTATTCTTTGCATTACAAGCACAGTTGTTATTGGTTTGTTTTCCGTGCTTCTACCATATCATATATTTGAATTTCCTCCATTTCATACGAATATACTTTTTCAGTGGCATATAATTAAAACTCGAACTAACAAAACTTTTTTTTTCAAATTCACCTAGAAATATTAGATATATGTATATACTCCAACAAACACATGTGATCCTCTCTCCCTACCACCCGTGTTCTTTAGAGAATGTATGAATGCTTCAAATGTGATGAATCTCTAGATAAGCCAATTTTACCTCTAATTATTGAAGAATGTACACATAATTTGGATTCTTTGGAACTTATCGAACAAAACAGTTTTAGGTTTAGGTTTTGTGTGCCACACTCATAGTTAAAAGAATATGGAATAATAAAATGTTCTTGTAGTTGATATGCTCAACATTATTTGATATAAGTTTAGCAAGCTATAATGACAAAACCGTGGTATTGTTTTCTTTGTAATTATTTGGGTACATTACTTCATGTTGTATATATGTCTCTTCCATGTAAGATTATATTTGTATTTTAATTACATTGGATGCTAATCGAATATGTTATTGCACAATAGGTCACCGAGAGGAGGTCTTCATTGGACCATGCAACGATGGTTCGGATTGCGCGCAAAGTTGTCACAGCCAAAGCATGGATTATGCGTTTTGCATACCACCGCCAACCGCTAAATGTTTTTGTTACAGACGTTAATGGAACAATTATTATTAACGTCTATCAAACTTTGTTTGGTATCATATATCTATAATAAAAATGTTTTATCTCTATTCTTTCATGTCCTTCTTTTATCATTCTCAATAAAGTAAATAATATATATGTGTGTGTGTGTTATGTTAAATCCTTACATCTGAAAAAATTAAAATTTTTTTTGTTGTTTAAGTCGATCTTTTTGTTAGCTTGGCCATTATAATTAAAAAGATAGCAAAATTAGTCTCAAAATTTAAAAATGACATATTTCCATTAAAGAGGCCACCAAGTAACATCCTAGTCTCTTACATACCATCGTGACTTTTCTTACAAATACCTACGCTATGAGTGTGAGAGAAACCCTTTCAAGCTGGTTTTGAAAATGAATTGCAACAATATGGACCAAAAATGTAATTTGATTTTTAACATCAACAACTCCAAATTTCGAGGACGACATTTCTTTTTTTATATTTATTATTACAATCTAATATTGTTTTTCATTTAGTCTTGATGAATTCTTTTATTTAGAAAATATGAAGAAAAGTTTCAATTACATATTAATATGGACCAAAAAATGATAGTATTCTACAAAGAATTACTAACGTTTAACTATAGAAATTTACATGTGTACACAATGGTTCAAACGGAAAATTATATTAACATACAATGCTTAACATTTTTTAATATCGAAAAAAATGATGTTCAGCTACTATAAAAACAACAAACATTAACATGCAAACAAATTAACATATAACGCTTAACATTTCTTTATTATTTGGTTTTGATGTATGTATGTATGTATGTATATATATATTACGTAGGCTCATGTTTACGTGAGACCCTAGTTGTTTTTGTGAGACCGATTAGATTAAAATTTTACAAATGAAACTTCATAGGAAAACATTGTGAAAATAAATAAAAAATCGAACTTTCATAGAAAAAAATTGTGAAGGCTACCAAAGGGTACCCCTTTGGTGCCTGGGCAAAAATTTAAGACGTCCATAACTTTTGCTATGGGAGTCCGTTTTAGGCCCACGAACTATCAAAACGAAGCCATCGACGATGAGTACATTTCCAGCATTTCGGATTATACACCCAACAATATGAAACATTATCCAGCCACAACCCGGTAAACTGCCCGATGCGCGCGCGTTTTAAAGGATGAATGCAGCCGTTTCGGGTATGAGAGGGGTTTTCTTCAGGTTATTTCGGGTGCAAACCTACTCATTAACATTATAGAGGGCCCACGTAAATTTCCAGAGATTTTGCAACAGGATTTTCCGGATGCTTCCTGAACAGGCTACTAAAGGCTACCCTCTTTGGTGCCGGGGTAAAAATTTAAGACGTCCATAACTTTTGCTACAGGAGTCCGTTTCAGGCCCACGAACTATCAAAAGAAAGCTATCGACGATGAGTACATTTCCAACATTTCGGATTTTGCAACCAATAATATGAAACATTATCCAGCCACAACACGGTAAACTTCACGACGCACGCACGTTTGAATGGATGGATGCAGTCGTTTGGGGCATGTGAGGGGTTTTCTTCAGGTTCGTTCTGGTGCTAACCTACTCATTAACATTATAGAGGGCGACGTAAATTTTCTAGAGATTTTGCCACGGGATTTTTCGGATGCTTCCGGACCAGGCTACCAAAGGGTACCCCCTTTGGTGCATGGGCAAAAAGTTAAGACGTCCATAACTTTTGCCACGGGAGTCCGTTTCAGGCCCACGAACTATCAATACGAAGCTATCGACGATGAGTACAGTTCCAACATTTCGGATTTTGTACCCAACAATATGAAACATTATCCGGCCACAACCCGGTAAATTGCACGACGCGCACGCGTTTGAATGGATGGATGCAGTCGTTTGGGGAATGGGAGGGTTTTTTCTTCACGTTATTTCGGGTGCAAACCTACTCTTAACATTATAGAGGGCCAATGTAAATTTTCTAGAGATTAGCCACGGGATTTTCCGGATGCTACCGTACCAAGCTACCAAATGGTACTGATAACACCAAAATTATACATGTTTTGGTTGAGCTTAATTGTCTGACTTTACCCTATTTCTCACCCGTTTCTGATCATTTTACTCACCATTTGGGCTTATTATTGCTTTTGTAGGTTTTGGAGGCCGTGGAACGGAAAAGTACGGAAAAAGGCGAGAAAACGTGAAAAATGCACAATCTCAATCCAGTAGCCTTTTAGCGATCGCGAAGATTCAAGTTTGGCGCCGCCAAGTTCGCCAAGTTCGAAATCCAGTTTGACCTAAGTGCTTCGCGCCGCGAGAGTGCCGTCTGGCGATCGCGAAATGGGCTCTGACCTCTCCTTTTAAATACTAGCCTCCTCCTTCAGTTTTCATAGAGAGACACATAGATAGGCAGAGAGATAGAGAGTAAAATTAGAGTGGTGCCGATATGCTGCGGGGTTCGATTCTCGATCATCCGTCGTTGTACTATCGGTATAATGTCTGTGTCTACTCTCGTGTTATCTGTTTTTATTATGTCTAGTGAGTAATCTTTTATAGTGGTACTTATTGTGGTTGATGAACCATTGTGGATGATGATTTTATGATTTAATGTTTATTGGTTTGTTTTTGGTTAATTGAATGTGTGTTATGGTTCCGATCTGATTCGTATTGTTTGGTTATTTGAACTCGTTGGTTGGGTGTATCTGTTTGACCAAGATAGATAGACTCCGATAGGATAATCAACCTTTCTTGACCTACCCTTCGTTCCGGAGAGTTGTGTTAGGTTGTTACTCGGACCGAGAGCGACCAGGTAGTAGAAAACCATGCAATAGAGATAGGATTGGGTGACCGGTACTAGATTGTCTGACAAACGACTATGTATTGGGACTAGGAGGACCAAGACCTAGTTGATAGCCATAATAGTCACATGTTAGGGTGTCTCAGACTTAAATTCCTACAATAACCGAAACAACCAAACCTTTGGCCTGTTTAAATCATCCACTTGGGCATTTACTATACCATGATAAGTACTACTGTTTTCCTCATATAGTTTTAATCAATCTTTTAATTGCTTTCTTAGTTCTTAATTAATTTAATTGTCTTTTTAGTTATTAAACCTTTTTCATAAAAACCCCCCAAAGCTTTAGGTTAATTAAACTAGTCAAGATTAACAGTCTACGATAACTTGACCGTTCCCAGTGGTAGATACGATACCTGGACTTTCCTACACTATATTACTCACGATCAGGTACGCTTGCCTATATATGTGGTAAGACAGTGGCTAGGCATTAGAGGTTAAAACTTGTTTCGCTTTTTATGTATGATAATTTCCGCATCAAGTTTTTTGGCGCCGTTGCCGGGGAACGGTAGTTGTTAGATTTTAGTCTTTATTAGTTTTGTTATACGATCCTTGTGAGGGATTCTTTCCCTTGCAAGTTTTTCGCTTTCTAGTTTAGTTAGTTGTTTTTATTTTATTTTATATCTTTGTTTCCCGCAAGTTTCCCGTAACCGTTTGTTGTGGTTTCAGTCACGACGGAATTGTTAGAGCCATTTGAGGAGCCGGAGAGAGAATTCAGAAAAAGAAACAAGAAGAAAACAAAATCCAACAAAGTTCGCCCGAGAGCTTTGAATTTTGATATGGGGGACGAAGCACCGATGTGGACCGCCAGGAGAGCTGCTCCAACCGTACCCACCAAACCGATCACGAAGCCGGACCTAAACAAGGAGATCCCGGGGAAGCTCCTTCACATGATTAAGGACCTCACCTTCGACGGGAAAAACGATAGCAATCCTATCGTACATATGGAGAATTTCGTAGATATATGTGATCTGTTCAAAATGGAGGAAGGCCGAGATGATGGGATTTGCCTTCGAGTCTTTCCTCTTACACTTACCGGAGAAGCTAGAGCTTGGTTGCGATCGTTGGAGCCAAGTTCGATCACCACTTGGGAAGGACTTCGTTCAAAAATCCTTTCCCGACTTTTTCCACCATCCAAAATCGACAAGTTACGAGCCGAGATCCGATCCTTTCAACAAGACGACGGGGGGACCATATCCGAAGCATGGGAACGTTTCAAACACCTTCCAAATTCGTGCCCGAGTCACGGATTGAGGAAGAGTGAACAAGTCCAAACTTTCTATAGTGGGCTTGCTTATTCTTCACGAGCTACATTGGATTCATCTGCCGGAGGTGTCTTTATGTACAAAACGCCCACGCAAGGGTATAATCTTCTCGAGGATATGCTGATTCATAACATAGATTGGAAGACGGACAAGCGCTTACAAATCCCGAGAATGGCCGGAAAGATCTTAACCGACTTCGATCCATCCGATGAACTAGCCTCGATGAAAAACCAACAGGTAAAGTTTGAGCGCAAAATTGAAGAACTAATTAAATCTGTTCATGCTTTGCAGGTTGGATGCGAGGAGTGCAAGGGACCACACTTAACGAAGGATTGCCCGAATCGACCGATGATGACACCCGAGGAGGTCAACTACCTTAACCGAGGAGATTATCAAGGGAGGTGGAATAACAATCGTAATTTCATCACTAGACCTCCCGGTTTCTTTGCACCGAATCAACAAACCCAAAGACCGGATGGAGAGCCACGCGTTTCTATCAAAGACCGACTTCTCCAATTCATGGATACACAAAAGAAGCTCAACGATGAGGTTGGTCGTGTTTCGCAATTACTAAGTGAAAGGACTCAAGGGTAGCTGCCAACGCGAAACCGATGCTTATGATGACCGGAGAACCATCAAAGAAGCAGTGGATGGACATCTACACGAGGAAGTATGTGGAGAGCGATAGTGGTAGTGAACCCGATTATGCCACGGAGTATGACTCGGAGGGGTTCACCATTTTGTTCGAACATCTAGGACTCAAAGGACCCGTTTCTTCAAGTGATGATGAGGAGGAAGACGGAAAGCAAGGCAGATATGCGGAGTTCGTGATACCGAAAAAAGAGGATAAAGGCAAAGAGAAAGAGAAAGAGAAGACGGCGGAAGATGAACTCATCTACATTGCACCTATCAAGCATGATCCGGGAAGTTACAACTTACCAATTTCTTGTTCTAAATTTGATGGTCTTGCTTTGGTAGATTCAGGTGCCTGTTGTTGTTATTGCAGGAAAATGGGAGTCAAGAAGATCGTTCCAACAGACTATCAATACCGAGGGGTGAATGGATACATGACCAAGCCGTTAGGGATAGCGGAAGGAGTCCCGATTCGAATTGGCAATTTTGTCTACTTTACGGACTTCATCATAGCCAATCTTCCAAAGGATACGGAGATCCCAATAATCCTTGGGAGAGCTTTCTTACATACCGCCTAAGTGAATACCGATATGCGGAATCAAGTGACAAGCTTGGGGTATGGAGAAAAACAGATTTACTTTGATCCCAACGGAGAGCCGGTCACCCATCTCGATGAACCTTATGAGGATCCTTCTCTATCCTACAAGAAGAACACGAACCGCCCGTTACTCCCTCATGAACATGGAAAGAAAACGGAGGACTATCCAAACCCGATACATCAAAAAGACCAAACACCCAATGGGTCGGGACCCTCCAAGAAAGAGCATAGAAAGAAGAAGGGCTCGTCAGCCCAACGTGCCAAGAAATGAGCCGAAAAAAGGGTCGAGCTCTAGACCCATTCAAAAATGAAGCGCTTCTCGGGAGGCAACCCGAGCATTTTCTTTCGGTTTTCGTTTTTATGTTTTTCGTATGTGTTTTTGCTAATCTTTTTGTTTGGTATTGCTTAGGTAACCATATGAAGGAGATAGAAGCCAAAAACGAGCAAATCCGATGCGTAACGAAGTTTTTGACAAGTTGGAAATAGAAGGCAACTCGCGATCGCGACTTTTTAAGTTTGGCGACGCGAGGTCGGCCAGCCTTGGTATCAGGTAAAATATTCGAATCTCGCGACGCAAAGTTTTTAAAATTAGGGTAAAATTTTCAGAAATCTCCCGTTTCACGACGCGAAACATCCTGTTTGGCGACGCGAAATGGTGCAGATGGGTTTTTAACCCTCTTTTCTCACTTTTTCAAAAGAACGCAACCCTAATTCTCTCTAGGCGCCGCGAACCTTCATCACGTCCTTGCGAAATTCGAACTTCTTGTGCTTCAATTTCTTCATTCTCCATGAATAAGGTATGTTTCCCAACTTTAATTTCATGAGATTAGCTTGATTTGGTAAGATTAGATCTTGTTTTGGGCATCAATGGTATTTATATGCTTTTATGGATTTGAGATTGTTCTTGGAACTCCATTGATTGTTTAGTGCTTATTGATTAATGCATGCTTTATACTTTGATTGAAATTTCATTCTAGCATGCTATTTGTTTGTTTAATCTAGTAAATGTGCTTTAATGATAAGTGTGGGGATTTTGCACCAAAATCCCCCATTCTTGTTTAGCTAGCTAGATTGGTTTATAATTGAGGTTGGACTAAAAGTTCAAGTGTGGGGATGTTACACACCCCCTTTGAGTTGATTTTCAAATATGTATTCGTTAGTTGAACTTGTTAGTCGTGGAAGTCTTGTCTCGTTGAGTTTTGATATTAATGAACCTTGTCTTGCGTTTATTGATCAAATGTGTCTAAGACAATGGTATTTGGATTTTGTAGAGACAAAGAACCCGCTCGTCAACTTCCACCGCTCCTACTTTCCGTGCACCGGATGGGAGCCACGCTTTCACCTTTTTCATGAATGACCCAACGTTGAACGCTCCAAAGCGGGAGGAATACCGGGATTCATTTAACCGGCTTCCCACCCGTCAAGTTCTAGTACCGAGGAGAGTTGATTGGAACCTCCTTAGATCAATGGGAGTCGAAAACGACATCAAGGCGATACTCGAGAAGCACGCCTACGACGAAGATGGTACCGAGTATTATATTTTCCGTGCATGGGAATGAGTCTTCGACATTGCCGAGACCCTCTACCGCGAGCTTATCATTGAGTTCGTGGCCACGTTCCGCTTCGATGCCATAAAGGCCCTTGAGGAGTTCTATCAGTCATGCATGACATTCCGACTCGATGGAGTGTGGCGATCGCTTTCGTTGGTAGAGTTTGCCGCTGCTTTGGGGATATATACCCAGGATGAGGTCGATGCTCCCGGATTTGTGGAGTACATGTGGGCGACTGCGAAAAGACCGGACGGTTTTGATCCTCGGTTGGCTTGGGCGATCTTGGGTGATGGTGACTATGGTGGCAATCTGAAAGTGAAGGGTTTTCTTGCTTCGACGGACCGACTTTTGCACCGTATGCTTATTCACGCGGTGAATGCTCGTTCCTCGAGTGAGGAAAAAGTTTCTTCGTACGATCTATGGCTTCTTGAGCAGCTTTCTACGGATGACAAGTATCCGAATGCTCCGTACCTTATTGCCGTGCAACTCGCTAAGGCGGGTGGTTATCGAGAGGGGAGTCGATTGGTTGGAGGCCAATACATCACGCTTCTAGCCAAGCACTTCGGTATCCTAACCGAGGGTGCCATTGCCTCCATGACGGACCTTGGTGAGATGGGGTTGATTGATATGGACCAACTCCGTGGCATGGGTGTGGCATTGGTTGATCATCTGATTAGCGGGGATCGGAACACGTGGATTCATAACCCTCAAGCTTATGGGACGAGGAGAGCACCGAGGAGCACGCAAGAGACCGGAGGCACGAGTGGGACGAATGCGGGAGAACAACCGGCGGATTGGACAGCGTATTCGGGTTACCAAGACTTGAGTAACCAACTCTCGAAGATGTCGTTGTCATATGGCCAACATCATCAACATATGGAGTACAACACCACGGAGGCTCTTCACCAAGCCAATTGGCAAAGTGGAGTGATGAACCAAATGGCCTCTCACTTCGGTATTCAACCGAATACCGCTTATGCTCCATCTCCATATTGGCCATACTCCAAGGACGCACCGCCCGGTTACCCGACTTTTGAGGATTGGCGAAACCAACCTCGTGGCCCTTATTGATCTATCTCTTTCATCTCCGTTATTCGATATGGTTCTTGTAAACAATTTTATTTTGTTTGTTTGTTTGGTTTGCTTGGACAACTTTTATTTGGTTTGTTTAGGATTTAAGACTTTTTAATTGTTTGCTTGCTTTAGTTTGGTTTATTTTCTTTTGTTCGTTTTTATTTTTTTTTTCTTTTTGGTAATAGGTACAGCGATCTATGATCTTCAATCGAGCACGATTTTGGAATACACTCTCTCAGATCAGAACAGATTTCGTCACATAACCCGGGAAGTTTCTCTTTTTCCCAATTACTCCTTAATTGTTTTAATTGTTGCAATGAGGACACTGCAAATTTTAAGTGTGGGGAGGGGGTTATGTACACTTATCTGTTTAAATGGGTTCACTTTTTGCTTTTTGGATTGTCGTTTTCAAATTTTTGAAAGCTTTGAGATTTGACCCCAATTTTTTTCGAAATCTGAGATTGTTTTTGGAGCTGAGTTGCTTGCATAAGAGAACACTGAATAGGATTAGTTGAGTAAAAGGATGCCTTGGAATACCAATTACCATGAGTGCCTCACCCAATTCCTTTGAGAGTTTGAGCCTTAATTGTTATATCTATTCATTTCTGTGAGGAATACCGACTTTGACCCAAGGTAGAACTTGTCACTTTGAATGCTTCGAGACCACATAAGAGAAGTATTTATCACCATTGCACTGATAGAGGCCTTCGTTTCTTACCCTTTAGCCTTCGTCAGATAACCTCATTATAAGGTTATTTTATTTGCCTAGCCTTTGATTAAAAAGTACTCATCTTTAGTACTTCATCCCTTGTAACCCTTTTGAGCCTTAGCCTTTTCATTTCTTTACCCACTATACACTTTATCCTTTAGCCCAATTTTTATCTATCATTTGGCCGTAGCTCAAAGTTGGAAGCTTTTCATGTTTTTGTCCGTTTTATGAATCTGACAAATAGAGAAAGGGATTATGAAAAAAGAGAAAGAGAGAAAAAAGAGTAAAAAGCAACATAGTTGCTACTCAAGAAAAAAAATAGAGAGCTTGAAAAAGAAAAGAAAGAAAAGAAAAGAAAGATAGAAAATGACTCATTCAAAAAGAAAAAGAAATCAAAAGAGTCGATGTGCTTAAAAGAAAAATATATATCGAAGCCACAAATAAGCAATATGCCTAGGCCGATACAAAAGTGATAGTGATAGAAATCCCGAGCTCTAAATCTCTTAAAAGTCAGATGATTAATTTGGATCTTGAACTGATTGGTTTTCAGGTTTTTGCTACAACCCTTAGTCACTTATATATAATATATATATCCTTTATCCTACCCTTAACCCTTAGCCTAACGTTACAACCCTAAAGTCCTCTTGACGGTTGACAACTTCTCAGTGGTGGAGATTAGATTTGGCGCCAAGCTTATGCATGCGGGAATTAGTCGAGTATTGGTGTGATCACTTATACATACACTTTTACCCCGAGAGATACACTTTAAATTGTCGATTCATACTATGTGATGGTGAAAGGTTGATCATGGTATCCAATTGCTTGATGTATCTTGTTCTTGTGTTCGATTGTGTGAGTATTCTTTGTTCTCTTGAATGATCTTGGGTGGAGATAATTTTGGCGTTATCTTTCTTATCTTTCAGTCTTTTGATTGAGGACAATCAAAGCTTAAGTGTGGGATTTTGATAACACCAAAATTATACATGTTTTGGTTGAGCTTAATTGTCTGACTTTACCCCATTTCTCACCCGTTTCTGATCATTTTACTTACCATTTGGACTTATTATTGCTTTTGTAGGTTTTGGAGGCCGTGGAACGGAAAAGTACGGAAAAAGGCGAGAAAACGTGAAAAATGCACAATCCCAATCCAGTAGTCTTTTAGCGATCGCGAAGATTCAAGTTTGGCGCCGCCAAGTTCGCCAAGTTCAAAATCCAGGGTTTGACCTAAGTGCTTCGCGCCGCGAGAGTGCCATCTGGCGATCGCGAAATGGGCTCTGACCTCTCCTTTTAAATACTAGCCTCCTCCTTCAGTTTTCATAGAGAGACATATAGATAGGCAGAGAGATAGAGAGTGAAATTAGAGTGGTGCCGATACGCTGCGGGGTTCGATTCTCGATCATCCATCGTTGTACTGTCGGTATAATGTCTTTGTCTACTCTCGTGTTATCTAATTTTATTATGTCTAATGAGTAGTCTTTTATAGTGGTACTTATTGTGGTTGATGAACCATTGTGGATGATGATTTTATGATTTAAT
Organism: Centaurea solstitialis; assembly: GCA_030169165.1. Classification (NCBI taxonomy): domain Eukaryota; kingdom Viridiplantae; phylum Streptophyta; class Magnoliopsida; order Asterales; family Asteraceae; genus Centaurea; species Centaurea solstitialis. Next base: position 17,690,934 of record CM058043.1, read on the forward strand.
GTTTATTGGTTTGTTTTTGGTTAATTGAATGTGCGTTATGGTTCTGATCTGATTCGTATTGTTTGGTTATTTGAACTCGTTGGTTGGGTGTATCTGTTTGACCAAGATAGATAGACTCCGATAGGATAATCAACCTTTCTTGACCTACCCTTCGTTCCGGAGAGTTGTGTTAGGTGGTTACTCGGACCGAGAGCGACCAGGTAGTAGAAAACCATGCAATAGAGATAGGATTGGGTGACCGGTACTAGATTGTCTGACAAACGACCTATGTATTGGGACTAGGATGACCAAGACCTAGTTGATAGCCATAATAGTCACATGTTAGGGTGTCTCAGACTTAAATTCCTACAATAACCGAAACAACCAAACCTTTGGCCTGTTTAAATCATCCACTTGGGCATTTACTATACCATGATAAGTACTACTGTTTTCCTTCATATAGTTTTAATCAATCTTTTAATTGCTTTCTTAGTTCTTAATTAATTTAATTGTCTTTTTAGTTATTAAACCTTTTTCCTAAAAACCCCCCAAAGCTTTAGGTTAATTAAACTAGTCAAGATTAACAGTCTACGATAACTTGACCGTTCCCAGTGGTAGATACGATACCTGGACTTTCCTACACTATATTACTCACGATCAGGTACGCTTGCCTGTATATGTGGTAAGACAGTGGCTAGGCATTAGAGGTTAAAACTTGTTTCGATTTTTATGTATGATAATTACCGCATCAGGTACCCCATTTGGTGCCTGGGCAAAAATTTAAGACGTCCATAACTTTTGCTACGGGAGTCCGTTTCAGGCCCACGAACTATTAAAACGAAGATATCGACGATGAGTACATTTCCAGCATTTCGGATTTTGCACCCAAAAATATTAAACATTATCCAGCCACAACCCCGTAAATTGCACTACGCGCGCACGTTTGAATGGATGGATGCAGTCGTTTGGGGTATGGGAAGGGTTTTCTTTAGGTTATTTCGGGTGCAAACCAACTCATTAACATTATAGAGGGGCCACGTATATTTTCTGGAGATTTCGTCACGGGATTTTCGGATACTTCCGGAGCACGCTGCCAAAGGGTACCCCCTTTGGTGCCTCGGCAAAAATTTAAGACGTCCATAACTTTTGCTACGGGAGTCCGTTTCAGGCCTACGAACTATCAAAAGGAAGCTATCGACGATGAGTACAATTTCACCATTTCGGATTTTGCACCCAACAATATGAAACATTATCCGGCCACAACCCCGTAAATTGCACGACGCGCACGCGTTTGAATGGATGGATGTAGTCGTTTGGGGTATGGGAGGGGTTTTCTTTAGGTTATTTCGGGTGGAAACCAACTTATTAACATTATAGAGGGCTACCCTTAACCTTACCTAACATTTACAACCTAAAGTCCTCTGACGGTTGACAACTTCTCAGTGGAGGGATTAGATTTGGCGCCAAGCTTATGCATGCGGGATTAGTCGAGTATTGTGTGACACTTATCCATAACTTTTACCCCGAGAGATACACTTTAAATTGTCGATTCATACTATGTGAGGTGAAAGGATTGATCAGGTATCCAATTGCTTGATGTATCTTTTTTGTGTTCGATTGTGTGAGTACTTTTGTTCTCTTGAATGATCTTGGTGAGATAATTTTGGCGTATCTTTCTTATCTTCAGTCTTTTGATTGAGACAATCAAAGCTTAAGTGTAGGGATTATGAATAACACCAAAATATACATGTTTTGGTTGAGCTTAATTGTCTGACTTTACCCCATTTCTCACCGTTTCTGATCATTTTACTTACCATTTGACTTTTATTGCTTTTAAGGTTTGGAGCCGTGGAACGGAAAGTACGGAAAAACGCGAGAAAACATGAAAATGCACAATCTCATCCAGTAGTCTTTTAGCGATCGTCGAAGATTCAAGTTTGGCGCCGCCAAGTTCGCCAAGTTCAAAATCCAGGGTTTGACCTAAGTGCTTCGCGCCGCGAGAGTGCCGTCTGGCGATCGCGAAATGGGCTCTGACCTCTCCTTTTAAATACTAGCCTCCTCCTTCAGTTTTCATAGAGAGACATATAGATAGGCAGAGAGATAGAGAGTGAAATTAGAGTGGTGCCGATACGCTGCGGGGTTCGATTCTCGATCATCCATCGTTGTACTGTCGGTATAATGTCTTTGTCTACTCTCGTGTTATCTAATTTTATTATGTCTAATGAGTAGTCTTTTATAGTGGTACTTATTGTGGTTGATGAACCATTGTGGATGATGATTTTATGATTTAATGTTTATTGGTTTGTTTTTGGTTAATTGAATGTGCGTTATGGTTCTGATCTGATTCGTATTGTTTGGTTATTTGAACTCGTTGGTTGGGTGTATCTGTTTGACCAAGATAGATAGACTCCGATAGGATAATCAACCTTTCTTGACCTACCCTTCGTTCCGGAGAGTTGTGTTAGGTGGTTACTCGGACCGAGAGCGACCAGGTAGTAGAAAACCATGCAATAGAGATAGGATTGGGTGACCGGTACTAGATTGTCTGACAAACGACCTATGTATTGGGACTAGGATGACCAAGACCTAGTTGATAGCCATAATAGTCACATGTTAGGGTGTCTCAGACTTAAATTCCTACAATAACCGAAACAACCAAACCTTTGGCCTGTTTAAATCATCCACTTGGGCATTTACTATACCATGATAAGTACTACTGTTTTCCTTCATATAGTTTTAATCAATCTTTTAATTGCTTTCTTAGTTCTTAATTAATTTAATTGTCTTTTTAGTTATTAAACCTTTTTCCTAAAAACCCCCCAAAGCTTTAGGTTAATTAAACTAGTCAAGATTAACAGTCTACGATAACTTGACCGTTCCCAGTGGTAGATACGATACCTGGACTTTCCTACACTATATTACTCACGATCAGGTACGCTTGCCTGTATATGTGGTAAGACAGTGGCTAGGCATTAGAGGTTAAAACTTGTTTCGATTTTTATGTATGATAATTACCGCATCAGGTACCCCATTTGGTGCCTGGGCAAAAATTTAAGACGTCCATAACTTTTGCTACGGGAGTCCGTTTCAGGCCCACGAACTATTAAAACGAAGATATCGACGATGAGTACATTTCCAGCATTTCGGATTTTGCACCCAAAAATATTAAACATTATCCAGCCACAACCCCGTAAATTGCACTACGCGCGCACGTTTGAATGGATGGATGCAGTCGTTTGGGGTATGGGAAGGGTTTTCTTTAGGTTATTTCGGGTGCAAACCAACTCATTAACATTATAAAGAGGGCCACGTATATTTTCTGGAGATTTCGTCACGGGATTTTCGGATACTTCCGGAGCACGCTGCCAAAGGGTACCCCCTTTGGTGCCTCGGCAAAAATTTAAGACGTCCATAACTTTTGCTACGGGAGTCCGTTTCAGGCCTACGAACTATCAAAAGGAAGCTATCGACGATGAGTACAATTTCACCATTTCGGATTTTGCACCCAACAATATGAAACATTATCCGGCCACAACCCCGTAAATTGCACGACGCGCACGCGTTTGAATGGATGGATGTAGTCGTTTGGGGTATGGAGGGGTTTTCTTTAGGTTATTTCGGGTGGAAACCAACTTATTAACATTATAGAGGGCCTACGTATATTTTCTGGAGATTTCGCCACGGGATATCCGGATGCTTCCGGACCAGGCTACCAAAGGGTACCCCCTTTGGTGCCTTGGCAAAAATTTAAGATTTCCATAACTTTTCCTACGGGAGTCCGTTTCAGGCCCACGTACTATCAAAAGGAAGCTATCGACGATGAGTACATTTTGTTAGTGTTATGTTTATAAATAGAAGTTGATGGACCTATTGTGAAAGTTTTGCATTCTTAGGGATGAGGTATAAATACCTCATTGCCATGTTTTGTATGTTAAGCTTCTGGATATGAATGACATATCATTTTCTCTACATTCTCTCTCTACTTTCTCTCTCTACTTGATTTCATCATCTACATGCTAGATCTATCATGATCATGCTTAGATCATGTTAGATTGATTCATCTTTACTTCTAACAAGTGGTATCAGAGCTGGAACGGATTGGATAATTCGTCTCGATCCTTAGAAATCAAGCAATTGGAGGTTATTTTGGATTTTTTAAGATTTTGGTGCAAAAATGGTGAAAATTGGATTGTAGCTTGAAGATAATGAAGATTTGATGATTTGGATCTGGATTGATGTTTGTTTGTTGTTAGATTTGAGTGTTTGTTGTTTAATTGTGAAGATTTGAGCATTTTTGAGGCTATAATGATGGATTTTCGAGGTTTTGTTCGAGGTCCTTCAATGGAGGTTTTCAAGAGCTGTTCTTATATCTCGAGTCCAGATCTGAGTATTTCGAGCCTAATTTTGTTATTTCGAGCCTTATTTTGTTATCTCGAGTCATGATTTTGAGTTTTTCGAGAAATATCTCGAGCCATTTGAATTTTTTAGTCTTATTTGAGTAATTCGAGCCTTCCTTTCACATATCTCGAGCCAAAATTGATTTTTTTCGAGCCATTTTAAATATCTCGAGTGCACTATACATGTCTCGAGTGTACTTTAAAGCAGAAAAAGCTGATTGTTTAAGTCAAAAGCTGGTCAAAAAGTCATCTCGAGTGTACTTTTACGTCAGAATCAAGTACAAGTCAATGTCTCAAGTCCTCTCACAAGAAAATGGTCGGTCAGAGGTGTTATTCACTCGGTCAGCGCAAGAAATTCTTGGTCGGCACTCGAAAATGGTCGGTCAGCATCAGGGAGGCTCGGTCAGAGCTGATTGTCTCGAGCAGAGCTCGGTCAGCACCAGAAATCTTGGTCAGAGGCTCAGTCAGACGTCGGTCAGAACGCGCTGACCGCGTATTTGACGTCAGCATGACGTCAGCACTCGAGCTGTCTCTCTCCATCCCAAAGTCTTTAGGCGTGTGCGGCGTGTGGCGGTTCGTATAAGCACGCGTATGAGAGCGCGTCATGGTGCGTGGCTGACACAAGTCAGCTCCTTGTCGGCGCGTGTAAGGGTTTGGGAGCGCGTGCAAGAGCATTCAAGGCTGGTATTTGTGCGTGTATGCATGTGTCCTCTTGTTTATACGTGTTAAAGAGTTTAAATATCTCGAGATTTTATTTTCAGATCCAATTTTTTTTTCTGATTATGACATCAACGGTCCCTGTTCGTCATGGTTGTCAATAAGTTCAAGTTCAACCCCTGAATTTTTGGCTAATTTTTTTTGATGGGACAATTATTTGAATGAGCTTCGTTAAAAGATTGATCACCAATACAGCGGAACCCCCGTATCAGGTGGTTTGAGATTAAAAGAGCTTCGTTATCAGAACTTTTTGTTGGGACAGTTATTTGAATGAGCTTAAAATGTCTTATCCAGTTCAGAATTGATTTTCTGATGCGTGTCAACGGTTATATGATCAATCGAGCTTTCCAGATTTATTCAGTTGGGTTTAAATTCTTTTTGGGCTTTGAAGTTCAGATTGGCCCAAGATTGATCACCAATTTTTTTTGTAATCCAGATCCAATCCAATTCATTTCCAGTTCGCTTCGAAATTCCCTGTGCTTAAATGGCCATTCATTCATCTCTATTTTTTTCTAAACCCCAATAAAAGCCCCAAATTCAATTTTCATTTCTTGAAAATTGAATTTCTTTCATTCCCTCATCAGTTCCAAAACCTTTGAAGCCAAGTCAGATTTATAACGATTTCAGGGCGACAGTGATTGAGTTTTGTATTTGGTCGGATTATTCGGAAGGTTGATTTCCTGCTTTCTTTTCTTCAGAATCTAGTTCTTTAGCAGTTCTCTCCCCTCACCAGCTTCAATGAGTGTACGGTTTCTTGTGGGCGGATTGTTCTAACCACTCATTGTTGTCGTGGCTTTTGCGCTTATTAGCACTGAAGTTTTGATGGTGGTTCTTGTCATCTGACTGTTTAAGAAGATCGAATCAATTCTTGATTGTTTTCTGTCTCTGAAGTTGTTTTGGAAATCGACTACAAATTGAAAATTGAATTTCTCTCATTTCCCCGCTGATTAGATTCTTTGAAGATAAGCCGGATTTGATATTGTTATTCAGACTGTGGATGATCAGATTTTGTTTTCGATTGGATTGGTTAGACGCGTGAGCTTCTGCAATCGTTTTTTTGGAGTTTTCCTTGTGGGAGCTAGACCGTTGACTGGTTTTTATCAGTGTTCTGAACTGATCACTTAGAGCATTGAGAGCTATCCGTCAGTGTTCTGGTTCTTGTGGATGCTAGCTCTTTGAGTGCTTTCTATCATTGTTCTGGCTGATCAACTAGAATTTTGAGAGTTTGCAATCATTGATCTGGAGTTATGGTTGTGATCTAGACATTCGAGTGCCGTTGATCATCTGTCTGATTGAGAAGTTTGATTCAGAGTTTGGTTGTGTTTCAGTTATGAAGGTTCTCAGGAAATCAGCTACTTTCTTGATTAGTTGAGAGATTAAAGAAGATATGCGTCTCTTTTAGTATCATCTCCCAGTACTTTCATGATCATGGTTGTCTCAGTGATCCAAGTTCCTTGAAGTTGTGCACTTGTCAGGCTCAGAGTTTTTGCGCTGAATGTTTTCTGATGTCGAATAGACTCGTCGCTCTTTGATGTTATACGAATGAACATCAAAGTGACTCGCACTTGTCTCTATCCCACTGGGGGATGCACCAATTTGCTTACGGAACAGCAATTGTGTTCAGAGGCTATCGGTTGTGCTTAAGTCTATTGTGTCGATGATAGTTTGATACAGAAGTTTGAGAGCTCGTTTTATCTTCAATTCACTTTTCGACAAAGCAATTGAAGATAAACCATTGGAATATGTTACTGAAGATAATGGGGCAGAAGATGTTTTATCAATTACGGTTTGTTTTGGATCAAGAGATTCAAAAACATAAGGAACTTCAACATCATCAGTTGACATTGCTGATGGTTCTTTGAACTCATAATAACCTTTGTTATTTACAACACGAACAACTTTTTCCTGCTCATCATCAACACCTTCTTTCAAATTCTGATTGATTCCAGAATTGTCATGAGAAGAATTTCTGTTTTCTACTGATGTTGACACATTACAAACTAAATCATTTAGTATTTTTGAGACCAGTGAAATTGGTTCAGAATCAACATCAGTAGTATTCCAATGAAGAAAATTCTTTGACTGGGTTTTAAAAGAATTGAATTCTGAACTTTCAGATCCTCAATTTGTTTCTCAAGACCTGAAACTTTACATTCTAAATCCTTGGTTGATATGTATGGTTTTACAACATTGCTCGACGATTCTGGGTATACAAAATGTACTGGATCATCCTTGAGTGAATTGGATTTAATCTTCATAGTATCATCATTATACACAAATTTGATGTGAGGTCCAAACAATCAAACAACGAGATGAAAATAAGAGAAATCAAAAGATGAAAATGCAAAGTTCTTGAATTTATTAATGAAAGCTTTCAAAACTACAAGAACACACACACTAAAACACCTAGTCGACTCTCATAGGAAATGATTTCACACCCTTCCTTTCCAAACCCTAGACCTTATATATAGGTCCATTACACTAAAGCCCAAGCCCAAGCTCAATAAACTAATTAACTATTTAAACACTAATTAATTCTTCTTAAAGCATCCTTTATAAAACTTTCTAATTAGGACAATTTTGGTCCTAACAATCTCCCCCTAAAGTTTTGTAAAGGAGGCATCTCTAATCTTCTCCCCCTTGCTTTCGTGAGAAAACCTTAGTGGCGTTCGGCTACATTTTGATCTCCAAGCTCCCCCTCGATTGTAGCTCTTCATCTTCGGTTTCAACTGAAAGACCAGATCCAATTTGCAATGACCGGGACTGATTCCACAAACTACAGCTCATCCTGTAAATAACTCGACACGTCTGATAACCGCAGAATACAACATCTTGAACCAGAGCATGTGTTGATCTCCCGCCCAGAAAAACAAAGGGATAGATGCATGTGTGAGTTACCGTGCAGATCAACAAGAAAAATAAAGGTTCTGTCTTTGACCCCTTATTGAACAGGAATTCAGCATAAGAGCTTTAAATCTGATAAGCTCACAACTGGGTAAATACCGAAGCTTGGATCACCGAAACACCGTATGGAATGAGAGACTGGGAGTAGATACTGAACGAGATGCTCTGCTTTGATCTCTCTACTGCTCAGAAGGTAGTCGATTTCCTGAAATCTTCCAAAGTGTCAAGTAATCAGATCCAGATCCAGTCTTCTTAGTCAGATGGATGACGACCGTCACTCAAAATTCTAGATCGCAACTAAACCTCCACAACGGTGAAATGGTTAGGAATTAAGCACGTTACAACAGTACCATTCACCGAAGCTGGCATCCAAGGAAAAACTCAACTCCACCGGACAGGAGGAATAATTCCATCGAGGAAAAACTCTAGAATAGTGGTTGCAGAGAGTCAGGCTTCTGAGTAATCTAACTAAATGCAGAATCCGTTCACCGTCGTTCTGAAATCGTTACAAATCTGACATGTCTTCAAAGAGTCTGGAGCAGTTGGGGAAATGAGAGAAATTCAATTTTCAAGGTTGAAAACTGAATATGGGCTATAAACGGGGCTGATGTGATCTTTACGAATCAATTGGGAAAGAAAGGTGGCTATTTAAGCGCAGGGGTTTTGAAACATCACAAGTATTTGAATTTGGGTGGGTCTAGATCGCAGCGGAATATGATCTTGAAGGCTTATCTAAAGATGATACTCGAGTCGGGAAATGCAGTCTCCCGAGTCGGAAATGGAGTTGGGAAAGTTTACCAAAAATTGAACATAACCTTGACTCAAAAGCGAGTCGAGAAACTCGAAAACCCGAAAGGCATTTCATGTTTCCCGAGTCGGAAAATAAGGACAGCAAGGTAGTTCAAGACTTAAACAAAATTTGAGCATACCCTCGTCTCAAGAGCGAGTCGGGAAATCTAGAAAACCCGAAAGGGTATTTCATGTTTCCCGAGTCGGAAAATGAGAACAAAAAGGCACTCAATTTTTTTTTTTACTATTCATCCGGTTCGGAAAAACACTATTCCGATTCGGAAAAACACTATTCATTCATTTTTTTTATTTTTTATTTTTTTACTATTCCGATTCGGAAAACGATGTTTTCCGATTCGGAAAAGCACTATTCACCGATTCGGATTTTTTTTTTTACTATTCCGATTCGGAAAACGGTGTTTTCTGATTCGGAAAAGCACTATTCACCGATTCGGAATTTTTTTTTTTTGAATTCGGAAAATATGAGTTTTCCAACTCGGAAAACTTGAATATTCAAGTTTTCCAACTCGGAAAACTTGAAGATTTAGCCCAAAAACTCATTCCGGATCCAAAAACTGAAGCAACTTGAAAAATAGATCATTTCAAGCTCAAAGATGCTTCAAAACACAACCCAAACATCCATTTTATCATCTTCATCAAGATCTAAACCCAAAAAATCCCAAAAACTCAAAAAAATGAAACTTTTCAAAAAATAAAGTTTCAAAACCCAATAAAATCATCTCTAGTTGTTTGATTCAATAGGAACAAACAAATCTAATGATTTGTTTGGCTCTGATACCATTTGTGAGGTCCAAACAATCAAACAACGAGATGAAAAGAAGAGAAATCAAAAGATGAAAATGCAAAGTTCTTGAATTTATTAATGAAAGCTTTCAAAACTACAAGAACACACACACTAAAACACCTAGTCGACTCTCATAGGAAATGATTTCCCACCCTTCCTTTCCAAACCCTAGACCTTATATATAGGTCCATTACACTAAAGCCCAAGCCCAAGCCCAATAAACTAATTAACTAATTAAACACTAATTAATTCTTCTTAAAGCATCCTTTATAAAACTTTCTAATTAGGACAATTTGGTCCTAACATTTGACCCTATGATATTTAGAATCATGATGCATAGGATCATGTAGTTTCATATGTTGCATTTCTGAAAATTCTTCCTTCATTTGAAATCCTTTTAATGAAGGAAACCTTTTACTCATTAACATGCTTGTAAGGTCATAAAATGCTGCTTTTTCTTTAAGAGCTTTTTGCAAATAATTTGGATTTTTAACTCCAAGAGTCTTTTTCAAATAATTTGAATTTGTGTATCCAAGCCCTTCTTTGGAGTAATAATCTCTAAACTCAACTTATTTGTTCAAGAAAATTTTATGCTCAGTTTGACCTATCTTATGAAGTTTAAAAATCAAGATCAGAAATCATCTTATTTGGCTTAGAAACATTTTCTTTTTCCACACTCAAGCTGATGGTTAAAAAATCAATTTCTAGCTTTTGGGACTTATGTTCAACTCGAATTGTCTCAAACTCATTTACTGATTGTTGCAATTGTGCACATTGAGAACTTAATTGTTCTTTTTGTTGCAACAAATCAGTAATTTCGTTAGTTTGTTTTAAAATGACAAGCTCGAGTTCTTTATTTTTGTTATGAATTAATGTTGTCACCTCAAGCATTTTTCTTTTATGATCATCAAGAGAGAAAGAGCGTACCGTTGACGTTTCTCCATCACTCTCAATGTCTTCATCTGATTCTGATTCTTCCTCCATCAAGCCCATAAAGCACATCTGTGTGCTTGATCATCGTTGTCAGAGTAATCCAGCCATTCTTCATCATCAGCCATCAGAACCAATCCTTGTTCTTGTTTCTCTGCGAGTTCCAACTTCTTCCTCAGCAGTTCCACTTTTGTCATTTTGGTGGTACATCCTTTAGCAATATGCCCTGTCTTTCCACACTTGTAACAAATAATACCTGCTTGACCTTTCTTTTCCTCTGTTCTTTCAGGAGTATCTTTGACAATTTCCTCTTTCTTGGTTGCATATTTATCAACATATTGATTGTCAACCCGAGGAGGATATCCTTGTGAGCTTTGCATGTAGTTTCTGTTAAAACCTCGACCACCTCTAGTGGAAAATCTTCGGTTGTTGGATCCAAACTTATTATGATACTTCTTCTTATAGGCCTCAGTTAGACTTAATAAACTTTGCAACATTTGATCCTTTTCATCTTCATCATATTCTTCTTCATCCTCTTCCTCCTCTTCCTCCTCATCTTCAAATGCTTCAAAAACTTTAGCTTTGCCTTTTCTTACTTTCTTCTTAGCTTTCTCTTTTTCAGCAAGTAAGGCCAAAGTATCTGCTTCAGTCTTTTCTTTCTTCTTTCTTTCAGCAACAATTTCATTCACCTCTTCCTCGAACAATAAAAGATTCTCATATACTTCATAAACTTTCAACTCATTCAGAACCTTATGTTGCTTCACAAACCTTGAAAATTGTTTCCAGTCTGAAGATAGGTTGTTAATGAACTTCACAATATAATCCATTTCTGATCGAATGATATTATTTTTCTTCATATCATTCATCAGTTCCACAAACCTATCGTAAGTCTCTTCTAGAGATTCATCCTCCTTCATTCTGAAATTCTCATATCTATCCATAAGATTTGTTATCCTCATTTGATTTCCTACCTTGGAACCTATCATTATCTTTTGTAGTTGATCCCAAATGGATTTTGCTGACTCATCATAACTATCTAACTTTCGAAAGATCTCATTAGGAATGACTTGAATTAGATAGTTTTGAGCTTCAACATCAATCATAAATCTTTTTCTTTCAGCAACATCCATTTCTGAAAAATCTTTTGGCACTTCTCTTCCATCAAGTGTGGTAACAGGAATAGGATGAGGACCATGCAGAATAGAATGAAGAATTTTATCTCCATCTTTCTTTCTCCCGATATATAGTTTGAATCGCGAGACCCACAATTCATACTCGTCTTTGAATTATACTGGTGCTTTGGTCTCTGAACCCATTGACATATCATCTCTTCTATTTGCTAGACTCATCTTTAAACGGATCTTTATTACTGATTTTTTTTATGAGAAATATTAATTTGTGAATTTGAAGAACTCAACACACAAAGAAAACTTGACTCGATACTTAGGAAAGACTTGGCTCGAGACACAAGAAAGATTTTGGCTCGAGTCACATGAAAGACTTGACTCGAGATACCCAAACTATAAACCGCTCGAGACACTCACTTACAACTTGGCTCGAGACAACTTGAAATACTTCAAAATCTAATGCTCGAGACACCCAAACTTCAAGCCACTCGAGATAGCCAAACTTCAAACCGCTCGAGATACATGAAACTAGGCTCGAGACACTAAAATTAAGACACGATTCGAGATACACTTCTTCTGCTCGAGACACTCGTAAACACTAACCACCCGCTCGAGACATGTGTTTCAGCTCGAGCTAGACTTCTTTTGCTCGAATTTCAACTAACACTCGAGACATATGAATCTGGTGACTCGAGACATAAGAACATCTTCGAAAAAATTACGATTTTCAGCTTATTTCAACCAAAAATTCAAATTTGCTCACTTTCTGATGATCACAAATCACTCCTAATGCATAAAACTTGATAGATTCATGAAATTACATACAATTTCATGAATAATCAAGTAATATGTCTTCAAATTTGCTCCAAAATCGAATTCTTCAAGTTTTCTTCATTTTTCTTCAAATCTTCAACAAATTCACATGATAAATCTTCTCTTAATCAGCAAATCCAGCTCTGATACCACTTGTTAGAACTAGAAATCAAGAACAATTAGAGGAGAGAGAGAATGAGAATCATGAGCTTGATATTATTCAACCATGGAAGAACTAGTTACAAACTACACCTTGGAAAACACACACAAACTCACTAAACGACTCTCATAACTCTCTCAATTTCCACTCCATCTCTATATATACCTCTACATTATAGCCCCTCTAACTATACAACAATTTACACTTTAAGCCCTCTCTTTCTATTATTTACACAAAATTGATTCTTTATAAAACTTTCACATATTAAGGACATTTTATGTCCTAACAATATGATATCTTCAACTTATATTCCCCATTTCCTTTCAAAATATGTTCCCCATATACATATTGTACCACATATGAATCACCATCATATCACGTTCTGGTATGAAGACACTCAGAAGTTTCAAAGAATATCATTTCATGATATTAACTATGTGTGATAGGATATAGAAGTTTCTATGATCAATCCAGAGCCGGAGGATCTACCCAAGAAACACAACCCTAGGTTAGACCTAGTGTGTGAGGGTGTGAATGAGGTCAAATGTCTGAGAGCTTGAGTGTAGGGGGAGCTAAAAGAAAATGGTGAGTGTGAGACAGGATCAAAAAGAATAAAAGAAGATCCTTCCCAAACCTATACAGTTATCCGAGTAACCACATCATCTATTCATTCTCGATTCTTTGGAGATGAATATTGAAACAAGACATGGACCCAGTGTTGATAACTCGTGTCACCCACCAAGCTACTCAAATATCTCTTAAAAGATGCTTGTTTCAATTCTCACGGAGAATTAGAACATCATCTATCTTATCTTCACTCGGAAGATTTAGATATTGAAACAAGGAAGACATCAACTCCGGTCTCCGAACTTCATATTCTATGCACAAGAGTCATTGATTTTCAATCTGCGTCCCAGGTTGAATCAATATTTGCGCCTAATGATATATGATGATATTTCTTTGACACTTGCACGAGTCTTTGTGATTCCAATTGCATATCTTTGTGATATTGCCGGAACAGTCTGAGAACTTAGTTTTATAACTTTGATTCAGTGATGACCGGAAGTCCTATCAGTGCTACCCCATTGCCAACACTGAAAATAGGCACACAGTTCTATGAGTTGTTGTGTTAATAGTTGCTAAATGTGCTTTTATGTTAGCCGATTACTCATTATTTGAGGGGGAGCAACTTAAGCGTGAAGGGGAGTAATTTGATTTGGATGCAATATTTGTTTGAGGGGGAGAACTTTTTGATGGGATGTCTTTGATCGTTCATGATGTTCAGGATTCTCCTAACCATCATGAGGGGGAGAAGTTCTATCAAAGACATTTGCAAAAACATAATGAAGATATGGGAACTATGTACAAGAGTTCAAGATTATATGTGTTGAAGAGTTAAAGATTCAGTTGAATATTTCAAGATAATCGTTGATTTGAAGAATTCAAGACATCAAGTATGGTTGATTAAAGATTTCAAGATGTTGGTTCAATCAAGTTTTGAAGTTATATGTGAAGAAATGATTTGTGAAGTAATAATGTTGATCATGATACAAGTGTTGATGTTTCTTGAAGAAAAGACGAAAGTATCAAGAGTTGAAGATGTAATCAGTTGAAAGTATATGATGATCTGGGGTGTGAAGAAATGTTTTGTGAAGTATCAGTTAAGGGAAGAAAGCAAGTATTAAGGGGGAGCTAAAGAGAGATCAAAGTTTAAATCTTTTGAATCTAAGGTTGAAAAGCCTTTAGGTTTAAAGATTAAGTTCGAGTTGTGAAGGTTGATGAAAGAATGGTTTGATTTGCTGAAGTTGAGAAAGTGGTTTGAAGAGTTTGAAGATATGATGGATTTATATTGAGAAGGTGAAGAGCTTAGTACACGTAGTGTCAAAGCTCAGAACCTAAATATCCTTGACCATTGGCTTTGGTTATCTCAAGAGAGAATTCTGGATTTGACCTCAAGAGGGAATTCTGGTTTTGATGAAGACTGCTTCAAGTTGAAGAGTGTTATTTCAAAGATGATATTTGTAAAAGGGGAGATTGTTATGTGTTGAGCATATCTGGTTGATTATGTTGGTCTGACTTCAAGATTGAAGATTGCTGAAGATTGTCAAAGCCGGACTTCATGTGATCTTGAATACAAAGGGGAGATTGTTAGTGCAATAATAATATTGTATCCAAGATCACATATTATGAATACTATTATTGAAGTCAATGCTAGAGGTCAAAGTCAAAGAAGGAAGTTTAATTAGTCAAAGTCATATTTGTAATGTGTTAGTTATTAAGAGGGTCAAGGGTATAAATAGAAGGTTAGAAGGTTAGAGTTAGGAGACTTGAGAGAAGGAGCTTATTTGTAATGTTCATATGTGTGTGCTTTAGAGAGAGAATCTAGAGAAAGAAAGTTCATATTGTAAGATTTACATCATGAAATGAAGATTTGTTTGTTTGATCCATTGTTTCTTGCACTTACAATATTAACATACAATTCTTAACATTTTTTAATATCGAAAAAAATGATGTTCAACTACTATAAAAATAACAAACATTAACATGCAAAACAAATTAACATATAACGCTTAACATTTCTTTATTATTTGGGTTTGATGTATGTATATATATATTACGTACGCTCATGTTTACGTGAGACCCTAGTTTTCTTTGTGAGATCGATGAGATTAAAATTTTACAAATTAAACTTCACAGCAAAACATTGTGTAAATAAAAACATATCGAACTTTTATAGAAAAAAAATGTGAAGGTAACCTTGACTGTCAGGGTTGGCCTTGGGCCTCAAAACCAAATGGACGTCAATCTAGGCCTAACAACATTATTACTATTAAAAAAGTTTAAAACTAAAAATATCAAGACTTGAAACCTAAACCTCTAAGATATCTAAATACATCTTTACGACTAAGATATTAATGTCATTGATATTTTCCGACTATTTTAACTTTATTATTTATTTTTACTTTTTATACTTCTTTTATCGACTTTTGTCTTGTTTTCATAGAAACAACTATTTATCCTAATTAAAAAAATAAAATAAATCATATCCAATAATATAACTTTGGTTGAAAACATAGATAATATTTAAAAGTTTTTCCTTGTTACACAATTTGTATTATCAAAATTTACATCTATTTAGATTACATATTTAATTTCAACGCCGAACCACAAAGATCTTTTGCTATATATTTTAAAATCAAACATTATATGAAATAGTTTAAGTTACTACATAATTTCAACCCTTTTATGTGATTTTCATAATCAAAAATATGATTCTCGGAAGTATTATTTAGTTTGTCATGTATTTTTTTATTCGACGATGAATTCGGTAAATGCAATAGTGTTGTCTCGCACAGTTTGCTTGTTTGCCTAAGTTTATATTGGGTTGTTTATACTATATAACACATGTTACTCATAAACTATATTTAGATATTTAAAAATAAGTTACAAATATAATATTAAGTTTTCATATGTTGAGTTCGGGTAAAAAAATCAAAATTTGGAAGGAAACATTGAAAATGTTTTGTTAGCGGATTGCGG
The DNA here is from genome assembly GCA_030169165.1 of Centaurea solstitialis. Lineage (NCBI taxonomy): Eukaryota > Viridiplantae > Streptophyta > Magnoliopsida > Asterales > Asteraceae > Centaurea > Centaurea solstitialis. The sequence goes on from CM058043.1 coordinate 17,707,095, forward strand.
ATGCAGAAACTTAGGTGACTAGGCTCCTTAGTGATATAAAAAGGTTAAAATTGAATAAGCCAACCGAATCAATACGATTTCAGGATACCCCATTTGCGGGTTAGACGGTTTGGTTAACGAATCTGGTAATGGTCGATTTCGATTAATTTTTTTTACCACATTGGTTAACCGAATAGTAATTTATACTATGATTTTAAAGTGATTCGAACATATATAAAGGATAACATTAGGTGCATTTCTTATCTTGAAACTAAGAGAACAAGAAATTGATATATATATATTTAACGAAATCACCAACAAGTATTAACATTATAGCAAGATTGCAAATTCTGGTAGTAATAGAAGAGTCAATATACAAGAGAAAGTAGATTTTAAAATTAATAATCACCTTTTATCCAATATTACTTATTTATCAAATCATTTTTTTTAAAAAGGAAGGAAGCCAAGAACATTAATAGCCATATATAAAAACTATATATTCATTATAAATATCAATTAATTTCAAAGATATATGTATTTATGAGCTTTTAACATATTTAAATTTTGAGAAACTATTTAAGGGCGATTTGCTGACCCATAATTTACCAAAACACATTTGAGGAGTTCATTTCCGACAAATCCTTACAATCTTCGATTCACGTATAACACGAACATCATCTAACATGGGTTTTGCTAGCAAGAATGTTGCAACATTTGTGTTGGTTGTGATGGTTATTCTTTGCATTAGAAGCACAGTTGTTATAGGTTTGTTTTCCATGCTTCTAGCATATCATATATTTGAATTTCCTCCATTTCATACGAGTATACTTTTTCAGTGGCATATAAATAAAACTCGAACTAACAAAACTTCTTTTTCAAATTCACCAAGCAATATTAGATATATGTACATACTCCAAGAAACACATGCGATCCTCTTTCCCTACCCCCAGTGTTCATTAGGGAATTTATGATTGCTTCAAATGTGATGAATCTCTAGATAAACCAATTTTACCTCTAATTATGAAGAATGTACACATAATTTGGATACTTTGGCACTTATTGAACAAAATAGTTTTAGGTTTAGGTTTGTGTGCCACACTCGTAATAAAAAAAATATGGAATAATAAAATGTTCTCATAGTTGATATGCAGAAATTATTTGATATAAGTTTAGCAAGCTATAATGTCAAAACCGTGGTATTGTTTTCTTTGTAATTATTTGGCTACATTACTTCGTGTTGTATATATGTATCTTCCATGTAAGATTATATTTGTATTTTAATTACATTGGATGCTAAGCGAATATGTTATTGCACAGCAGGTCACCGAGATGAGGTCTTCATTGGACCATGCAACGATGGTTCGGATTGCGCACAGAGTTGTCATAGCCAAAGCATGGATTATGCGTTTTGCATACCACCGCCAACCGCTAAATGTTTTTGTTACAGACGTTAATCGAACAATTATTATTAACGTCTATCAAACTTTGCTTGGTATCATATATCTATAATAAAAATGTTTTATCTCTATTCTTTCATGTCCTTCTTTTATCAATCTCAATAAAGTAAATAATATATATGTGTGTGTGTTATGTTAAATCCTTACATCTGAAAAAAAATAAAAAAAAATTGTTGTTTAAGTCGATCTTTTTGTTAGCTTGGCCATTATAATTAAAAAGATGACATATTTCCATTAAAGAGGCCACCAAGTAACATTCCAGTCTCTTACATACCATCGTGACTTTTCTTACGAATACCTACGCTATGAGTGTGAGAGAAACCCTATCAAGCTGGTTTTGATAATGAATCGCAACAATATGGACCAAATAGTTTGATTTTAAACATCAACAACTCCAAATTTCGACGACGACATTTCTTTTTTTATATTTATTATTACGATCTACTATTGTTTTTCATTTAATCTCGATGAATTCTTTTATTTAGAAAATATGAAGAAAAGCTTCAATTACATATTAATATACGACAAGTGTGATTGTATTCTACAAACAATTACTAATGTTTAACTATATAACTTTGCATGTGTACACGATGGTTCAAAAAGAAAATTATATTAACATACAATTCTTAACATTTCTTAATATCGAAAAAATGATGTTCAACTACTATAAACACAACAAACATTAACATGCAAAACAAATTAACATATAACGCTTAACATTTCTTTATTATATGGTTTTGATGTATGTATATATATATATATTACGTAGGCTCATGTTTACGTGAGACCCTAGTTGTTTTCGTGAGACCGATGAGATTAAAATATTACAAATGAAACTTTACAGCAAAACATTGTGTAAATAAAAAAAATTGAAATTTTATAGAAAAAAATTGTGAAGGTAACCTTGACAGTCAGGGTTGGCCTTGGGCATCAAACCAAATGGACGTCAGTCTAGGCCTAACAACGTTATTATTATTAAAAAAGTTTAAAAGTAGTAATATCAAGACTAGAACCCTAAACCTCTAAGATATCTACATACTTCTTTACGACTAAGATATTAATGTCATTGATATTTTCCGACTATTTTAACTTTGTTATTTATTTTTCCTCTTTATACTTCTTTTTATCGACTTTTGTCTTGTTTTCATAGAAACAACTCTTTATCTTAATTAAACAAAATAAAATAAATCATATCCAATAATATAACTTTGTTTGAAAACATAAGATAATATTTAAAAGTTTTTCCTTGTTACACAATTTGTATTATCAAAATTTACATCTATTTAGATTACATATTTAATTTCAACACCGAACCACAAAGATCTTTTGCTATATATTTTAAAATCAAACATTGTATGAAATAATGTAAATTACTACATAATTTTAACCCTTTTATGTGATTTTCATAATCGAAAATATGATTCTCGGAAGTATTACTTAGTTTGTCTTGTGTTTTTTATTCGATGATGAATCTCGGTAAATGCAATTTTCTTGTCTTGCACAGTTTGGTTGTTTGCATAAGTTTATATTGTGTTGTTTATACTACATAACACAAGTTACTCATTAACTATATTTAGATATTTAAAAATATGTTACAAATATAATATTAAGTTTTCCTATGTTGAGTTTTAGTAAAAAAAAATCAAAATTTGGAAGGAAACATTGAAAATGTTTTGTTAGCGGATTGCGGATCCAGAAACTTAGGTGACTAGGCTTGATAGAACAAGAAATCAAGAACAATTAGGAGGAGAGAGAGAATGAGAATCATGAGCTTGATATTATTCAACCATGGAAGAACTAGTTACAAACTACACCTTGGAAAACACACACAAACTCACTAGACGACTCTCATAACTCTCTCAATTGCCTTTCCATCTCTATATATACCTCTACACTATAGCCCCTCAAACTATACAACAATTTACATTTTAAGCCCTCCTTTCTATTATTTACAATAGAATGATTCTTTATAAAACTTTCACATATAAGGACATTTTATGTCCTAACAATCTCCTCCTAAAGTTTTATAAAGAAGCATCTCTGATCTTCTCCCCCTGCTTCTGAAAGAAAACTTTAGAAGTGCTCAGCTACATTGCGTATTCCAAGTTCCCCTTAAAACGAGCTCTCAAACTTCTGTATCAAATGAACAGCAGACTCTGCAGACTCAAGCACAAACAGTTAGCCGCTGAACCCAATTGCCGACCCTCAAGCAAATTGGTTCATCCCACTATGGGATAGAAATAAGTGCGAATCACTTCGATATATGAAACAGGGACATCAAAGAGCTTGGATCACTGAGGCACCATAATCAGGAAAGAACTAGGAGATGATACTGAAAGAGACGCAAATCTTCTTTAATCTCTCAACTGATCAAGAAATTATGCCGATTTCCTGAAGACCTTCAGAACTGAAACACAGCCAAACTCTGCTTCAACCTTCTCAATCAGACAGATGATCATCGGCACTCGAACGTCTAGATCACAACCATAACTCCAGATCAATGATTGCAAACTTTCAAAGTTCTAGTTGATCAGGCCAGAACAATGATAGAAAGCACTCAAAGAGCTAGCATCCACAAAAACCAGAATACTGACGGATAGCTCTCAACACTCTAAGTGATCAGTTCAGAAACTGATAAAAACCAGTCAACGGTCTAGCTCCCACAAGGAAAAACTCCAGAAAAACGATTGCAGAAGCTCAGGTGTCTAACCAATCCAGCCGAAAACAAAATCCGATCATCTACAGTCTGAATAACAATATCAAATCCGGCTTATCTTCAAAGAATCTGATCAGTGGGGAAATGAGAGAAATTCAACTTGCAATTTGTAGTCGATTCCGAAACAACTTTAGAGACAGAAAATAATCAAGAATTGATTCAATCTTCTTAAACAGTCAGATGACAAGAACCACCATCAAAACTTCAGTGCTGATAAGCGCAAAAGCCACGACAACAATGAGTGGTTACAACAATGTCGCCCACAAGAAACCGTACACTCATTGAAGCTGGTGAGGGGGAGGGAACTGCTAAAGAACTAGATTCTGAAGAAAAGAAAGCGGAAATCAACCTTCCGAATAATCCAACTTAATACAAAACTCAATCACCGACGTCCCGAAATCGTTACAAATCTGACTTGGCTTCAAAGGGTTTGGAACAGTTGAGGGAATGATAGAAATTCAATTTTCAAGAAATGAAAATTTGAATTTTAGGCTTTTATTGGGCTTTTTAGAAAAAAAGAAAAAAAATATAGAGATGGAAAAATTGGCCGGTTAAGCACAGGGATTTCTGAAGCTAACTGGAACTGGATTGGATTGGATCTGGATTATTACAAACAATTGATAATCAATCTTGGGCCAACTTGAACTTCAAGGCTCAATAAGAAAATGAGGCCCAACTTAATAAATCTTGCAAGCTCGATTGATCCTTTGATCTTGAACATACATCAGAAAAATAAATTCTAAACTGGATATGACATTTCAGCTCTACAAATAAATGTCTCTACAAAAAGTACTGAAAAGAAGCTCTCTTGATCTCAAACCACCTCATTGCAAATCATGTGCAAAGCACATGTCTCGAGACATAATCTTGACACTCGGAATATTAGATTTAACCACCAGTCTCGAAATATTGGTCAAAAATGCATTCTTGGTCAAAATACAATCTTGCTAAGTCAACTCTTATGAGAGGAAAAAGAATAAATCTGATTCATATGAGTTTCTCATGCATGGCTTATGCGAGACCCATGCAAGCCATGTGATGAACACATGCTGACGTCAACCACAAGCATAATGCTTGCATCATCTCATATATGACATCTGAAGAATGATCTCTTGAGATAAGAGACCACGTGCCATCTGGACAAAAGCTTCTAGCCACATATTTAAGAGAGTTGACCACAATCACTGCATACACCATGTGCTTTCATATACGCCTACAGAACAAACGCGCTCTGACGCGCTCTCAGGCTTGCTCATTCATTCTCACGCGCCGACAAAAGCTGAACCAAGATGCCATGCATCAGACAAAAGCTTATGTCGAGTTGACCATTTATTCAAAAAGCTTATCTCGAGTTGACAAAAGCTCCCACGTGCTAACCATTTGTTCAAGCTGGCCGAAATTTAAATGAGAAAGAGAGTGTTGACCAACTTATCTCGAGTTGACCAAGTACAATTTTGTTGACTGACTTTATTAGGCAAATAGTACAGCTCGAGACAATTATAGTACACTCGAGACATGTCTTGAGAAACTCAAAAATGGCTCGAACTTACAAAAATAGGCTCGAAAATTGAAACTTTTGACTTTTTATGCTCGAGACATTTACACTTCACCCCAAAATTACTATTTTTGGACTCGAGACATCAGATCTGACCAAAAATATCCATTTTTGGCTCGAGACATACGAAGATCAGACCCGAGACATATGAATCTTCACCCAAAACCTCCATTAGAGGACCTCTATTGATGAACTTCGAAACAAAACCTCGAAAATTCATCAATTTATGCTTAAAAATCATCAAAACTACATGTTTAAGCACCAAAAACTCAACTCTATCAACATATGAACACGAATCAAGATCCAAAACATGAAATCTTCATTATCTTCAAGCTCCAATCCAAATTTCACCATTTTTGCTCCAAACTTCAAAAATCCAAAATAAACCTCCAATTGCTTGATTTCTACGGATCGAAACGAATAATCCAATTCGTTCCGGCTCTGATACCACTTGATAGAACAAGAAATCAAGAACAATTAGGAGGAGAGAGAGAATGAGAATCATGAGCTTGATATTATTCAACCATGGAAGAACTAGTTACAAACTACACCTTGGAAAACACACACAAACTCACTAGACGACTCTCATAACTCTCTAATTGCCTTTCCATCTCTACATATACCTCTACACTATAGCCCCTCAAACTATACAACAATTTACATTTTAAGCCCTCCTTTCTATTATTTACAATAGAATGATTCTTTATAAAACTTTCACATATAAGGACATTTTATGTCCTAACAATCTCCTCCTAAAGTTTTATAAAGAAGCATCTCTGATCTTCTCCCCCTGCTTCTGAAAGAAAACTTTAGAAGTGCTCAGCTACATTGCGTATTCCAAGCTCCCCCTTAAAACGAGCTCTCAAACTTCTGTATCAAATGAACAGCAGACTCTGCAGACTCAAGCACAAACAGTTAGCCGCTGAACCCAATTGCCGACCCTCAAGCAAATTGGTTCATCCCACTATGGGATAGAAATAAGTGCGAATCACTTCGATATATGAAACAGGGACATCAAAGAACAATAGTCTGACTGTCATCAGAAAACCTTCAGCTCAAGAACTCTGAACTTGACAAGTACACAACTGTAAGAGCTTGGATCACTGAGGCACCATAATCAGGAAAGAACTAGGAGATGATACTGAAAGAGACGCAAATCTTCTTTAATCTCTCAACTGATTTAGAAATTAGCCGATTTCCTGAAGACCTTCAGAACTGAAACACAACCAAACTCTGCTTCAACCTTCTCAATCAGACAGATGATCATCGGCACTCGAACGTCTAGATCACAACCATAACTCCAGATCAATGATTGCAAACTTTCAAAGTTCTAGTTGATCAGGCCAGAACAATGATAGAAAGCACTCAAAGAGCTAGCATCCACAAGAACCAGAATACTGACGGATAGCTCTCAACACTCTAAGTGATCAGTTCAGAAGACTGATAAAAACCAGTCAACGGTCTAGCTCCCACAAGGAAAAACTCCAGAAAAACGATTGCAGAAGCTCAGGTGTCTAACCAATCCAGCCGAAAACAAAATCCGATCATCCACAGTCTGAATAACAATATCAAATCCGGCTTATCTTCAAAGAATCTGATCAGTGGGGAAATGAGAGAAATTCAACTTGCAATTTGTAGTCGATTCCCGAAACAACTTCAGAGACAGAAAATAATCAAGAATTGATTCAATCTTCTTAAACAGTCAGATGACAAGAACCACCATCAAAACTTCAGTGCTGATAAGCGCAAAAGCCACGACAACAATGAGTGGTTACAACAATGTCGCCCACAAGAAACCGTACACTCATTGAAGCTGGTGAGGGGGAGGGAACTGCTAAAGAACTAGATTCTGAAGAAAAGAAAGCAGGAAATCAACCTTCCGAATAATCCAACTGAATACAAAACTCAATCACCGACGTCCCGAAATCGTTACAAATCTGACTTGGCTTCAAAGGGTTTGGAACAGTTGAGGGAATGATAGAAATTCAATTTTCAAGAAATGAAAATTTGAATTTTAGGCTTTTATTGGGCTTTTTAGAAAAAAAGAAAAAAAATATAGAGATGGAAAAATTGGCCGGTTAAGCACAGGGATTTCTGAAGCTAACTGGAACTGGATTGGATTGGATCTGGATTATTACAAACAATTGATAATCAATCTTGGGCCAACTTGAACTTCAAGGCTCAATAAGAAAATGAGGCCCAACTTAATAAATCTTGCAAGCTCGATTGATCCTTTGATCTTGAACATACATCAGAAAAATAAATTCTAAACTGGATATGACATTTCAGCTCTACAAATAAATGTCTCTACAAAAAGTACTGATAAAGAAGCTCTCTTGATCTCAAACCACCTCATTGCAAATCATGTGCAAAGCACATGTCTCGAGACATAATCTTGACACTCGGAATATTAGATTTAACTACCAGTCTCGAAATATTGGTCAAAAATGCATTCTTGGTCAAAATACAATATTGCTAAGTCAACTCTTATGAGAGGAAAAAGAATAAATCTGATTCATATGAGTTTCTCATGCATGGCTTATGCGAGACCCATGCAAGCCATGTGATGAACACATGCTGACGTCAACCACAAGCATAATGCTTGCATCATCTCATATATGACATCTGAAGAATGATCTCTTGAGATAAGAGACCACGTGCCATCTGGACAAAAGCTTCTAGCCACATATTTAAGAGAGTTGACCACAATCACTGCATACACCATGTGCTTTCATATACGCCTACAGAACAGACGCGCTCTGACGCGCTCTCAGGCTTGCTCATTCATTCTCACGCGCCGACAAAAGCTGAACCAAGATGCCATGCGTCAGACAAAAGCTTATCTCGAGTTGACCATTTATTCAAAAAGCTTATCTCGAGTTGACAAAAGCTCCCACGTGCTAACCATTTGTTCAAGCTGGCCGAAATTTAAATGAGAAAGAGAGTGTTGACCAACTTATCTCAGTTGACCAAGTACAATTTTGTTGACTGACTTTATTAGGCAAATAGTACAGCTCGAGACAATTATAGTACACTCGCGACATGTCTTGAGAAACTCAAAAATGGCTCGAACTTACAAAAATAGGCTCGAAAATTGAAACTTTTGACTTTTTATGCTCGAGACATTTACACTTCACCCCAAAATTACTATTTTTGGACTCGAGACATCAGATCTGACCAAAAATATCCATTTTTGGCTCGAGACATAAGAAGATCAGACCCGAGACATATGAATCTTCACCCAAAACCTCCATTAGAGGACCTCTATTGATGAACTTCGAACAAAACCTCGAAAATTCATCAATTTATGCTTAAAAATCATCAAAACTACATGTTTAAGCACCAAAAACTCAACTCTATCAACATATGAACACGAATCAAGATCCAAAACATGAAATCTTCATTATCTTCAAGCTCCAATCCAAATTTCACCATTTTTGCTCCAAACTTCAAAAATCCAAAATAAACCTCCAATTGCTTGATTTCTAAGGATCGAAATGAATAATCCAATTCGTTCCGGCCCTGATACCACTTGATAGAACAAGAAATCAAGAACAATTAGGAGGAGAGAGAGAATGAGAATCATGAGCTTGATATTATTCAACCATGGAAGAACTAGTTACAAACTACACCTTGGAAAACACACACAAACTCACTAGACGACTCTCATAACTCTCTCAATATATTGCCTTTCCATCTCTATATATACCTCTACACTATAGCCCTCAATCTATACAACAAATTACATTTTAAGCCCTCCCTTTCTTTTATTTACAATAGAATGATTCCTAATAAAACTTTCACATATAAGGACATTTTATGTCCTAACAAGGCTGCCCCATTTGCAGGTTAGACGGTTTGGTTAACCGAATCTAGTAATGGTCGATTTCAATTATTTTTTTTACCACATTGGTTAATCGAATAGTAATTTATACTATTATTTTATATAATTTAATTCTAGATGAAGTGATTCGAACATATATAAATGATAACATTAGGTGCATTTCTTATCTTGAAACTAAGAGAACAAGAAATTGATATATATATATATATATATAATATATATTTAACGAAATCATCAAAAAGTATTAACAGTTCTTGTAGTAATAGAAGAGTCAATGTGCAGGAGAAAGTAGATTTTAAAATTAATAATATCCTTTTATCCAATCTTACTTATTTATCAAATCAATTTTTTAAAAAGGAAGGAAGACAAGAACATTAAAAGCCATATATAAAAACTATATATTCGTTATTAATATCAATTAATTTCAAAGATATATGTATTTATAAGCTTTTAACATATTTAAATTTTGAGAAACTATTTAAGGGCTATTTGCTGACCCATAATTTAACAAAACACATTTGAGGAGTTCACTTCCAACAAATCCTTACAATCTTCGATTCACGTAAAACACGAACATCATCTAATATGGGTTTAGCAAGCAAGAATGTTGCAACATTTGTGTTGGTTGTGATGGTTATTCTTTGCATTACCAGCACAGTTGTTATAGGTTTGTTTTCCATGCTTCTACCATATCATATATTTGAATTTCCTCCATTTCATATGAATATACTTTTTCAGTGGCATATAAATAAAACTCGCACTAACAAAACTTTTTTTTCAAATTCACCAAGCAATATTAGATATATGTACATACTCCAACAAACACATGTGATCCTCTCTCCCTACCACCCATGTTCGTTAGAGAATGTATGAATCCTTCAAATGTGATGAATCTCTAGATGAGCCAATTTTATCTCTAATTATCGAAGAATGTACACATAATTTGGATACTTTGGCACTTATTGAACAAAACAGTTTTAGGTTTAGGTTTTGTGTGCCACACTCATAATTAAAAAAATATGGAATTATGAAATGTTCTCATAGTTGATATGCGCAACATTATTTGATATAAGTTTAGCAAGCTATAATGGCAAAACCGTGGTATTGTTTTCTTTGTAATTATTTGGGTACATTACTTCAAGTTGTATATATATGTCTCTTCCATGTAAGATTATATTTGTATTTTAATTACATTGGATGCTAATCGAATATGTTATTGCACAGCAGGTCACCGAGAGGAGGTCTTCATTGGACCATGCAACGATGGTTCGGATTGCGCGCAAAGTTGTCATAGCCAAAGCATGGATTATGCGTTTTGCATACCACCGCCAACCGCTAAATGTTTTTGTTACAGACGTTAATGGAACAATTATTATTAACGTCTATCAAACTTTGTTTGGTATCATATATCTATAATAAAAATGTTTTATCTCTAGTCTTTCATGTCCTTCTTTTATCAATCTCAATAAAGTAAATAATATATATATGTGTGTGTGTTATGTTAAATCCTTACATCTGAAAAAAATTAAAAAAAATTGTTGTTTAAGTCGATCTTTTTGTTAGCTTGGCCATTATAATTAATTAAAAAGATAGCAAAATTAGTCTCAAAATTTAAAAATGACATATTTCCATTAAAGAGGCCACCAAGTAACATCCCAGTCTATTACATACCATCGTGACTTTTCTTACAAATACCTACGCTATGAGTGTGAGAGGAACCCTTTCAAGCTGGTTTTGATAATGAATTGCAACAATATGGACCAAAAATGTAGTTTGATTTTTAACATCAACAACTCCAAATTTCGACGATGACATTTCTTTTTTATATTTATTATTACGATCTACTATTGTTTTTCATTTAATCTTGATGAATTCTTTTATTTAGAAAATATGAAGAAAAGCTTCAATCACATATTAATATACGACAAGTGTGATTGCATTCTACAAACAATTAATAACGTTTAACTATATAAATTTGCATGTGTACACGATGGTTCAAATGGAAATTATGTTAACATACAATTCTTAACATTTCTTAATATAAAAAAAATGATGTTCAACTACTATAAAAACAACAAACATTAACATGCAAAACAAATTAACATATAACGCTTAACATTTCTTTATTATTTGGTTTTGATGTATGTATATATATATATTACGTAGGCTCATGTTTACGTGAGACCCAAGTTGTTTTCGTGAGACCGATGAGATTAAAATTTTACAAATGAAACTTCACAGCAAAACATTGTGTAATAAAAAAAAAATCGAACTTTTATAGAAAAAAATTGTGAACGTAACCTTGACAGTCAGGGTTGTCCTTGGGCATGAAAACCAAATGGACGTCAATCTAGGCCTAACAACATTATTACTATTAAAAAAGTTTAAAAGTAGTAATATCAAGACTTGAACCCTAAACCTCTAAGATATCTAAATACTTCTTTACGACTAAGATATTAAAGTCATTGATATTTTCCGACTATTTTTACTTTATTACTTATTTTTACTTTTTATACTTCTTTTATCGACTTTTGTCTTGTTTTCATAGAAACAACTATTTATCTTAATTAAACAAACAAAATAAATCATATCCAATAATATAACTTTGTTTGAAAACATAAGATAACATTTAAAAGTTTTTCCTTCTTACACAATTTGTATTATCAAAATTTACATCTATTTAGATTACATATTTAATTTCAACACCGAACCACAAAGATCTTTTGCTATATATTTTAAAATCAAACATTATATGAAATAATGTAAATTACTACATAATTTTAACCCTTTTATGTGATTTTCATAATCGAAAATATGATTCTCGGAAGTATTACTTAGTTTGTCTTGTGTTTTTTATTCGACGATGAATATCGGTAAATGCAGTTTTGTTGTCTCGCAGAGTTTGGTTGTTTGCTTAAGTTTATATTGTGTTGTTTATACTACATAACACATGTAACTCATTAACTATATTTAGATATTTAAAAATATGTTACAAATATTATATTAAGTTTTCCTATGATGAGTTTTAGTAAAAAAATCAAAATTTGGAAGGAAACATTGAAAATGTTTTGTTAGCTGATTGCGGATCCAGAAACTTAGGTGACTAGGCTGCTTAGGGATTTAAAAAAGGTTAACATTGAATAAGCCACCCGAATCAAAACGATTTCAGGATACCCCATTTGCAGGTTAGACGGTTTGGTTAACCGAATCTAGTAATGGTCGATTTCGATTATTTTTTTACCACATTGGTTAACCGAATAGTAATTTATACTATTATTTTATATAATTTAATTCTAGATCAAGTGATTCGAACATATATAAATGATAACATTAGGTGCATTTCTTATCTTGAAACTAAGAGAACAAGAAATTGATATAATATATATATATATTTTAACGAAATCATCAAAAAGTATTAACAGTTCTTGTAGTAATAGAAGAGTCAATGTGCAGGAGAAAGTAGATTTTAAAATTAATAATATCCTTTTATCCAATCTTACTTATTTATCAAATCAATTTTTTAAAAAGGAAGGAAGACAAGAACATTAAAAGCCATATATAAAAACTATATATTCGTTATTAATATCAATTAATTTCAAAGATATATGTATTTATAAGCTTTTAACATATTTAAATTTTGAGAAACTATTTAAGGGCGATTTGCTGACCCACCCATAATTTAACAAAACACATTTGAGGAGTTCACTTCCAACAAATCCTTACAATCTCCGATTCACGTAAAACACGAACATCATCTAATATGGGTTTAGCAAGCAAGAATGTTGCAACATTTGAGTTGGTTGTGATGGTTATTCTTTGCATTACCAGCACAGTTGTTATAGGTTTGTTTTCCATGCTTCTACCATATCATATATTTGAATTTCCTCCATTTCATATGAATATACTTTTTCAGTGGCATATAAATAAAACTCGCACTAACAAAACTTTTTTTTTCAAATTCACCAAGCAATATTAGATATATGTACATACTCCAACAAACACATGTGATCCTCTCTCCCTACCACCCATGTTCGTTAGAGAATGTATGAATCCTTCAAATGTGATGAATCTCTAGATAAGCCAATTTTATCTCTAATTATTGAAGAATGTACACATAATTTGGATACTTTGACACTTATTGAACAAAACAGTTTTAGGTTTAGGTTTTGTGTGCCACACTCATAATTAAAAAAATATGGAATTATGAAATGTTCTCATAGTTGATATGCGCAACATTATTTGATATAAGTTTAGCAAGCTATAATGGCAAAACCGTGGTATTGTTTTCTTTGTAATTATTTGGGTACATTACTTCAAGTTGTATATATATGTCTCTTCCATGTAAGATTATATTTGTATTTTAATTACATTGGATGCTAATCGAATATGTTATTGCACAGCAGGTCACCGAGAGGAGGTCTTCATTGGACCATGCAACGATGGTTCGGATTGCGCGCAAAGTTGTCATAGCCAAAGCATGGATTATGCGTTTTGCATACCACCGCCAACCGCTAAATGTTTTTGTTACAGACGTTAATGGAACAATTATTATTAACGTCTATCAAACTTTGTTTGGTATCATATATCTATAATAAAAATGTTTTATCTCTAGTCTTTCATGTCCTTCTTTTATCAATCTCAATAAAGTAAATAATATATATATGTGTGTGTGTTATGTTAAATCCTTACATCTGAAAAAAATTAAAAAAAATTGTTGTTTAAGTCGATCTTTTTGTTAGCTTGGCCATTATAATTAATTAAAAAGATAGCAAAATTAGTCTCAAAATTTAAAAATGACATATTTCCATTAAAGAGGCCACCAAGTAACATCCCAGTCAATTACATACCATCGTGACTTTTCTTACAAATACCTACGCTATGAGTGTGAGAGGAACCCTTTCAAGCTGGTTTTGATAATGAATTGCAACAATATGGACCAAAAATGTAGTTTGATTTTTAACATCAACAACTCCAAATTTCGACGATGACATTTCTTTTTTATATTTATTATTACGATCTACTATTGTTTTTCATTTAATCTTGATGAATTCTTTTATTTAGAAAATATGAAGAAAAGCTTCAATCACATATTAATATACGACAAGTGTGATTGCATTCTACAAACAATTAATAACGTTTAACTATATAAATTTGCATGTGTACACGATGGTTCAAATGGAAATTATGTTAACATACAATTCTTAACATTTCTTAATATAAAAAAATGATGTTCAACTACTATAAAAACAACAAACATTAACATGCAAAACAAATTAACATATAACGCTTAACATTTCTTTATTATTTGGTTTTGATGTATGTATATATATATATTACGTAGGCTCATGTTTACGTGAGACCCAAGTTGTTTTCGTGAGACCGATGAGATTAAAATTTTACAAATGAAACTTCACAGCAAAACATTGTGTAAATAAAAAAAAAATCGAACTTTTATAGAAAAAAATTGTGAACGTAACCTTGACAGTCAGTGTTGTCCTTGGGCATGAAAACCAAATGGACGTCAATCTAGGCCTAACAACATTATTACTATTAAAAAAGTTTAAAAGTAGTAATATCAAGACTTGAACCCTAAACCTCTAAGATATCTAAATACTTCTTTACGACTAAGATATTAAAGTCATTGATATTTTCCGACTATTTTTACTTTATTACTTATTTTTACTTTTTATACTTCTTTTATCGACTTTTGTCTTGTTTTCATAGAAACAACTATTTATCTTAATTAAACAAAACAAAATAAATCATATCCAATAATATAACTTTGTTTGAAAACATAAGATAACATTTAAAAGTTTTTCCTTCTTACACAATTTGTATTATCAAAATTTACATCTATTTAGATTACATATTTAATTTCAACACCGAACCACAAAGATCTTTTGCTATATATTTTAAAATCAAACATTATATGAAATAATGTAAATTACTACATAATTTTAACCCTTTTATGTGATTTTCATAATCGAAAATATGATTCTCGGAAGTATTACTTAGTTTGTCTTGTGTTTTTTATTCGACGATGAATATCGGTAAATGCAGTTTTGTTGTCTCGCAGAGTTTGGTTGTTTGCTTAAGTTTATATTGTGTTGTTTATACTACATAACACATGTAACTCATTAACTATATTTAGATATTTAAAAATATGTTACAAATATTATATTAAGTTTTCCTATGATGAGTTTTAGTAAAAAAATCAAAATTTGGAAGGAAACATTGAAAATGTTTTGTTAGCTGATTGCGGATCCAGAAACTTAGGTGACTAGGCTGCTTAGGGATTTAAAAAAGGTTAACATTGAATAAGCCACCCGAATCAAAACGATTTCAGGATACCCCATTTGCAGGTTAGACGGTTTGGTTAACCGAATCTAGTAATGGTCGATTTCGATTATTTTTTTACCACATTGGTTAACCGAATAGTAATTTATACTATTATTTTATATAATTTAATTCTAGATCAAGTGATTCGAACATATATAAATGATAACATTAGGTGCATTTCTTATCTTGAAACTAAGAGAACAAGAAATTGATATATATATATATATATATATTTAACGAAATCATCAAAAAGTATTAACAGTTCTTGTAGTAATAGAAGAGTCAATGTGCAGGAGAAAGTAGATTTTAAAATTAATAATATCCTTTTATCCAATCTTACTTATTTATCAAATCAATTTTTTAAAAAGGAAGGAAGACAAGAACATTAAAAGCCATATATAAAAACTATATATTCGTTATTAATATCAATTAATTTCAAAGATATATGTATTTATAAGCTTTTAACATATTTAAATTTTGAGAAACTATTTAAGGGCGATTTGCTGACCCACCCATAATTTAACAAAACACATTTGAGGAGTTCACTTCCAACAAATCCTTACAATCTTCGATTCACGTAAAACACGAACATCATCTAATATGGGTTTAGCAAGCAAGAATGTTGCAACATTTGTGTTGGTTGTGATGGTTATTCTTTGCATTACCAGCACAGTTGTTATAGGTTTGTTTTCCATGCTTCTACCATATCATATATTTGAATTTCCTCCATTTCATATGAATATACTTTTTCAGTGCATATAAATAAAACTCGCACTAACAAAACTTTTTTTTTCAAATTCACCAAGCAATATTAGATATATGTACATACTCCAACAAACACATGTGATCCTCTCTCCCTACCACCCATGTTCGTTAGAGAATGTATGAATCCTTCAAATGTGATGAATCTCTAGATAAGCCAATTTTATCTCTAATTATTGAAGAATGTACACATAATTTGGATACTTTGGCACTTATTGAACAAAACAGTTTTAGGTTTAGGTTTTGTGTGCCACACTCATAATTAAAAAAATATGGAATTATGAAATGTTCTCATAGTTGATATGCGCAACATTATTTGATATAAGTTTAGCAAGCTATAATGGCAAAACCGTGGTATTGTTTTCTTTGTAATTATTTGGGTACATTACTTCAAGTTGTATATATATGTCTCTTCCATGTAAGATTATATTTGTATTTTAATTACATTGGATGCTAATCGAATATGTTATTGCACACCAGGTCACCGAGAGGAGGTCTTCATTGGACCATGCAACGATGGTTCGGATTGCGCGCAAAGTTGTCATAGCCAAAGCATGGATTATGCGTTTTGCATACCACCGCCAACCGCTAAATGTTTTTGTTACAGACGTTAATGGAACAATTATTATTAACGTCTATCAAACTTTGTTTGGTATCATATATCTATAATAAAAATGTTTTATCTCTAGTCTTTCATGTCCTTCTTTTATCAATCTCAATAAAGTAAATAATATATATATGTGTGTGTGTTATGTTAAATCCTTACATCTGAAAAAAATTAAAAAAAATTGTTGTTTAAGTCGATCTTTTTGTTAGCTTGGCCATTATAATTAATTAAAAAGATAGCAAAATTAGTCTCAAAATTTAAAAATGACATATTTCCATTAAAGAGGCCACCAAGTAACATCCCAGTCAATTACATACCATCGTGACTTTTCTTACAAATACCTACGCTATGAGTGTGAGAGGAACCCTTTCAAGCTGGTTTTGATAATGAATTGCAACAATATGGACCAAAAATGTAGTTTGATTTTTAACATCAACAACTCCAAATTTCGACGATGACATTTCTTTTTTATATTTATTATTACGATCTACTATTGTTTTTCATTTAATCTTGATGAATTCTTTTATTTAGAAAATATGAAGAAAACCTTCAATCACATATTAATATACGACAAGTGTGATTGCATTCTACAAACAATTAATAACGTTTAACTATATAAATTTGCATGTGTACACGATGGTTCAAATGGAAATTATGTTAACATACAATTCTTAACATTTCTTAATATAAAAAAAAATGATGTTCAACTACTATAAAAACAACAAACATTAACATGCAAAACAAATTAACATATAACGCTTAACATTTCTTTATTATTTGGTTTTGATGTATGTATATATATATATATACGTAGGCTCATGTTTACGTGAGACCCAAGTTGTTTTCGTGAGACCGATGAGATTAAAATTTTACAAATGAAACTTCACAGCAAAACATTGTGTAAATAAAAAAAAATCGAACTTTTATAGAAAAAAATTGTGAACGTAACCTTGACAGTCAGGGTTGCCTTGGGCATGAAAACCAAATGGACGTCAATCTAGGCCTAACAACATTATTACTATTAAA
Organism: Centaurea solstitialis; assembly: GCA_030169165.1. Taxonomy (NCBI): domain Eukaryota; kingdom Viridiplantae; phylum Streptophyta; class Magnoliopsida; order Asterales; family Asteraceae; genus Centaurea; species Centaurea solstitialis. Next base: position 17,725,380 of record CM058043.1, read on the forward strand.
AAAGTTTAAAAGTAGTAATATCAAGACTTGAACCCTAAACCTCTAAGATATCTAAATACTTCTTTACGACTAAGATATTAAAGTCATTGATATTTTCCGACTATTTTACTTTATTACTTATTTTTACTTTTTATACTTCTTTTATCGACTTTTGTCTTGTTTTCATAGAAACAACTATTATCTTAATTAAACAAAACAATAATCTATCCAATAATATAACTTTGTTTAAAAACATAAGATAACTTTAAAATTTTCCTTTTACACAATTTGTATTATCAAAATTACATCTATTTAGATTACATATTTATTTCAACCCGAACACAAAGATCTTTGTAATATTTTAAAATCAAATTATAGAATAATGTAAATTACTACATAATTTTAACCTTTTATGTATTTTCTAATCGAAATAGATTCTCGAATATTACTTAGTTGTTTGTGTTTTTATTCGACGATGAATATCGGTAAATGCAGTTTTGTTGTCTCGCAGAGTTTGTTGTTTGCTTAAGTTTATATTGTGGTTGTTTATACTACATAACACATGTAACTCATTAACTATATTTAGATATTTAAAAATAGTTACAAATATTATATTAAGTTTTCCTATGTGAGTTTAGTAAAAAATCAAAATTTGGAAGGAAACATTGAAAATGTTTTGTTAGCTGATTGGGATCCAGAAACTTAGGTGACTAGGCTGCTTAGGGATATAAAAAAGGTTAACATTGAATAAGCCACCCGAATCAAAACGATTTCAGGATACCCCATTTGCAGGTTAGACGGTTTGGTTAACCGAATCTAGTAATGGTCGATTTGATTATTTTTTTACCACATTGGTTAACCGAATAGTAATTTATACTATTATTTTATATAATTTAATTCTAGATCAAGTGATTCGAACATATATAATGATAACATTAGGTGCATTTCTTATCTTGAAACTAAGAGAACAAGAAATTGATATATATATATATATATATATTTAACGAAATCATCAAAAAAGTATTAACATTCATTGTAGTAATAGAAGAGTCAATGTGCAGGAGAAAGTAGATTTTAAAATTAATAATACCTTTTATCCAATCTTACTTATTTATCAAATCAATTTTTTTAAAAAGGAAGGAAGACAAGAACATTAAAAGCCATATATAAAAACTATATATTCGTTATTAATATCAATTAATTTCAAAGATATATGTATTTATAAGCTTTTAACATATTTAAATTTTGAGAAACTATTTAAGGCGATTTGCTGACCACCCATAATTTAACAAAACACATTTGAGGAGTTCACCTTCCCAAAATCCTTACAATCTCGATTCACGTAAACACGAACATCATCTAATATGGGTTTAGCAGCAAGAATGTTGCAACATTTGTGTTGGTTGTGATGGTTATTCTTTGCATTACCAGCACAGTTGTTATAGGTTTGTTTTCCATGCTTCTACCATATCATATATTTGAATTTCCTCCATTTCATATGAATATACTTTTTCAGTGGCATATAAATAAAACTCGCACTAACAAAACTTTTTTTTTCAAATTCACCAAGCAATATTAGATATATGTACATACTCCAACAAACACATGGATCCTCTCTCCCTACCCCCATGTTCTTAGAGAATGTATGAATCCTTCAAATGTGATGAATCTCTAGATAAGCCAATTTTATCTCTAATTATTGAAGAATGTACACATAATTTGGATACTTTGGCACTTATTGAACAAAACAGTTTTAGGTTTAGGTTTTGTGTGCCACACTCATAATTAAAAAAAATATGGAATAATGAAATGTTCTCATAGTTGATATGCGCAACATTATTTGATATAAGTTTAGCAAGCTATAATGCAAAACCGTGGTATTGTTTTCTTTGTAATTATTTGGTACATTACTTCAGTTGTTATATATGTCTCTTCCATGTAAGATTATATTTGTATTTTAATTACATTGGATGCTAATCGAATATGTTATTGCACAGCAGGTCACCGAGATGAGGTCTTCATTGGACCATGCAACGATGGTTCGGATTGCGCGCAAAGTTGTCATAGCCAAAGCATGGATTATGCGTTTTGCATACCACCGCCAACCGCTAAATGTTTTTGTTACAGACGTTAATGGAACAATTATTATTAACGTCTATCAAACTTTGTTGGTATCATATATCTATAATAAAAATGTTTTATCTCTATTCTTTCATGTCCTTCTTTATCAATCTCAATCTCAATAAAGTAAATAATATATATGTGTGTGTGTGTTATGTTAAATCCTTACATCTGAAAAAAAATAAAAAAAATTGTTGTTTAAGTCGATCTTTTTGTTAGCTTGGCCATTATAATTAATTAAAAAGATAGCAAAATAGTCTCAAAATTTAAAAATGACATATTTCCATTAAAGAGGCCACCAAGTAACATCCCAGTCCTTACATACCATCGTGACTTTTCTTACGAATACCTACGCTATGAGTGTGGAGAGAACCCTTTCAAGCTGGTTTTGATAATGAATTGCAACAATATGGACCAAAAATGTAGTTTGATTTTTAACATCAACAACTCCAAATTTCGACGACGACATTTCTTTTTTATATTTATTATTACGATCTACTATTGTTTTTCATTTAATCTTGATGAATTCTTTTATTTAGAAAATATGAAGAAAAGCTTCAATCACATATTAATATACGACAATGTGATTGCATTCTACAAACAATTAATAACGTTTAACTATATAAATTTGCATGTGTACACGATGGTTCAAACGGAAAATTATGTTAACATACAATTCTTAACATTTCTTAATATAAAAAAAATGATGTTCGACTACTATAAAAACAACAAACATTAACATGCAAAACAAATTAACATATAACGCTTAACATTTCTTTATTATTTGGTTTTGATGTATGTATATATATTATATATTACGTAGGCTCATGTTTACGTGAGACCCAAGTTGTTTTCGTGAGACCGATGAGATTAAAATTTTACAAATGAAACTTCACAGCAAAACATTGTGTAAATAAAAAAAATCGAACTTTTATAGAAAAAAATTGTGAACGTAACCTTGACAGTCAGGTTGGCCTTGGGCATCAAAACCAAATGGACGTCAATCTAGGCCTAACAACATTATTACTATTAAAAAAGTTTAAAAGTAGTAATATCAAGACTTGAACCCTAAACCTCTAAGATATCTAAATACTTCTTTACGACTAAGATATTAAAGTCATTGATATTTTCCGACTATATTTATTTATTACTTATTTTTACTTTTTATACTTCTTTTATCGACTTTTGTCTTGTTTTCATAAAAACAACTATTTATCTTAATTAAACAAAATAAAATAAATAATATCCAATAATATAACTTTGTTTGAAAACATAAGATAATATTTAAATAATATCCAATAATTATTTAGTTTGTCATGTGTTTTTTATTCGACGATGAATCTCGGTAAATGCAATTTTGTTGTCTCGCACAGTTTGCTTGTTTGCCTAAGTTTATATTGGGTTGTTTATACTACATAACACATGTTACTCATTAACTATATTTAGATATTTAAAAATACATTACAAATATAATATTAAGTTTTCCTATGTTGAGTTCGGGTAAAAGAATCAAAATTTCGAAGGAAACATTGAAAATGTTTTGTTAGCGTATTGTGAATCCAGAAACTTAGGTGACTAGGCTCCTTAGGGATATAAAAAGGTTAAATTGAATCAGCCACCGAATCAAAACGATTTCAGGATACCCATTTGCGGGTTAGACGGTTTGGTTAACCGAATCTGGTAATGGTCGATTTTGATTAATTTTTTTTACCACAATGGTTAACCGAAAGTTATTTATACTATGATTTTATATAATTTAATTCTAGATGAAGTGATTCGAAAATATATGAAGGATAACGTTAGGTGCATTTCTTATCTTAAACTAAGAGAACAAGAAATTGATATATATATATATATATATATATTTAACGAAATCATCAACAAGTATTAACATTATAGCAAGCTTGCAAATTCTTATAGTAATAGAAGAGTCAATGTAGAGGAGAAAGTAGATTTTAAAATTAATAATCACCTTTTATCCAATCTAACTTATTTATCAAATCAATTTTTTTAAAAAGGAAGGAAGACAAGAACATTAATAGCCTTATATAAAACCTATATATTCGTTATTAATATCAGTTAATTTCAAAGATATATGTATTTATGAGCTTTTAACATATTTAAATGTTGAGAAACTATTTAATGGCGATTTGCTGACCCATAATTTACCAAAACACATTTGAGGAGTTCCCTTCCGGCAAAACCTTACAATCTTCGATTCACGTATAACACGAACATCATCTAACATGGGTTTAGCTAGCAAGAATGTTGCAACATTTGTGTTGGTTGTGATGGTTATTCTTTGCATTACAAGCGCAGTGTTATAGGTTTGTTTTCCATGCTTCTACCATATCATATATTTGAATTTCCTCCATTTCATACGAATATACTTTTTCAGTGGCATATAAATAAAACTCGCACTAACAAAACTTTTTTCAAATTCACCAAGCAATATTAGATATATGTACATACTCCAACAAACACACGCGATCCTCTCTCCCTACCCCCAGTGTTCATTAGGGAATTTATGATTGCTTCAAATGTGATGAATCTCTAGATAAACCAACTTTACCTCCAATTATTAAAGAATGTACACATAATTTGGATACTTTTGGCACTTATTGAACAAAATAGTTTTAGGTTTAGGTTTGTGTGCCACGCTCGTAATTAAAAAAAATATGGAATAATAAAATGTTCTCATAGTTGATATGCAGAACATTATTTGATATAAGTTTAGCAAGCTATAATGTCAAAACCATGGTATTGTTTTCTTTGTAATTATTTGGCTACATACTTCGTGTTGTATATATGTCTCTTCCATGTAAGATTATATTTGTATTTTAATTACATTGGATGCTAATCGAATATGTTATTGCACAGCAGGTCACCGAGATGAGGTCTTCATTGGACCATGCAACGATGGTTCGGATTGCGCACAGAGTTGTCATAGCCAAAGCATGGATTATGCGTTTTGCATACCACCGCCAACTGCTAAATGTTTTTGTTACAGACGTTAATGGAACAATTATTATTAACGTCTATCAAACTTTGCTTGGTATCATATATCTATAATAAAAATGTTTTATCTCTATTCTTTCATGCCTTCTTTTATCAATCTCAATCTCAATAAAGTAAATAATATATGTGTGTGTGTGTTATGTTAAATCCTTACATCTGAAAAAAAATAAAAAAAAAATTGTTGTTTAAGTCGATCTTTTTGTTAGCTTTGCCATTATAATTAATTAAAAAGATAGCAAAATAGTCTCAAAATTTAAAAATGACATATTTCCATTAAAGAGGCCACCAAGTAACATCCCAGTCTCTTACATACCATCGTGACTTTTCTTACAAATACCTACGCTATGAGTGTGAGAGAAACCCTTTCAAGCTGGTTTTGATAATGAATTGCAACAATATGGACCAAAAATGTAGTTTGATTTTTAACATCAACAACTCCAAATTTCGACGACGACATTTCTTTTTTATATTTATTATTACGATCTACTATTGTTTTTCATTTAATCTTGATGAATTCTTTTATTTAGAAAATATGAAGAAAAGCTTCAAGCACATATTAATATACGACAAGTGTGATTGCATTCTACAAACAATTAATAACGTTTAACTATATAAATTTGCATGTGTACACGATGGTTCAAACGGAAAATTATGTTAACATACAATTCTTAACATTTCTTAATATAAAAAAAATGATGTTCGACTACTATAAAAACAACAAACATTAACATGCAAAACAAATTAACATATAACGCTTAACATTTCTTTATTATTTGGTTTTGATGTATGTATATATATATATATATATTACGTAGCTCATGTTTACGTGAGACCCAAGTTGTTTTCGTGAGACCGGTGAGATTAAAATTTTACAAATGAAACTTCATAGCAAAACATTGTGTAAATAAAAAAAATCGAACTTTTATAGAAAAAAATTGTGAACGTAACCTTCACAGTCAGGGTTGGCCTTGGGCATCAAAACCAAATGGACGTCAATCTAGGCCTAACAACATTATTACTATTAAAAAAGTTTAAATGTAGTAATATCAAGACTTGAACCCTAAACCTCTAAGATATCTAAATACTTCTTAACGACTAAGATATTAAAGTCATTGATATTTTCCGACTATATTTACTTTATTACTTATTTTTACTTTTTATACTTCTTTTATCGACTTTTGTCTTGTTTTCATAAAAACAACTATTTATCTTAATTAAACAAAATAAAATAAATAATATCCAATAATATAACTTTGTTTGAAAACATAAGATAATATTTAAATAATATCCAATAATATCCAATAATTATTTAGTTTGTCATGTGTTTTTTATTCGACGATGAATCTCGGTAAATGCAATTTTGTTGTCTCGCACAGTTTGTGTTAGGACCAAATTGTCCTAATTAGAAAGTTTTATTAAGGAAGCTTTGAGAGGGATTAATTAGTGTTTAATTAGCTAGTTAATTAGTATTGGGCTTGGGCTTGGGCTTTTGTGTAATGGACCTATATATAAGGTCTAGGGTTTGGAAAGGAAGTGTGTGTGAAATCATTTCCTATGAGAGTCGACTAGGTGTTTTAGTGTGTGTGTTCTTGTGTTCTTGAAAGCTTTCACTAATAAACAAGAACTTTGCATTTTCATCTCTTTGATTCTCTTCTTTATCATCTCGTTGTTTGATTGTTTGGACCTCACAAATGGTATCAGAGCCAAACAAATCATTAGATTTGTTTGTTCCTATTGAATCAAACAACTTGAGATGTTTTTTGTTGGGTTTTGAAACTTTATTTTTTTTTGAAAAGTTTCATTTTTGAGTTTTTGGGGTTTTTGGTGTTTAGATATTGATGAAGATGATGAAAATGGGTGTTTGAGTTGTGTTTTGAAGCATCTTTGAGCTTGAAATGATCTATTTTTCAAGTTGCTTCAGTTTTTGGATCTGGATTGAAGATTTGGGCTGAAAATTCATGTTTTTCGAGTTGGAAAACTTGAATATTCAAGTTTTCCGAGTTGGAAAACTCATATTTTCCGAATCCAAAAAAAAAAAAAATCCGAACCGGATGAATAGTCTTTTCCGATTCGGAAAACCCTATTTTCCGAATCGGAAAAGCAAAAAAAAAAAATCCGAACCGGATGAATAGTGTTTTCCGAACCGGAAAACCCTATTTTCCGAACCGGATGAATAGTAAAAAAAAAAAATTTTGAGTGCCTTTTTGTTCATGCTCAAATTTTGTTAACCTCTTGAACTACCTTGCTGTTCCTATTTTCCGACTCGGGAAACATGAAATACCCTTTCGGGTTTTCAAGGTTTCTCGACTCGCTTTTGAGTCAAGGTTATGTTGAATTTTTGTTAAACTTTCCCAACTCCATTTCCGACTCGGGAGACTGCATTTCCCGACTCGAGTATCATCTTCAGATAAGCCTTCAAGATCATATTCCGCTGCGATCTAGACCCACCCAAATTCAAATACTTGTGATGTTTCAAAACCCCTGTGCTTAAATAGCCACCTTTCTTTCCCAATTGATTCGTAAAGATCACATCAGCCCCGTTTTTAGCCCAAATTCAGTTTTCAATCGTGAAAATTGAATTTCTCTCATTTCCCCAACTGCTCCAGATTTTTTGAAGACATGTCAGATTTGTAACGATTTCAGAACGACGGTGAACAGATTCTGCATTTGGTTAGATTACTCAGAAGCCTGACGCTCTGCAACCACTATTCTAGAGTTTTTCCTCGATGGAATTATTCCTCCTGTCCGGTGGAGTTGAGTTTTTCCTTGGATGCCAGCTTCGGTGAATGGTACTATTGCTACGCGCTCAATTCCTAACCATTTTACCGTTGTGGAGGTTCAGTTGCGATCTAGAATTTTGAGTGACGGTCGTCATCCATCTGACTAAGAAGACTAGATCTGGATCTGATTGCTTGACACTTTGGAAGATTTCAGGAAATCGACTACCTTCTGAGCAGTAGAGAGATCAAAGCAGAGCATCTCGTTCAGTATCTACTCCCAGTTTCTCATTCCATACGGTGTTTCGGTGATCCAAGCTTCGCGTTTACCCAGTTGTGAGCTTATCAGATTTAAAGCTCTTATGCTGAATTCCTGTTCAACAAGGGGTCAAAGACAGAACCTTTATTTTTGCTGATCTGCACGATAACTCACACATGCATCTATTCCTTTGTTTTTCTGGGCGGGAGATCAACATAGTTGGATGAATCAACATGCTCTGGTTCAAGCTGTTGTATTCTGCGGTTATCAGACGTGTCGAGTTATTTACAGGTTGAGCTGTAGTTTGTGCAATCAGTCGCGGTTATTGCAAATCGGATCTGGTCTTTCAGTTGAAACCGAAGATGAAGAGCTACAATCGAGGGGGAGCTTGGAGATCAAAATGTAGCCGAACGCCACTAAGGTTTTCTCACGAAAGCTAGGGGGAGAAGATCAGAGATGCTTCCTTTATAAAACTTTAGGGGGAGATTGTTAGGACCAAATTGTCCTAATTAGAAAGTTTTATTAAGGAAGCTTTGAGAGAGATTAATTAGTGTTTAATTAGCTAGTTAATTAGTATTGGGCTTGGGCTTGGGCTTTTGTGTAATGGACCTATATATAAGGTCTAGGGTTTGGAAAGGAAGTGTGTGTGAAATCATTTCCTATGAGAGTCGACTAGGTGTTTTAGTGTGTGTGTTCTTGTAGTTTTGAAAGCTTTCATTAATAAATTCAAGAACTTTGCATTTTCATCTTTTGATTTCTCTTCTATTCATCTCGTTGTTTGATTGTTTGGACCTCACAGTTTGCTTGTTTGCCTAAGTTTATATTGGGTTGTTTATACTACATAACACATGTTACTCATAACTATATTTAGATATTTAAAAATACGTTACAAATATAATATTAAGTTTTCCTATGTTGAGTTCGGGTAAAAGAATCAAAATTTCGAAGGAAACATTGAAAATGTTTTGTTAGCGTATTGTGAATCCAGAAAATTAGGTGACTAGGCTCCTTAGGGATATAAAAAAGGTTAAAATTGAATCAGCCACCCGAATCAAAACGATTTCAGGATACCCCATTTGCGGGTTAGACGGTTTGGTTAACCGAATCTGGTAATGGTCATTTTGATTAATTTTTTTTACCACAATGGTTAACCGAATAGTTATTTATACTATGATTTTATATAATTTACTTCTAGATGAAGTGATTCGAACATATATGAAGGATAACGTTAGGTGCATTTCTTATCTTAAACTAAGAGAACAAGAAATTGATATATATATATATATATATATTTAACGAAATCATCAACAAGTATTAACATTATAGCAAGCTTGCAAATTCTTATAGTAATAGAAGAGTCAATGTAGAGAAGAAAGTAGATTTTAAAATTAATAATCACCTTTTATCCAATCTAACTTATTTATCAAATCAATTTTTTTAAAAAGGAAGGAAGACAAGAACATTAATAGCCTTATATAAAATCTATATATTCGTTATTAATATCAGTTAATTTCAAAGATATATGTATTTATGAGCTTTTAACATATTTAAATGTTGAGAAACTATTTAATGGCGATTTGCTGACCCATAATTTACCAAAACACATTTGAGGAGTTCCCTTCCGGCAAAACCTTACAATCTTCGATTCACGTATAACACGAACATCATCTAACATGGGTTTAGCTAGCAAGAATGTTGCAACATTTGTGTTGGTTGTGATGGTTATTCTTTGCATTACAAGAGCAGTTGTTATAGGTTTGTTTTCCATGCTTCTACCATATCATATATTTGAATTTCCTCCATTTCATACGAATATACTTTTTCAGTGGCATATAAATAAAACTCGCACTAACAAAACTTTTTTTTCAAATTCACCGAGCAATATTAGATATATGTACATACTACGACAAACACACGCGATCCTCTCTCCCTACCCCCAGTGTTCATTAGGGAATTTATGATTGCTTCAAATGTGATGAATCTCTAGATAAACCAATTTTACCTCTAATTATTGAAGAATGTACACATAATTTGGATACTTTTGGCACTTATTGAACAAAATAGTTTTAGGTTTAGGTTTGTGTGCCACGCTCGTAATTAAAAAAAATATGGAATAATAAAATGTTCTCATAGTTGATATGCAGAACATTATTTGATATAAGTTTAGCAAGCTATAATGTCAAAACCGTGGTATTGTTTTCCTTGTAATTATTTGGCTACATTACTTCGTGTTGTATATATGTCTCTTCCATGTAAGATTATATTTGTATTTTAATTACATTGGATGCTAATCGAATATGTTATTGCACAGCAGGTCACCGAGATGAGGTCTTCATTGGACCATGCAACGATGGTTCGGATTGCGCACAGAATTGTCATAGCCAAAGCATGGATTATGCGTTTTGCATACCACCGCCAACTGCTAAATGTTTTTGTTACAGACGTTAATGGAACAATTATTATTAACGTCTATCAAACTTTGCTTGGTATCATATATCTATAATAAAAATGTTTTATCTCTATTCTTTCATGTCCTTCTTTTATCAATCTCAATCTCAATAAAGTAAATAATATATGTGTGTGTGTTATGTTAAATCCTTACATCTGAAAAAAAATAAAAAAAATTGTTGTTTAATTCGATCTTTTTGTTAGCTTGGCCATTATAATTAAATAAAAAGATAGCAAAATAGTCTCAAAATTTAAAAATGACATATTTCCATTAAAGAGGCCACCAAGTAACATCCCAGTCCCTTACATACCATCGTGACTTTTCTTACGAATACCTACGCTATGAGTGTGAGAGAAACCCTTTCAAGCTGGTTTTGATAATGAATTGCAACAATATGGACCAAAAATGTAGTTTGATTTTTAACATCAACAACTCCAAATTTCGACGACGACATTTCTTTTTTATATTTATTATTACGATCTACTATTGTTTTTCATTTAATCTTGATGAATTCTTTTATTTAGAAAATATGAAGAAAAGCTTCAATCACATATTAATATACGACAAGTGTGATTGCATTCTACAAACAATTAATAACGTTTAACTATATAAATTTGCATGTGTACACGATGGTTCAAACGGAAAATTATGTTAACATACAATTCTTAACATCTATATATAATAAAAGAGTAACTAATTGACACGTGTCGCGCTCTGAGTAACTCATTGACACGTGTCGTGCTCTGGTGAGCCATTGCCACATCATATGCATATGTGTCATGTGTCATATGTTGACACATGTTCAAATTTAAAATTATTAAAAATTAATTCAAAATTATCTATTAAATATAACAAACTTTATCTCTATCTATTGGTATGAAGTCATCTATATCTCTATCTCTCTCCCTAAATTGATATTTAAATACTAACCAGATTCAACAAAAACCGTATAAACCTTACTTTTCCATTTAAATTTTCAAGTTCCTCCATTACTCTTTTTGCAAATGTCTTAGGTATGTTCGTGAACCATTTTTCGAATAACATTCATGCATAATTTTTTTTATTATTTGTTTTTGCAATTATTTGAAGAATGGTAAGAAAATTTGTGTCATTGTTTTCTTATGATGAACTAAATCATATGGTTTGATTTTCTCCTCATTTACTTTTTTTAAGTTTTTGATCTACATCAGTACAAATATAACTAAGTTTTCTTCTCCACATTATATAATAATTTATATTTGTATTCATGAAACTAATTGATAAACGTCGTCAAATAGAAAATAAATATTTCATTTTAAATATAATGAAGATAATCATTGAGTTTTAATATAATAGTTAATTAATATTTTTATAACAAATTATTGTTAAACGTATCCATTATTATATTTCAATCCAGGTACACTTTTGTATGTATACCTTTCTCTTTATATGTGAAAGTATATTAACGTCATTTTAAAGTCAAAGATAGTTTATAGTTTGATTTATAAAATGTCTTTGTTATATTTTCGTTGTTGATTATTTGATATCAATTGAATTGAATTAAAAATAAATAAAGTTTGTATTTTTTTTAATATAATTAATGTATTTGATAGAAAATAATATTGATGTTAAAAGATCAATACACAACAATTCATATTTGTAATATAAGGTTTTTAGCATAACTTAATTTCTTGAAATTATCCCGTGTATTACACGGGATCAAAACTAGTTTCTTAATATAAAAAAATGATGTTCGACTACTATAAAAACAACAAACATTAACATGCAAAACAAATTAACATATAACGCTTAACATTTCTTTATTATTTGGTTTTGATGTATGTATATATATATATATATATATATTACGTAGGCTCATGTTTACGTGAGACCCAAGTTGTTTTCGTGAGACCGATGAGATTAAAATTTTACAAATGAAACTTCACAGCAAAACATTGTGTAAATAAAAAAAATTGAACTTTTATAGAAAAAAATTGTGAACGTAACCTTGACAGTCAGGGTTGGCCTTGGGCATCAAAACCAAATGGACGTCAATCTAGGCCTAACAGCATTATTACTATTAAAAAAGTTTAAAAGTAGTAATATCAAGACTTGAACCCTAAACCTCTAAGATATCTAAATACTTCTTTACGACTAAGATATTAAAGTCATTGATATTTTCCGGCGGGCTAGTCATTCCGGAATCCTCTCGACCACCATCAGACTTCGACTTCTCTTGTTGGTTCAGTAGGGTCTGTAAAGCATCCTGAATCTTGCCCATTTCAGTCTGAAAGGCCTCATGAGTAACAAAAGAAACTCTCCTGGTGAGACGTTTCTGGTTCGACGGGTGGTCTTTCGCTCTGCACCCTGCGATTACCTCTAGTCGGTCGCCGAGTTCCTTCAACTGCCGTTGCGGCCTTCCGAGGCCTTCCTCTACCACGACCCTTGCCCCGAGCCGCGGCCGCACGAGTGGGCGACGGTGGAGCCTCGGGGTCCGGTATCACTCTGCTGCGTAAGCTACGTCCAGCCATCGATACTGAAACAGTGGTATAAAATTTAGATAACCCTAAACGACTGGATTTACAGGCAGTGTGAGTGTTCGCATGTATTCACGAGCCCGTGGCTACACTGGCCAGGTGTAAGCACGTTTCCATGGTACACGATAGTCCTCGCACTTCCATACCCGACCATGACTCATAGGCAAAATCCTAATGTCCTAATATCTCAGTTGTGTCCCCAATCCTACAGTTTAAGACTAGGCCCAATCCTGGTCACCTAATTCACTTAAACTAGTGCTCTGATACCAATTTGTAACACCCCAGAACCCATAACGATAATAACATGCATATAATATAATTCCCAGTGATCTAAAACGCAATCTCATAATATTTGGTTCAAAAGTAAATAGCTAAAGAGTGCATGCGGAACATCCCTCCACAGCTGAGATTCTAAATTTAGGATAAACTACTAAACTTCTACCGGTAGAGCTACTCTAGAGGTCTACCTTCTCCTTGCCTCTCACGACACGATCTTTCCCTGAAAAGGTTTGAGATTTTGAAAACGAGGGTTAGACCGAAAGGTCTAGTGAATTCCCTCAAAAACAGTTTAAAACACAATTCCGGCCCGCTGGCCGTAAAATCAGATATCTCAAACAAACAGGAAAGCATCATGAGTAATAAAATCACAATACAACAAACCGGATGGCCGGATCCCCCGGATACACAATTTAAGGAATGACGGACATAGTCCGTGCCTCGCACCATCCCACAATCAACCTTACATGGCCGGATCTCCCCGATTCTCATTTAAGGAGTGACGGACGTAGTCCGTGCCTCACACCACTAAACTTCCCAGGGATGTACGGTCCCATGGTACTCATTACTCACAATGCAATCCCGAAATGTTAAAATAGCATGTATAAGATGATCATCAATATAGCATTCACAACCATTTATAATTTCACAAAATCACATTTATATCATCAAAACATTTGCAGATCGAATGGATATGTTTAAAACAGTAAAAGCAGTCCATTCATTTTCAGGTAAGGGAACTCACCTGAGCTTAACTTGCTGCTTACTCTATCTCCCGGTATTTGTAAAAATTTCTAAGGTATAAGTGATTCGCGCTTAGTGAAACCCACAACTAGGATACCCCCTAGGCAGACTTAGCACGGGGGTTCCGCTACCCGGTTAGCGGACGGGGTCAAAAGGAGCCACCCTTGCGGGTCTGAAGGGCAGCGCCCCTTGAAAAATTTTATTTTTAAGGGGTTAAACTACTATGGAAAAATCCTTCTCCGAAAACTAACTCTACTGACACAGACCTCCCAAAACCCGATTCGGGTAAGGGTAATTCCCGGTTCGGGTAATGGCAATTCCCGATTCGGGAAATGCCAATTCCCGATTCGGGATACAACACACCCGATCCCTTGAAAAATCTGAGTTAGATCCCCAAACCCGATTAAAAGAAACGAGGTCAAAATAACGACTCAACTAGCCAAATTCCCGATTCGGGAAACATAAGTTTCCAATTCGGGAAAGGCATAAGGGGAACAAAACGCAACACAAATCCCAATTCGGGAAACATAATTTCCCGACTCGGGAATCATAAGTCCCGGTTCGGATAACATGATTCCCTGACTCGGGAATCATAAATCCCGATTCGGGTTTTATGATTTCCCAATTCGGGAAACACGACCAGGTTCGAAAAATGATCTAAATCTTGGCGAAAACTGACCCAATTGGATCCAAAGCAATTCTAGAATGTTACCAAACCAATCCTATATCAACCTAGATAAATTTTACGCAAAATAACATCGTAATCTTACCTTGGTGAAGAAATCCGGACCTCGAAGATGGTAATGACTCAAACTTGATCTCCAAGCAACACACACTAAACACACACTAAAAATTTTTCCCCAAAAAGGTAAAAACCCTAGCTTAATACTATAAATAGTATGGGCTAAAAGGCTAAGCCCATACCATTTATGGTATAAGCCCAACTATCAAACTTTACCCAAATTGTCACAATTCACCCCTAAGGCTCAAATTCTTTTCAAAATTGGTCATCTTTAATGAGTGACTAACATTAGTACTAACTTTCTAACTCTGGTCATTACAATTAGGGAATTTATGAGTGCTTCAAATGTGATGAATCTCTAGATAAACCAATTTTACCTCTAATTATTGAAGAATGTACACATAATTTGGATACTTTTGGCACTTATTGAACAAAATAGTTTTAGGTTTAGGTTTGTGTGCCACGCTCGTAATTAAAAAAAATATGGAATAATAAAATGTTCTCATAGTTGATATGCAGAACATTATTTGATATAAGTTTAGCAAGCTATAATGTCAAAACCGTGGTATTGTTTTCTTTGTAATTATTTGGCTACATTACTTCGTGTTGTATATATGTCTCTTCCATGTAAGATTATATTTGTATTTTAATTACATTGGATGCTAATCGAATATGTTATTGCAAGCAGGTCACCGAGATGAGGTCTTCATTGGACCATGCAACGATGGTTCGGATTCGCACAGAGTTGTCAAAGCCAAAGCATGGATTATGCGTTTTGCATACCACCGCCAACTGCTAAATGTTTTTGTTACAGACGTTAATGGAACAATTATTATTAACGTCTATCAAACTTTGCTTGGTATCATATATCTATAATAAAAATGTTTTATCTCTATTCTTTCATGTCCTTCTTTTATCAATCTCAATCTCAATAAAGTAAATAATATATGTGTGTGTGTGTTATGTTAATCCTTACATCTGAAAAAAAAATAAAAAAAATTGTTGTTTAATCGATCTTTTTGTTAGCTTGGCCATTATAATTAATAAAAAGATAGCAAAATAGTCTCAAAATTTAAAAATGACATATTTCCATTAAAGAGGCCACCAAGTAACATCCCAGTCCCTTACATACCATCGTGATTTTTCTTACGAATACCTACGCTATAAGTGTGAGAGAAACCCTTTCAAGCTGGTTTTGATAATGAATTGCAACAATATGGACCAAAAATGTAGTTTGATTTTTAACATCAACAACTCCAAATTTCGACGACGACATTTCTTTTTTATATTTATTATTACGATCTACTATTGTTTTTCATTTAATCTTGATGAATTCTTTTATTTAGAAAATATGAAGAAAAGCTTCAATCACATATTAATATACGACAAGTGTGATTGCATTCTACAAACAATTAATAACGTTTAACTATATAAATTTGCATGTGTACACGATGGTTCAAACGGAAAATTATGTTAACATACAATTCTTAACATTTCTTAATATAAAAAAATGATGTTCGACTACTATAAAAACAACAAACATTAACATGCAAAACAAATTAACATATAACGCTTAACATTTCTTTATTATTTGGTTTTGATGTATGTATATATATATATATATTACGTAGGCTCATGTTTACGTGAGACCCAAGTTGTTTTCGT
Organism: Centaurea solstitialis; assembly: GCA_030169165.1. Classification (NCBI taxonomy): domain Eukaryota; kingdom Viridiplantae; phylum Streptophyta; class Magnoliopsida; order Asterales; family Asteraceae; genus Centaurea; species Centaurea solstitialis. The sequence continues at coordinate 17,741,866 of CM058043.1, forward strand.
GAGACCGATGAGATTAAAATTTTACAAATGAAACTTCACAGCAAAACATTGTGTAAATAAAAAAAATTGAACTTTTATAGAAAAAAATTGTGAACGTAACCTTGACAGTCAGGGTTGGCCTTGGGCATCAAAACCAAATGGACGTCAATCTAGGCCTAACAACATTATTACTATTAAAAAAGTTTAAAAGTAGTAATATCAAGACTTGAACCCTAAACCTCTAAGATATCTAAATACTTCTTTACGACTAAGATATTAAAGTCATTGATATTTTCCGACTATATTTACTTTATTACTTATTTTTACTTTTTATACTTCTTTTATCGACTTTTGTCTTGTTTTCATAGAAACAACTATTTATCTTAATTAAACAAAATAAAATAAATAATATCCAATAATATAACTTTGTTTGAAAACATAAGATAATATTTAAATAAATAATAATATCCAATAAATCGTAATTATTTAGTTTGTCATGTGTTTTTTTATTCGACGATGAATCTCGGTAAATGCAATTTTGTTGTCTCGCACAGTTTGCTTGTTTGCCTAAGTTTATATTGGGTTGTTTATACTACATAACACATGTTACTCATTAACTATATTTAGATATTTAAAAATACGTTACAAATATAATATTAAGTTTTCCTATGTTGAGTTCGGGTAAAAGAATCAAAATTTCGAAGGAAACATTGAAAATGTTTTGTTAGCGTATTGTGAATCCAGAAACTTAGGTGACTAGGCTCCTTAAGGATATAAAAAAGGTTAAAATTGAATCAGCCACCCGAATCAAAACGATTTCAGGATACCCCATTTGCGGGTTAGACGGTTTGGTTAACCGAATCTGGTAATGGTCTATTTTGATTAATTTTTTTTACCACAATGGTTAACCGAATAGTTATTTATACTATGATTTTTATAATTTAATTCTAGATGAAGTGATTCGAACATATATGAAGGATAACGTTAGGTGCATTTCTTATCTTAAACTAAGAGAACAAGAAATTGATATATATATATATATATTTATTTAACGAAATCATCAACAAGTATTAACATTATAGCAAGCTTGCAAATTCTTATAGTAATAGAAGAGTCAATGTAGAGGAGAAAGTAGATTTTAAAATTAATAATCACCTTTTATCCAATCTAACTTATTTATCAAATCAATTTTTTTAAAAAGGAAGGAAGACAAAAACATTAATAGCCTTATATAAAACCTATATATTCGTTATTAATAACAGTTAATTTCAAAGATATATGTATTTATGAGCTTTTAACATATTTAAATGTTGAAAAACTATTTAATGGCGATTTGCTGACCCATAATTTACCAAAACACATTTGAGGAGTTCCCTTCCGGCAAAACCTTACAATCTTCGATTCACGTATAACACGAACATCACCTAACATGGGTTTAGCTAGCAAGAATGTTGCAACATTTGTGTTGGTTGTGATGGTTATTCTTTGCATTACAAGCGCAGTTGTTATAGGTTTGCTTTCCATGCTTCTACCATATCGTATATTTGAATTTCCTCCATTTCATATGAATATACTTTTTCAGTGGCATATAAATAAAACTCGCACTAACAAAACTTTTTTTTTCAAATTCACCAAGCAATATTAGATATATGTACATACTCCAACAAACACACGCGATCCTCTCTCCCTACCCCCAGTGTTCATTAGGGAATTTATGATTGCTTCAAATGTGATGAATCTCTAGATAAACCAATTTTACCTCTAATTATTGAAGAATGTACACATAATTTGGATACTTTTGGCACTTATTGAACAAAATAGTTTTACGTTTAGGTTTGTGTGCCACGCTCGTAATTAAAAAAAAATATGGAATAATAAAATTTTCTCATAGTTAATATGCAGAACATTATTTGATATAAGTTTAGCAAGCTATAATGTCAAAACCGTGGTATTGTTTTCTTTGTAATTATTTGGCTACATTACTTCGTGTTGTATATATGTCTCTTCCATGTAAGATTATATTTGTATTTTAATTACATTGGATGCTAATCGAATATGTTATTGCACAGCAGGTCACCGAGATGAGGTCTTCATTGGACCATGCAACGATGGTTCGGATTGCGCACAGAGTTGTCATAGCCAAAGCATGGATTATGCGTTTTGCATACCACCGCCAACTGCTAAATGTTTTTGTTACAGACGTTAATGGAACAATTATTATTAACGTCTATCAAACTTTGATTGGTATCATATATCTATAATAAAAATGTTTTATCTCTATTCTTTCATGTCCTTCTTTTATCAATCTCAATCTCAATAAAGTAAATAATATATATGTGTGTGTGTGTTATGTTAAATCCTTACATCTGAAAAAAATAAAAATAAAAATTGTTGTTTAAGTCGATCTTTTTGTTAGCTTGGCCATTATAATTAATTAAAAAGATAGCAAAATAGTCTCAAAATTTAAAATGACATATTTCCATTAAAGAGGCCACCAAGTAACATCCCAGTCCCTTACATACCATCGTGACTTTTCTTACGAATACCTACGCTATGAGTGTGAGAGAAACCCTTTCAAGCTGGTTTTGATAATGAATTGCAACAATATGGACCAAAAATGTAGTTTGATTTTTAACATCAACAACTCCAAATTTCGACGACGACATTTCTTTTTTATATTTATTATTACGATCTACTATTGTTTTTCATTTAATCTTGATGAAATCTTTTATTTAGAAAATATGAAGAAAAGCTTCAATCACATATTAATATACGACAAGTGTGATTGCATTCTACAAACAATTAATAACGTTTAACTATATAAATTTGCATGTGTACACGATGGTTCAAACGGAAAATTATGTTAACATACAATTCTTAACATTTCTTAATATAAAAAAAATGATGTTCGACTACTATAAAAACAACAAACATTAACATGCAAAACAAATTAACATATAACGCTTAACATTTCTTTATTATTTGGTTTTGATGTATGTATATATATATATTACGTAGGCTCATGTTTACGTGAGACCCAAGTTGTTTTTGTGAGACCGATGAGATTAAAATTTTACAAATGAAACTTCACAGCAAAACATTGTGTAAATAAAAAAAATCGAACTTTTATAGAAAAAAATTGTGAACGTAACCTTGACAGTCAGGGTTGGCCTTGGGCATCAAAACCAAATGGACGTCAATCTAGGCCTAACAACATTTTACTATTAAAAAAGTTTAAAAGTAGTAATATCAAGACTTGAACCCTAAACCTCTAAGATATCTAAATACTTCTTTACGACTAAGATATTAAAGTCATTGATATTTTCCGACTATATTTACTCTATTACTTATTTTTACTTTTTATACTTCTTTTATCGACTTTTGTCTTGTTTTCATAAAAACAACTATTTATCTTAATTAAACAAAATAAAATAAATAATATCCAATAATATAACTTTGTTTGAAAACATAAGATAATATTTAAATAATATCCAATAATATCCAATAATTATTTAGTTTGTCATGTGTTTTTTATTCGACGATGAATCTCGGTAAATGCAATTTTGTTGTCTCGCATAGTTTGCTTGTTTGCCTAAGTTTATATTGGGTTGTTTATACTACATAAGACATGTTACTCATTAACTATATTTAGATATTTAAAAATACGTTACAAATATAATATTAAGTTTTCCTATGTTGAGTTCGGGTAAAAGAATCAAAATTTCGAAGGAAACATTGAAAATGTTTTGTTAGCGTATTGTGAATCCAGAAACTTAGGTGACTAGGCTCCTTAGGGATATAAAAAAGGTTAAATTGAATCAGCCACCCGAATCAAAACGATTTCAGGATACCCCATTTGCGGGTTAGACGGTTTGGTTAACCGAATCTGGTAATGGTCGATTTTGATTAATTTTTTTTACCACAATGGTTAACCGAATAGTTATTTATACTATGATTTTATATAATTTAATTCTAGATGAAGTGATTCGAACATATATGAAGGATAACGTTAGGTGCAATTTCTTATCTTAAACTAAGAGAACAAGAAATTGATATATATATATATATATATATATTTAACGAAATCATCAACAAGTATTAACATTATAGCAAGCTTGCAAATTCTTATAGTAATAGAAGAGTCAATGTAGAGGAGAAAGTAGATTTTAAAATTAATAATCACCTTTTATCCAATCTAACTTATTTATCAAATCAATTTTTTCAAAAAGGAAGGAAGACAGAACATTAATAGCCTTATATAAAACCTATATATTCGTTATTAATATCAGTTAATTTCAAAGATATATGTATTTATGAGCTTTTAACATATTTAAATGTTGAGAAACTATTTAATGGCGATTTGCTGACCCATAATTTACCAAAACACATTTGAGGAGTTCCCTTCCGGCAAAACCTTACAATCTTCGATTCACGTATAACACGAACATCATCTAACATGGGTTTAGCTAGCAAGAATGTTGCAACATTTGTGTTGGTTGTGATGGTTATTCTTTGCATTACAAGCGCAGTTGTTATAGGTTTGTTTTCCATGCTTCTACCATATCATATATTTGAATTTCCTCCATTTCATACGAATATACTTTTTCAGTGGCATATAAATAAAACTCGCACTAACAAAACTTTTTTTTCAAATTCACCAAGCAATATTAGATATATGTACATACTCCAACAAACACACGCGATCCTCTCTCCCTACCCCCAGTGTTCATTAGGGAATTTATGATTGCTTCAAATGTGATGAATCTCTAGATAAACCAATTTTACCTCTAATTATTGAAGAATGTACACATAATTTGGATACTTTTGGCACTTATTGAACAAAATAGTTTTAGGTTTAGGTTTGTGTGCCACGCTCGTATTAAAAAAAATATGGAATAATAAAATGTTCTCATAGTTGATATGCAGAACATTATTTGATATAAGTTTAGCAAGCTATAATGTCAAAACCATGGTATTGTTTTCTTTGTAATTATTTGGCTACATTACTTCGTGTTGTATATATGTCTCTTCCATGTAAGATTATATTTGTATTTTAATTACATTGGATGTTAATCGAATATGTTATTGCACAGCAGGTCACCGAGATGAGGTCTTCATTGGACCATGCAACGATGGTTCGGATTGCGCACAGAGTTGTCATAGCCAAAGCATGGATTATGCGTTTTGCATACCACCGCCAACTGCTAAATGTTTTTGTTACAGACGTTAATGGAACAATTATTATTAACGTCTATCAAACTTTGCTTGGTATCATATATCTATAATAAAAATGTTTTATCTCTATTCTTTCATGTCCTTCTTTTATCAATCTCAATCTCAATAAAGTAAATAATATATATGTGTGTGTGTTATGTTAAATCCTTACATCTGAAAAAAAATAAAAAAATTGTTGTTTAAGTCGATCTTTTTGTTAGCTTGGCCATTATAATTAATTAAAAAGATAGCAAAATAGTCTCAAAATTTTAAAATGACATATTTCCATTAAAGAGGCCACCAAGTAACATCCCAGTCTCTTACATACCATCGTGACTTTTCTTACAAATATCTACGCTATGAGTGTGAGAGAAACCCTTTCAAGCTGGTTTTGATAATGAATTGCAACAATATGGACCAAAAATGTAGTTTGATTTTTAACATCAACAACTCCAAATTTCGACGACGACATTTCTTTTTTATATTTATTATTACGATCTACTATTGTTTTTCATTTAATCTTGATGAATTCTTTTATTTAGAAAATATGAAGAAAAGCTTCAATCACATATTAATATACGACACGTGTGATTGCATTCTACAAACAATTAATAACGTTTAACTATATAAATTTGCATGTGTACACGATGGTTCAAACGAAAAATTATGTTAACATACAATTCTTAACATTTCTTAATATAAAAAAAATGATGTTCGACTACTATAAAAACAACAAACATTAACATGCAAAACAAATTAACATATAACGCTTAACATTTCTTTATTATTTGGTTTTGATGTATGTATATATATATATATATTACGTAGGCTCATGTTTACGTGAGACCCAAGTTGTTTTCGTGAGACCGATGAGATTAAAATTTTACAAATGAAACTTCACAGCAAAACATTGTGTAAATAAAAAAAATCGAACTTTTATAGAAAAAAATTGTGAACGTAACCTTGACAGTCAGGGTTGGCCTTGGGCATCAAAACCAAATGGACGTCAATCTAGGCCTAACAACATTATTACTATTAAAAAAGTTTAATATTTAAATGTTTTTTTTTTTCGTTACACAATTTGTATGATCAAAATTTACATCTATTTAGATTACATATTTAATTTCAACACCGAACCACGATGATCTTTTGCTATATTTTCTTAAATCAAACACTATATGAAATAAGTTAAGGTACTACATAATTTCAACTCTTTTATGTGATTTCCATAATCAAAGATGGAATTCAATAAGTGAATGAAGTGAATATGAATACCCGAGTTGATGAACACATGTAGCAAAAGTTGATTTTTTAAAGTTCAAACTTGTTGTCAGCTTTAGCAGGTGCGAAAGATCGTCTGTGCCTCTGAACCGTGTTCGAGAAAAAAAACTCTATAGAACTTTCTATTTTACTTTCGTGCTAGTGAAGGAATCCTTCACTTGCATAAAAGTCGTTTTTAGTTTTCATCCTTAAATCCTTCTTTGTTCTTGTTGATCACTATCAATGTATCCATATTTTTATTTGCACCCTCTTTATCCCTTACTTCATTATTTCCAACTCTTATTTATCTCTACTCCTTACTTCGAATTTTGACTTGTTTCCCCTTTTATATTTTGTAACACCCCCTGTCCTGCGTGGTTCAGAACAGGGCGATATTACAGTTCAAGAAATAACCACACCAAATCTACTTATTAGACAAATAAAATTTAGAGCTCGACTAAACTATAATAACCATTAAAATTTCAAACCATCATTGGAAGACAACTATAACTATGGTTTAAAGTTACATATACATGCAACATACCCAAAAGAACCAAAAGTAGTTTATCAAAAGATCTTCAAAGGAGTCGAAAATAGTTGTCTTCCATCCTCGATAAGCTCGTCCCCTGTCTATGTCTAAGTACCTGCCGCGTCAACAAAACACACGGCTGAGCAACTTTGCTCAGTGAACGGATTATAATAATAAAATAAGCAATAACTGACAAGTGGAAACTAAAACGAGATAAACGAACATTGATATTAGAAAATATCTGACAAATATTCAATAATCGTAGACCATAATGGCCCATCTAATTCACGTTGTCTCAAAAATATATAACAAGAACATGTTTATTAAGAATAGAATCGGAAAGTACATCGAACATCACGAAGATGTAACAAGGGTCATAAAGACCTATATGTATCACGAAGACACATCGTCCTCACGGGTTGATCAAACCACGTGAGTCTAATGGGGTAGCAGCGTGGGCACACTCACCATCTAACCCCTATCGTGAATAATTCACGACCCGACTCGTGTAACTAGGATCGATCCATTCGCCCTCGATAGCCATTACTTGGCTAGACCCCATACGTGTCCATTCTAAGTGAGGACGCCACGATTGTATAGCCACCGTGGAAGCATCCCGACCTTGGTGCCCCCAATGGTCAAGTGTTCTATAAAATCGAAATGGAAATCATAGGTCTAACAACACATGTGATCTCATGAAACAATGTTCTGAAATCCAATAAACCTCGAAGGTTGAAATTTGATTGTTTATGAATGATTCACAATTCAAAGCGAGTAAGCATCATATAAATGATCAAATAAAGTTACCTTTAATTAAGCAATAAAGCTACAAGATGATTCAAAGTTCAATACGAATATTTACCCTTTCACATACGTGATAGGAAAAATATGGTGTACCATATTCAAGGAGTAGACACATATATACAAACACGTGTCCATGTGTCAAACGAAGATAGAAATCCGTACCTTTTGTAAATACTTACTATGGTTTATCCAAACTTGGTCGCAATTCCACAATTTGAAGGCCTAAACGTTAAGCAAAACACTTAGGATTTACGCCTACTAAAACTCATGAAAATCTAAGCCTAACACCCTTTAGAACTTCTAAATAACTTGAGTTTGAGTTCCAACAAGTCTTAGCAGGTTTATAACACAAAGATATAGATTACTTATCGATATTAAAGTAACCCAACGACATAAATTTTGCTGCACAGGACAGCAGAGTTATCCCTCGGATTTTGGCTTCGTTACCTTACTTAGAAGCCAAACTAGGTAATAATGTCCAAAACAAAGTTGTTCTTTCATCTCTTACGAATCATATGGTTTTGGAATCAACCCAATCGGAGCAGCGACCAAATAAATATGACACTTGAACAAACAGTGTGCAGAATCCCGTTTTCACAGGACCAGCTTCAAAAAGTCACTGTTTCGGGCTGTTTAGAGTCGGAACTGGGTCACGGTTAAAACTACAAAGTTGTAGAGGACTCAAAGATCTTACTAACTGAAATTTTTGGGAATTTTTAGACGTACGAGTGATTTTATCCGAATTTTTGAACATCAGGACAGATTGTTAAAACTCAACAGCAAATTGAAAGTTTCTTTGAGGCATTTTAGCAAACACCTTGTGAGCATTAATTCAAGAAGCTCAAAATTATTTCCATGGCTTATACCACTTGCCCAAATTTGATATCAATAACTAATCAATGATTCAAATTAACAATTCTAACTTAAAGTCATAACCAATTCAAGATTTACTCCATGAAAACCCCCAATACCTTATCTACTCATAAGTAAACTACTACAGTCATACTTTTTAAAGACATGCAATCAAAGATCTACAATCAGATTTATATCACCTAAAGGGTATCTAAACAATCTCCAATCAGTGAAATTAAAGATAGATAGATGTATACCTTCAAGATTATCAAAGTCTTCAAGATTATGATCCAAAACACCCAAAATCTTCAATGCTCAAGCTTGATTATACTATCAATTTGAGCTCGGAGACAAGTCAATGAGAGCATCTCCAATGCGTAACACTATTTTTTACACCAAATGTCAAAAATAGTGTAAAAAATAGTGTAAGATTTAGTGTTACTAGTAAATCTTCTCCAATGGGTAACACTATTTTTTACACCAAATCATTTTACATTAAAGGGTAGTGTTAAAAATAGTGTAAAAAATAGTGTTACACCAAATATAGTGTGATACTATTCATCACACCAAATTTAGTGTGAAAAATAGTGACCCAATTGGAGATGTAAATAGTAACATTTACACTAAATTTAGTGTTTAGTGTAAGATTTAGTGTAAGATTTGGTAACCCCATTGGAGTTGGTCTAAATAGGTTGAGCATAAGTGGGTCTTCCAGCTGAAAATGAATTAATTGAATCAATTTTTCAGCTTTTATATTTTCAAAATTACGCAATTACCCCTTCATGTTTCCTCTATTGCACTAATGACCCGGTTAGACGATTTCTTCACATTCTAAGACCTAATCTAAACTTAAATAATCTAAGGCTTTTACGAAAGAAATAACTCAAAGATTCGGGTATTACATATTCTTAGCACCTTGTATGATTTTCTGCACATGATTGCTTACTAGTGATTCATTGTCTATCTTTGATTTATGTTAATGTTAGTCATTATTAGGTCGAGTCTAATGTAATTATCTTGCTAGCCTAGGTTTATTTTATCTTTGATTTATTGGAGTCTAAGTAAATAACTTGTTTGGTTTCGTATTAATATTTGTTTTGTTAGGTAATCGTCGCTTTGGTATTGACCAATTCTTCTTAAAACAAATGGTCGTTTTCAAGCTATTTTGATTCTAATGAAAGTTGGAATTGATTTAATTGGTTTTTAAAGAAAAAGTTAGTTAAATTAATTAGTTTTTGATATAAGTGACAGTTTAATCTTTAATTGGTTAAACTGAGCAACCACAACTGTTCTAACAAGCAAAATAGTTAGAGATGTTGACTGGCCGAAATATTCGTTTTAAATCCTAAATTCTTTACTCGTGTTTGTCGTTTATTTTGCTTAGTTTACTTTTGATTCTATAGCTACGCTGTGATTATAAGGCCATCCGTTGTGGGAGTGGCAAGACAGCGGCATCATTCGGCAAGGGGGCCGAACCCGTCGGCAAGGGGGCTGAACACCGCCGCGTGTTCATCGGCTAGCCTTCGGGTAAGGCACCCTCGGCAAGCCAAACCCGATGAAAATTTCGAACTCTTCCCCCCTCTAACGGCTAGTAACGGCTAGTTGTTTTTTATTTTTTTTTTATTTTTTTTTTCAATTTAATTTATATATATATATATAACACCTCTTTCAATCTTTCTCTCAACATTTTTTCATCATTTTTCCTAAACTTTCTTTCAATCTTTCTTTCTCAACATTTCTACAAAAAATGTCTTCATCGTCATCATCATCCGCATCATCTTCGTCGATTTACCACCCGAATTACGATGACGACGTTGACGACATGTTCGACGTCAACGAATTGGCGGCCGAAGAAGCCATAAACGAAGCGGTTAAAGTAATTCTCGATGAGGAAGCAACTTCGAGTCGGCAAACGAGGAGGCCGCCAAAAAGTCGAGATCGTATTACGGCACACGAGAAACTTTTTAGGGACTACTTTTCAGATAATCCGGTGTACGACAATAAAGATTTCGAACGGCGGTTTCGTATGACCCGACGACTATTCCGTAGGATAGTTGCGGATCTTGAGAGGGAGTACGAATTTTTTAAGTGGAGTGAAGATGCAAGAGGAGTTAAGGGGTTTTCTCCGCTTCAAAAATGTACTTCTGCTATCCGACAATTGGCGTACGGTATTGCCGCCGATTCCACGGACGGGTACTTGCAAATGTCCGAAATGACATCAAGGGAATGTTTCACCAATTTTTGTCAAGGTATTATACATCTTTATATGCGAAAATATTTACGAAAGCCTACCGCAAATGATGTTCAGTCGTTGTTCGCATTGCATGAGCAACAACACGGCCTCCCCGGCATGCTTGGTAGCATAGATTGTATGCATTGGGATTGGAAAAATTATCCCGTAGCATGGAGGGGTCAATACCATAGAGGTGATCATGAGGGACCGACAACTGTTCTAGAGGCGGTAGCATCGTACGATGGTTGGTTTTGGCACGCATATTACGGAACCCCGGGTGCCACAAACGACATAGTTGTTGTAAACCAATCACCGGTATTCAACTATTTGTTCGAAGGCAAAGCACCCGATAGCTCGTTTTCTGTGAATGGCACACAATACAAACACGGATACTATCTTGCGGACGGGATTTATCCGAAGTGGACCACTTTTGTCAAAGCATATAGGTTTCCAGATGACGCCAAACGGATAGCGTTTTCGGAGCGTCAAGAATCGGCTAGGAAGGATATCGAACGTGCATTCGCGTTACTTCAAGGAAAATGGCACATTGTTAAGTATCCGGCACGGGCGTGGTCAAAAGCAAAATTAAGGTATACAATGTACACATGCATAATTTTACACAACATGATTCGTGAAGACGAAGGCTTTGCAAATTATCCTTTTGATGAAAGCGAGGTGCCCGTTGATGAAGTAGATATATCCGAAGAAGAACGAGCGCAAAACGTCAACGAAGTCAAAAATAGTGAAAGACACCTCAACCTTCAAGCCGATTTAACGGAACACTTTTGGGCATCCCGAAATTAATTTTAATTTTAATTTTATTGTAACGTTAGTATTTAGTTTAATTTTAATTTTAATTTTAATTTTTAATATTATTTTAAATGTTATTAATATTATTTTTAATATTATTTTTAATTTTAATTGTTTTTTAAAATTAATCAAGTTGATGTAGTGGGTTGCAATGGGTCGACAGTGGATGAATTGGGTAGTTTTGGGTAGTTTTGGGTAAAATAGTGGAAAGCTGATGTGACGCTGATGTGGCAGTTTAAACAATTGGGTTGCAGTGGGTCGACAGTGGATGGTCTAATGTGGTTATTGTTTAGACGGTCACCTTTCCTATCATCTTTTTCGTATTTCCGCTCTTCCATTTTCTCCTACGAATGCATTTTATGTTACCGATATCTTCATATTCATAATAACCGATTACCTGTCGAACGTAAACCGACCGATTATTTGACTTTTAGTCCACATAAATGAGAATGTTGATTTTGGTGATCGATTGAGGCCCAAGAGCAAGGACAGATCTAATGAAGGGCACGCGGTGGCACGGGCCACCGTTAAATTCCTTCGTCGTAGTGTAAAAAATTACGGTGCTACCGTATCAATTTGTCGTGTGCCACCATTTATATTTTGAAACTACAATAAAAACACAAGTTTTCTTTGGTTGAGTTGGTTACGTACTTCCCTTATAATCATGAGGTCTTGGGTTCAAGTAATGTTAAAGACATTTTTTTTAGATTTTTACTTTTAATTTCAAATTTAGTATTTATATAAAAAAATTGCTTGTATCAAGAATTGAACTTGAGACTTCATCTTTGAAAAACAATTAACCAACCGCTAGACCAATAGAGATTTGTAAAAGTGTTCTTTAAATATGTTTTTTATAGTTAAATGGTGTCATCGTTTGAAAAAAGTTCTAAATCCGTCCCTGCCTAAAAGGACATTAATTTTCCAAGAAAATTGGCATGTGAAAGAAGGTTTCCAAGTTTAGAAGACTTTTGTAGGTCCAATATATTTTTGACCTTTTCAGCCTTGATTGGTCTAAAATAAGGACTACACAAAAAGTGGTTCACATTTGAACTTTCCTCTATATATATATATATAGGGGTGGGTTCAAATGTGAACCACTTTTTTGTTGTGAACGTGAGGACAGACGAGAGCACGACACGTGGCGGATGACTAGGCGTCACGTCAAGTCCACGGCGGATGACTAGGCGCCACGTCAAGTCCACGGCGGATGACTAGGCGCGATTCATGGGAGGGCATTGAATTAAAGAGGGAGACCACACTCAAAGCCGCCACGTGTCGCGCTCTCGGTTGTCCTCACGTTCACAACTAAAAAGTGGTTCACATTTGAACTTTCCTCTAAAATTCTCTCTAAGAAAACCCACAAAGCTTCAAAATCAGTTACTTTTTCGTTCCCCATCGCATTGTGCGAGTATTCTACTAGTATATATATATATATATATATATGATTATGTTATGACAGGCTATTGACATCATATATATATAGGGGTGGGTTCAAATGTGAACCACTTTTTAGTTGTGAACGTGAGGACGGCCGAAAGCGCGACACGTGGCGGCTTTGAGTGTGATCCCCCTCTTTAATTCAATGCCCTCCCATGAATCGCGCCTAGTCATCCGCCGTCAACTTGACGTGGCGCCTAGTCATCTGCCACGTGTCGCGCTCTCGGCTGTCCTCACATTCACAACCAAAAAGTGGTTCACATTTAAACCCACCCCTATATATAAATATATATATATATGATGTCAATAGCCTGTCATAACATAATCATATATATATATATACTAGTAGAATACTCGCACAATGCGATGGGGAACGAAAAAGTAACTGATTTTGAAGCTTTGTGGGTTTTCTTAGAGAGAATTTTAGAGTTGATCATATTAACACTTACGAAGTGTTTACAAATTCTTACCAGATAAGAATTTACCGGCAAGAGATTCACATCCAGTTACTCCGTAACCATGAAAATGAATTGTTGGCAAACACTTTATACTCAGTAAGTGTTTACAGGGTAGGAGATTCACATCCAATTACTTTACATATGGACCTTTACCTAGTCGTCTACCCAAGTCATGAATATAAACGTGATATGATCTACACTTAGCGATCACTTACCAAACAATTACCATTTATCATGCAAATCCTAACCACTAAGATCGTCACCTTCACTTGCCTTGTTGGATGAATGAATTGTGAAAGGGTATCTTTACCTAGTAAATGTTAAGGTAATATCCTGGGAGGGTCAGTGGATGGTATCCCTGACTACCAAGGTTTGAACCATGTTGTCAGCATGAGGCGATATCCAGATATGTGGTGTGCCACATAGTCGTACCCTTAATTGGGTTGGGCCATGGTCGAGGGAATTAGTCGAGTAGCACCCTTAAGTGGGAGCCCGGATACTATACCCCGGGAACGTGTATGTGTGTGTGTTAGCTTGTCGTTCAAACCAACAACTAGACCAATATTGACTTAATAAAAAATATCTTTGCAAATGTTTCTTATAATTAAATGGTGTCACCGTTAAAAAAATTCTCTAGGTCCGTCCCAGACTTCCAGTTCCATCACATCTGTGAATGACAAATTCATAGTATAAAACAACATAGTATCACCAACGAAAAAAATTGTCGATAATTCGTTGCCAAGACATATCCATCGATGAAAGCATGCCAGAAGAAAGACCGTGGGAAAGGACATCATTTCCGTGGTGGAAATTACGTCATTGATCCATCAGAAATTACCGACACATATATTCAACCTATTACTAATATCCATTCGGTGAAAAAGCCAGTTTTTGAGTAGTGTCATAAAATTCAGTTTCATTCCAAATCAAAACCAAAACAAATCGAATCGAATGAAATTTGATCAATAAAAATTAGCCATTCCAATTTCTTTCATAAATTCCATAAAAACCCCAAAATTGAAATAGAACTTAATCAAACTTACAATCTTCATAACGTAACACCCCATCCATTGACCTAGTTCCAATCCTATTCACATAACATCAAATCAAGAAAATAAAATTTAAAAAAAAAAAAGTAAACCCTAAAATATGAAACCATTTAATGCCCTTCTTATAAATACCAATCTCAAACACCCCAAAATTTCATCCACATTTTTCACATAACCAATACTTTAAATAACACATTTTTAATCAACTTTCCTTCAAATTAAAATGACAACTTTTAATTTAAACCTTGTTTTGTTCATGGCTATGGTGGTCACATCCATGCATTTTTCCGGCACGGCGGCGCAGACCACCCACGTCGTCGGAGACGCCCTCGGATGGACCATTCCCTCCGGCGACCTCTCCGCCTACGCCACCTGGGCGTCCCGGCAAACCTTCACCGTGGGCGACGTTCTCGTCTTTAACTTCGGCAACGGCGAACACGACGTGGCCGAGGTATCGGCGGCTGCATACGGCCCGTGCAACGCCACGGGCCCCATAAGTTTGACCACCACGGGGCCCGCCACCCTGACGTTGACCGGTGCCCCCGGAAGCCGTTACTACATATGCACGTTCACGAGCCATTGCCAGATTGGTCAGAAGTTGGCCATCAACGTCTCGGCCGCCGGGGCCATGACTCCTTCGGCGAATGCTCCGCAGAGTTCGCCGCCCGCTGCCGTACCTCCGATGACGCCTGATGCACCGTGTCCACCTCCACCCACCTCTTCTCCGGGGTACTCCGGCCCATCATCGCCGCCAACCATTACCTCCGGCGGCAGCATGACTCCACCACCGCCAAGTAGCGGAGCTCCGGTGTTCACCGTGGTGGCACCGGTTGCTTTCGTGGCTGCGGTCGTTGCTTTCTTGAATTATTGAATTTGAGAATTGATGAGATATATATTATATATTGAAGTTACATTTTATCATGCATATATAGAGGTAATTATTGTTATTTTTATTATTATTGGATTTATAAATGTTTGTTTGTATCTCGTACGTTTGTTATGTATTCATCAATAAAATGATTTATTAATTTAGTGCTTGTTATGTATTAATTTATTAATGACATGATTTATTTATGAGTCGATGCACCTTTAAACATTGAGGTATAGACTTAGGATCATGTGAGACCAAGCTGTTATCGTGAGACCGCGTGAGACCAATACCTAACGTTTGAAACTTCACAAAAAAACACCGTGAATGTCCATAAAACACGAATACGCAGACCTAAAATTCACTTTCGGTGCAAAAAAATATCGAAAACAAGCTAAAAAACGTAACCTTCACAGCTCAAGTTCTGTGAAGGTTACATATATATAATGCAAACCTTCACAAAAAAAAACAGCTGTGAAGGTTTCGTTTTTTAACCTTTTTTTGGAATTTTTTTTTTCAATAGTGTTTTTTAGTATGTTTTAACGATGAATGTTCAATTTTTTTTACCTTCACAAATGTTTTGATGTGAAGTTTCAAGTAAAACATGTTGGTCTCACCGGTCTCACCAAAAAGGCTCGGTCTCACCGGAACCTAACCCTTGAGGTATAAACTATAAAGTAACGGTTTGACATGAAAAAAGTTAACTTTGTTGATTTATGGCATAAAATTAAAATATGCTTTTCAAAAATGGATACTCTCTTAATTTGAAATAATTTCATCCTCTACCTCTTCTCCAAACGATGGTAATATGTAAAGATGGAAATCTGGGTGATGCTGCCTAGACCGGCGAAGCTCGATATCGAAATCCTTGGTCATCAAAGCTTGATAATCGTAACCCTTACTGCGAAAGTTCAAATATAAACACTAGGTTGCGGCCTTGCGGGTTTTTATTGTTTTTCTTTGTTTCTCCCACCTTCTTTTATTGTGTTTATCGTAACCCTTTCGAAACCAATGGGAGTCAATTGAGGGTATGAGGAATACCGAGTCATTGGGTTGGTCCAGTCATAGGTTGGGTTGCCCCCAAGCCAAGTCAAAGACAGTAGTTGGGGTTAAGGTCCAGCGTAAGCTGGGTTAGGACAAAGATGGATTAGTGGGCTGCCCGTTGATGCCCGATACCGTCGGGGAGGTGTGCGTGCATGTGTGTATGTTCATGGTAGTTGTTCGATGCCGCTATGCCTTCCAAAAGAAAAAACATAATTTTTTTGGATTTTAATATTTAACAAAAAAATGCTTTAAAACACCCCATGAATCATATCATATTTGTTAAATTGTCTATCCATTATTCCATTTGACTAACAACGTCGTTATTAAAACGCACTAACCCGTCTTATAAAAGAGTTTAGGAGAAATTTTACAAAAAGATATTTAAAAGTATTTTTTTTTTCGAAAGGCATAGCGGCATCGAAATAACAAATGACTACCACAAACAACACACACACGCCTCCCCGGCGGTATCAAGCATGGGCAACCCACTAATCTACCGCTTTCCCGACCCATCTTACGTTGGATATAAAGCCCAACCACAATCTTTGACTGGGCTTGGGGGCCGGCTCAGTCTATGACTGGACTAGCCCAAGGACTGGGTACTCTTCATGCCCTCAAATTCACTTACCTTGAATTCGAACCTGAGTAGATTGGGATACCATCCACAGGCCCTCCCAGGATGTTACCGATTTTAGGAAAACCAATTGAGCTAGACATGATTTGTTTTTAAAATTTATAAGTAGGATGTATGTAGTTGTTGAATGTGAGTTCTAAAATAGAGACCGAGACCCGATATTTTGGGAATCCTTCCTATCTTGGTTTTTCATTTTTCTGACGACCTTCCATTTTTTAATGGTATCCGAGGCTTTGTCACGACTAATCCCGGTAAGGTTCACAGACAACTAAAGCCCTGATCGTTAATCTCCAGTGGCCACAATCTGAAAGCTCTGGATTCAAACATGGGATAGAAAGGTTAACAAGTCACTTCCCACACAGACCTTAACCAATACACCACAGCTTCTGGTTTCTCTGATCATTTTTTCCAATCAATACAATCCAACAACGTTAATTTTTATTTTTTTCAACTTTTGATTTCTTTTCTTGTTTCTTGTTTTCATTTCATGATATTATTAGATTCATATTAATATATTATAATGATTGTCGATGGTAAACCGGTTGATTATTTGATTTTTAGTCCAAATAAATGCGAATGTTGATTTTGGTGATGAATTAGGGCCCAAGAGGACTTTAAAATTTTCCAAGAAAATTGGTATTCAACTTTAGAAGACTTTTTTGGGTCCAATTTTGACCCTTTCTGCCTCGGTTGGTCAAACATACTCCTTTTTTTTTCTTCATATTCCTACAATGCAATATTGTTATATAAAAAATGAAATGATTTATAAGAATTACTACTGTGAAGAGTTATTCGTCGCAAAAACCAAAAAACTTATTTTTGCTTTTTTTTTTAAAAGTGCTTAATATCATCGCCGAAAGGCATGGACTTGGCGAGCACCGTGTCATCGCAGAAGAGTTTCGCATACGGGCTTTCGGTGAGGCCTCTGTTAGCGACAATTGTCCTCGCTGAAAGGTATTTGCGACGACATAATGCCTTTTAGACATGACTTTTGCCGTCGCCGAATGGCTTTTTCCCTTTAGTGTATACTTTCTTGACTTTATAATTATTATTGATGTTGAAGAAATTAACGAAATTGGAGAAACTTAAATCTATTAAAGAAATTGGAATTTGAAGTAATTGAAATGAAACTATGAAATCCAATGTAGTATGATCATGCATTTGTTTTGACATGAATTCAAAGACATCTTTAAAGTAGAGTAAACTACGATTTTCGTCCCTGTGGTTTGATGGTTATAACTATTTTCGTCCCTGTGGTTTTAAAATTGCTTTTTTCGTCCTTGTGGTTTCAGTTTGTTTCCATTTTCGTCCCTGTCTCTAACTATGTTAACAAAATGGATTAAAATGTCAAAGAACTTTTTTTTTGAAAAGTTACATATTCAGTCCTTGTGGTTTGTAGAGTTATAAAATTTATCCTTAAATTTCAAAAAATTTAAAGCTTATATATTGGTTTTTTCTTTTTTAGTTTTTTATTATTTCTTTATTATATGTTGTACACATTTTTTAAAGACTATATATTACACATATACAACATATATAAGTGTCTGCTTTTTTTTAATTGAAATTATTTTATATAATGTTGTATATATAGTATATACTAACATGTTGTTTTTGTTAAATACATTTTACTTACATTAATCCGTATACTCATTTGTACTTTATTTTTTATTAATTAATTATAATATTTAATATTTAATTAAAAAAGATACATATATATATAATATTGTATATATAGTATAGGAATATAATAAAGAATAATAAAAGAAACAATAATTTAAATTAAGAAAACACATATTTATATGCTATATATGTGTATATATAGTTTTTAAAAAATTTATATAAACATATAATATAGAAATACAATAAAGAAATAATAAAAAAGAAAAAACAATATATAAGTTTTAAATTTTTTTGAAATTTAAAGAAATTTTTTTTAAGTTTTAAGATAAATTTTATAACTTTAAAAACCATAAGGACCGAATATGTAACTTTTCAAAAAAAAAAGTTTTTTGACATTTTAACCCCTTTTGTTAATGGAGTTAGAGGCAGGGACGAAAATGGAAACAAATTGAAACCATAAGGACGAAAAAAGCAATTTTGAAACCACAGGGACGAAAATAGTTATAACCATTAAACCATAGGGACGAAAATCGTAGTTTACTCTTTAAAGTAATTGGATTTTATATGATTTGGTTGGCATAATATAGTAAGCAAGGTTAGTTTTATCTTTCTTAAAAATGGGCAAGAATGAATTTGAGTTCCATCACATAATCTAATGACGTATCCACACTATAAAAACAACTTAATTCCAACGTAAAATATGTTGGTAATCAATCGTTAAGTCGTTAAGACAGATCATTTGGGGAAATTGTCGAAAAAAAGACTGCGAAAAAGGGGATCGCTGACTGATCATCGGCAAACACCTTCATCAAGGATAGAAATTACCAACAGATCTTCTTATTAACATATCACAAACCGATGTTAAATGCGTTAGCAAATTTACCCATGGTGGAACTTTCGTCGTTATTCCTCGCTGATTAGTAAAAGATCACCGACGGATTCTAGGTGTCAGTAACATCTGTCAGTGAAAAAGTCAGCTTTCTTTGGGGTTGTTATTTGCACCATTTTACTGTGGGTGTGAATGTATTGGGAATATAAAAAGTGTTTTTTGATGTTGATGTATATATGAGGAGCCATTCACTTTTTAGGGTGTGGATTGCAAATTAAATGGTGTGGATAGCAAATTAGCCTCCCCCTTTTCTGATAGTATTGTAGAATTCCATTCGGTTCCATTCCATATCAAAAACTCACAATCTCCATAATGTAAACACCCATTCATTGAACTAGTTCCAATCTTCTTCACAAAACATCAACTCAAGACACCCTCGGATGGACCTTTCCCTCCGGCGAATTTATATATTTAAATGTACAAAAAAACAAGAATCTGATTTGGTACAACCATAACAGTGCCTATAATTGTGTTTGAGGTTGTAAGTTGTGAATTGATTTAAGATTAATATTTTTTCATTCATTCTCATCCAATCACAAAACATTACCATCCAATCAAAAAAGACGGACCGTGCTCCACCCCGGTGAACTCATGCGGTTCCGACGTGCAGTGGCGGAGCCAGGATTTCGGTTCAGGAGGAGCATCAATTATGAATAAAATAAATGTTAAAGAAGTAAATATTAAGTTAAAAATAGCAAAACAACGACATTATATTCTTCAAACACCATCCTGTACAATTTCATCAAAAACTCGACGATATTTCCTTTTCTAAACACCATTATCAACCTCAACAAAAATATTGACTTTTAAATGTTGCAAAATTGCTATTCTTATTTGGTATAGATGGTAAATAAATTGTTCTTTTCTTTATTAAATACTTATCCATGACGACTATTAAATATTAGACTCTTTAATATATTAAAAAACGCTAAAATCAAACATTTAACAATATATAAATCTAACATTAAAATTGAATAAATTAAATCATCAAAGCAATTAAATAACTAATTACAAGACCAAGGGAGAATAAATTGATTATTACCAGAAAACAATAAAAACTTGAAAAATGCAAAACAACCAAGAAGTGGAGGCTGTAAATCAAATCAATGGCTTTATAAACAAAACAAATTTTCTTTTATCCCTTAAAACATGTATCAATATATTGTTTTTATATGAAAAAAATTACAAAATTAGAGGGTTAGCAATTGCTAACCCTAGTGATAATGTGGCTCCGCCCTTGCCGACGTGCCCAGAGGCCAGAGGCGAATCCGTTCACAGTCCGTAGGACCCTCTGGATGCAGGAATAGCGACATGTACAAAATGCCCTGTCCAAGCCAAGGAACTTATGCCGAAGAGTCCTGTTTCCACCTTAGAAGACGAAATTTAAACGATCAAAAATTAGATACTTGTTAAATGTAAGAATTAAATGAGCAACCTATTGTATTTTACAAATTTAATCTTATCCATGTTTGATACTTGTTAGGCCCTGCGTGGTGCCCGTCGGCTCGTCTGCGGGCTTGTGGATTTCCATTATTCCCCCATGCGGCTTCAGCGGGCCTGGCAGATCGGGTTTGGGTGCCCAAGTAACCCCTCTCTCTCTCTCTCTCTCTCTCTCTCTCTCTCTCTCTCTCTCTCTCTCTCTCTTCTCTCTCTCTCTCTCTCTCCTTCTTTTCTCTTTATTTTGAAATACATATATATATATATATATAAATATTGGGTATTCGGGCTTGTGGGTAGTGATACTTTTTTAAGAGGTATCCCAGACCACATTGGGCCAGACTAATCCTCGGCAATTTTGGGCTGAAACCCGACTGCTAAAGCATGCAGCCCGGGGTCGAAGCCCCCGTACCTCCAGAATGCGTCCCCCAGGGCTCGAACTCGGTTCACCACTATGTAGTGCCCAAGCCTTACCACTAGGCTAACACTCCTTTGGTGTGGGTAGTGATACTTCTATTTTGGGTTTGGTGATGACTTGTGAATAAAACTGATGTGGCAGCTCGGGCTTTGTGGGCTTTGTAAGCTTTTTTTGTTGGTTTTGATGAAAGTAACGCCTTTGCGAACTTGTTACATGGCCACACGTTGCTCGAATACTTTCTTGTTTTAACATAATTATTAGTTTTTACCTACAATAAAATAACTAAGAAGGTCTTTAGATCAATTTTGGTATTTCAGTTTGTCAGTAACATTCTAAAATAATGTCTAGTTTCAGGAAATCGTTGGTCTTTAATTATGTCTCGAGCTCATTATTGTCAAGGCATGAATTTACAACCATAACTGTTCAATTAAGTTCTTTTAGGGTTTTTTTTATCAGCTACTTGTTTGCTTGACTATGTTCGAGGACACGAGACTCGCACGGTTTTAGGATACCAAAGCCCATATCTAAGGTTTAAATGTAACTAAGAGATTTCTTAAGCATACAATTTAAGTAGAATATTATTAGTAGCCTAATGGTCGTTAACATCCTTGGGAGGGACAGTGGATGACATCCCTGTCTCCCTGGTTTGATTCATGAGGTGAGCATGTGACGATACCCTGACCATGGTAGGCTTTCGGGTCGGTCCATGGTCGCTAATGATTATTCGGGTGTCCATATGAATACCTTGTCGACTTTGTATCGAAACATGTGCGCGAATTATTTGCCGTTCAAAGAAAATACCAAAGCCCACATACAGTTTGGGCCTTGTATTTGAGCTTTTTTGTTTACGTGGGCCTTAAATGGGTTAAGGCTTTTAGTATGTTTTTTAATTTTTATATCTAAACTAAAAAAGAAAATAGCACTTGAATACTTATATATTGAAGTAAAATACCCAAAGTGTCCTTGGACATATACCCATGTTGGAAGTTTTTTCCCCTTTTTGCTGATACCGCAGGTTTCATGCAATCGAATCGAAAATTCGGTTTGCCTAAGGACATAAGACGATACAAATTGATAGATCAAAATATATATCATGGCGGATTTTTCTGATTTATATCTTTCACAATGAAATATGATAAGTGAGATTTCAAGTCTCTAACGTTAAAACATTTCATTAACGAAATCATATGCTTGTTACATAAATTAATATTGAGGGTATAAAAGTAATTTCCACTTGTGGTTATATGTTTATGCATAATTTTTTAGGTTGGCCGACAATATAGTTCGATAAATCTATAATTATGTACCATCGCATAATTATGCAGTTTTCCTTATTTATCGCTAAGAATAAATTTATTAGTAATAAATTAGATATTTAGACGAGGAAGTTGAAATACAAACAAAAACTCCCATGAACCCTTTATGAAATAAACAAAAATACAAAAAAATCTCAAACTGTTAAATAAACAAAAGTCCAAAAAACAAAAGATTCTCAAAACAACATAGTGAAAGGATGAAGACTAAAGTGTGACCAAAAACTAGTTCAAAAACAAGCTCAAGAAAAAGAACATGAGGGATGAAGTTCTGGCGGCCATCGTCAATGCACCAACACTGCTCGTTTTTGTTGGCGGTGAAAAGGGGGAAGGTGCACCGGGGGTTGATTCTGGAGAAGGGACATTACCTGTGTTGTTGTTGGTGCTAACGTTGATAGCCAATTTTTGGTTGAGTGAACAGTGGTTGAGCATGGTGCAGATAAAATAATGTGAGTTAATGGTGTCTATGGTGAACCTTGCAGGACCGTTGGTTTCAATAGAGAGCGGATTTCCGGTGTTGCAACTGTCATATGCCGACCTTGTAACGTTGGCCACCGTGTGGCTTCCGGAGACAAAATTGAATACTACAAGTAAATAAAGTAAGGGTTTTATAAACTTGTGTTTTTTAGTTACAAGCATAGTATTATATCACAAAAGTTTTCAAAATAGACCTAACATCTTGTATTGATTACTTTTAAGTAACTTATGGAGTCCAAATGCCATAATTTTCTTCAACAATAACTCATTTTTTATAAAGTTGTAGTTTATATTCTGTAGATCAATGATTAATTAACTTTAGAGTAAACTACAAATTTGCTCGTTGTAGTTTAATGAAAACAACACTTTTCGACTCTAGATTTTTGAAATTACAAGATAACCATCATGGTTTGCAAAATTATCCAAATTTGGTCCATTCTTCAAACGGCCAATTAAAAGTTCAGTTAAATGAAAGGCATTCTCGTTTTTTTATGATTTTGTTGTCCTTTTACCCAACCAAAACTAATTTTGTTAGGGTCCATTTGGTTTTTGATAGTGTAAAAGAGAAAAAATCAATAAAAAGACAAAATTGCCCCTAATGTAACATAATTATTTAACGACTGTTAGATAAAAGACTAATTCTGGAAGTTTTTCTAAATCAAGATGGCTATCTCGTAATTTCAAAACTGCAAAGACAAAAAATGTTACTAGAGTTATAACTATAACCAAATAGCAGTTTACTCTTGACTTCATTTATGACATGAAATAAATTATGATAATTCTAAAAGTATATTATGTTTCAACCAGATTTCATTAAATTTCAGAGTTATAACAAAAACCAAACAGTTACAAATTAAATATTATTTTTAAAAAAGAAAAAAAAATATATATATATATACATTATTTAATTTCAATGTATCGGATGCCAGATAGCTGATTATGTATCTCATACAAAATATATTACTTACTTAACTATGTATGTAATATATCTGTTTTTCATTTAAGCATGTGACATTTTAAAGACAACGGTATACCTAAAACATCGCCGACAACGAAAGTGTGTTGCGAAGCCCAAGTTGTGTAAGGATCGCCACCGGTCGGAGTTTCCCATCCCGAGCTATCTCCGACTGTGTAAGTTGCCGCCAACATGCTTGGTACTAACAACGTAACTGAAAGTACAATTATGTAAAGCACAACAAGATGGTTATTGCTTTCCATTGTTAACAAGGTCACTTGTTTGATTTCGTTTACAAAACTATGCAAAGAGTAATAAAGGATAATGAAATTCCATCCTCCCCAAGTCACAATATAAAGGGGTTCTAAACCAATGGATGATTGACATGTAGACAACACGTATACGTATAAAATAATTTATATATTGCAATAATTAAATTCAAATTATTTTTTATTGAGTAATAACTTAATCCTTGTATAAAATATTATTTTGAGAAACACCGATGATTTGTTGTTTGATGTTGTGAAATAATCCCTGTGACAATTAAAAGAAAAAGTACGAAAACACAGTAAAAATAATCATATTCTGAAACAACACTATAATTGTACATGTGTTATTTCACATTGTGAAATAACACAAAATCTGGTTCTCATTTGAGTATTCCCTATATGTATAAATGTTTGTGTCTGTGTGTGTTTTTCTATCCAGTAAAGATATATATATGTATAAATGTTTACATAGTTATGTATCAATTCTTATGAATGACATTTGGATGTTTGTTCAGATTTTATAATGTAAATGTCGTGACCTTTTTTCTTAAACATGACGTGTCATGATCAAAAGTTGAAATACAAATTTAATTTATTTTTCTTTTGGTAATTCTTATGTGTATTGAACCTAAGCCAGTCACCTAACAAAAATTATTTGTCTATCATGTTTTTAGGACGAGACAATGTAGACTGATTCAGGATTATCGATTATAAACTTATATACAAACTTTTTGGTCTCAATTATTTTTCTAGTTTAAAGTTTACAAAAAAAAAACATCTACATTTTACGAATTTGTTTGATAAACATATTAATTATTACATATATAAAAATTAAAGACTATTAAAAAATATAAAAGTATTTGAATATGATCATAAGCGTCTGCAAATTAAATACTCTAAAAAATATTAGGCATGCATGGAGATTGCAACGTTGGTTTTACATAAGCAAATATTTAAAACAATCATATAAAAAAAAAAATATTATTAATTAATCGAAGCCAGAAAATGAATAATTTACAATAGGTGATTTAATTCAAAATGCATGATAAGATGAAATATATCTATGAACCTTTGTTAAATCATAACGTCATTTTGGTAGCAACCGACCAAACCATGCATGCGTATCAATCTAACTAACCAGGTTGACCTTTATAAGAACTTACCACATATTTTTATGTTTTATTTGTTAGGATATGTTTTTCTTTTAAATAGTTAAAAAAAAAATTCTCCATCCGTCCCAAAATTATTGTCCAGTTTTGACTTTTGAAAGTTTGTCTTTCTCGAATTTGACCTTAAGTATTTTTGTTTGTGTTATATAATACTTGATGCAAAATATATGAACGGGTTGTGTTTTTAATGTATTTTCATTGGTATAATTTTGATCAAATGTTATATAACACAAACAAAAATATATAAGATCAAAGTTGAATAAAAAAGATTTTCAAAAGTCAAAATTGGACAATAATTTTAGGACGAAGATAGTATATAAATATATAGATGGATTTTAACATTCTTTTAAATAGACAAAAGTTTTGATCATCAAATTTGAAAATACGAAGAAAGTGGCGACATAAAAAAAAAATTATAACTATTTTTAGTAAAAAAAATTTATTGTTTTAAATAAAAAATAAAAAAGAGGAGAAGCCTGCGATGAAGTTGGTGGGAATGGTGTAATGTTTGAACTTTGAAGGCACATTCAAATATTAAATACTTCTAAAGTCAAATCTCGACCTTTTTTATTTAATAACTTTTTAAGCAAAATATAGATTATTTTTAGCCCCATAAAAAACCTGATATTAAAGATAAGCACGTTTTGAAACAACAATATATATAGTTTTATATTCATTGTTTCACACCGTAAAATAACACATGAAATTTTGTACTCTTTTTGATTATTCCTTTTGTAGATGTGTTTGTGTGTACATGGATTGCATCTTTTTATGAAAGGTTATATTTCTTCGGAATTTTATGTAAATACATTGTTTATGTCTTCATTTTGGCTTAATCTGTTTTTCCTCTTCTTTGTAACATCACAACCATGATCATGAGAATAACGTATAGGATCGTTGCCTACAGTTCTTGAAAATTAAGGACGTCATGGGAGGAAATTAGTCTAGCTCCATCAACGACATAGTGGAGACTAATATTCCATCAAGGATAACGATATATATAGGGTTGAGTTCAAATGAGAATGATGTGTATTTAAAAGAACACGATTACTAAGAAAGTCATATATGATTCATGTACAAAATCATATATGGTTCATGGGACTTTGCAATTTACTGTCAATGGCTTCCAAGTGGCCTTTTTTGAAATTTAATGCAAAATCATATATAATTTTGTTAGTCCTCGTATACTTTTAAATAGATATTATTCTCGTATGGTTCTCCTAACGATATAATTACGTCCTCGTTTTACTGTTTAATAAAGAAAAAAATAAGTGCTAAAAAATACGAAGTTGAAAAGTGACCTCCACCATGTCCAGTCAATAAAGACGGTTTTGACCGGTCATCTTCCATGAATCGTGTCCATCAACGGTTGAGATCATAGTTGACCAGTCAAAGATGACGGTTTTGACTGGTCAAAGGGCCAATATTTGACTAGTCAACTATGATCTCAACCGTATCGTCGGTTGAGATCACTTTTTACTTCTCATTTGACTGGTCAAAGCTGGCCTGTAGATGTCCGATACCGCCGGAGAGGTGTATATGCGTGTGTTCGTGGTAGTCGTTCAATTCATTGGTTCGATCTTGTTGTTCCAGATTCAAGTTCTAATCAACATGCAACAAGTAGAGAATGATTCAGGAAGCCATATGTCATTAATTCTTGGATCAAAGTTTACACACACTCAAACACCAAGAACACACACACTTAAGCACAATGACTCTCTCAATCACTCTCACTTTCACAATGATACGTATGCATGTCACAACACTTCCAAATGAACTAACTATGGGTATTTATACCCAAACACTCAAACCCTTACACAATAGAAGAATTACACTTTCTACCCTAACTAAACTAAACTATTACAAAGTAAACAATAAAGGACTAAAACAATATAAGCAAACTTTGACTTTGAAGATCACTTTGACTTTGCCTTTGTCTTCACTTTGAGCACAATCTTGTGATCTCGGATACAATCCGATTTTGCACCCAACAATCTCCCCCTTTGGATTCGAGATCACAAAAAGAATTAGGCAAACGTCTTCAAGAAAGCATCAACACTTTAAGCATCAACGATAAGCTTTCTTGAACGATAAGCTTCCGTAATAATCTTCACGAATCATCCAAATCTTCATGAAGCTTTAACAAACTTTGAACACGAAGCTTTAACGAACCGATATATCTTCAAATAATCACCAAACTTCAAACATCTCTTGCAAGCATCTCTTGTCATATCTCGTAATCTTCTCTTTGACTTGACATTTCGGAACCATCTCCCCAAAGTATCTTCAAAAAACATTTCTAAACCATCTCCCCCTTTTTGATGAAATATGAAATAATCATCAAAACTCTAGAAATGTAGAATCAGATAAACTGTCTCGTAAAGATACAAACATGTAAAAATACCACCATAGATATCAAAAAGCATCTCACATAACCATCTCCTCCTTGTTACTCCAGAATTCCCCTTTTTCCTCCAAAGAAATACCGTCAATTCCATAAAGTAATCCGAATCTTTTCAAACTCAGATTTAATCGGGAAAATCCTGAAACAACACATGAATCAGTTGGAATGCCTGTGAGAAGCACAAAGCAACTCAGTACAACGAATGCACTATATAAGGAGCTTTATTGATGATCACTCCCCAGGGCTTCCGTTCAATCATCGCAAACACTAAAAGTATTCCTATGAACGTTCCGACAAAGAAACAAATTCCTTGTGTGTATTTGTGATGAAAGAAAATAGCAACAAGTGCTTTCATAAGGCTCAAAATGTGAAAACATTTCACGACTCGATGTGTAGAAATGAAGTTCGAAGGCAGGGCAGCTTCCTTCTGTTTCAATATCGATTTTCCAAATGAAAACCTGATAGATTATGTGCTGCGTCCCCGTGATGAAATGAAACATCTCCTTGTTAAGAAGGAAATGAGTAGCTAGTGGGGTAAAAACGAGAGTCGGCATTGGGCTTTGCCTTGTTTCAATATCGGTCACCAAAGAATGTGAACCAATAGATGATGTGGTTGCCCGGCTTAGAAAAGGTTGGTGCAGAGTTTTATTTTTCTTTTAACTCTGTTCTCACACCCTCCAATTCCTTTAAGCATCCTCACTTCTAACCAATCTCTCATATACCATTTTTTCGCTTAATCACTATGAGAATAACTCGACCACCTGAGTTATCTCCCCCACTCTTTGATGTAGACCCCTCACTCATTTCTCAAGGATAACTTCTTGGGTAGGATTGCCGGTTCTGGAAATCCATAGAAGTTCTATTAAGCTCACACATCCCATGAAATAAATTTCCTAAACATGAAAGTACAATGAGTCATTATGAAACATGCTCGAACAAATATATATGTAGAATATAGGAGCATAAAAAATTTCTTCAAACAAGTATATGAAATGAAGAACATGAATGATATAAACTTGTTTGAGAAAACTGATTCATCATATGATGTGAGATATGTTCTTGAAAATATTTGGTGTACACAAAATGAATAAATGTTATCTATACGATCAAGATATAGATATAGCAATGAAGAACGTATCTGATCAAATAAACGATGAAGCACAAATAGGAAGATAGCAAGCGAGCGTATTACCACCGAAAAATATGGTCATAAAGAGACGTGGTAATAACTAAGTCAAAATAAGCTAAACCGGTGTGTATGAATACTTGAAAAATATATGAAAAGATAATACGCAAGTATTAACCTTTGGAAACACACGGTTAGAAAATATCCGTCAACTCATCATGATATGAAAACATGTAAAATCACACTTCTAATTCGAAAAATCATTTGAGAATCGAGAAGTGAGTTTGAACATTTAAAAACATTTTTCATATCTGAAAGTTGTTCATCTTTCAAATATGTAAGCATTAAAGCATATTTAAACACTCCCCCTAAAAATAATATCTCTTTTATGTACTCCCCCTCAAATGGATAATCAAACATTAGTATTTAAAGCTTTCTCGCAAAGTAAGTAGAATACCTTCAAATACCATTGAAGATCGGGTCTTGAACTGATTTATTCAAGAGCCACATGCACATTGAGGAACGGGTTCTAAACTGGCATATTTAGAAACCACATGTCATTGAGGAACGGGTCCTAAACAGATATATTTAGGAACCACTTGCTTGCAGAAACTCCCCCTAGAATAATGCATTAAAGATATGGGGACCTGCAAAAACAAAATCATACAGATTTTGGTATCCACTTGAAAGTGGATCCTCTTTTGTTAAAAGAAGTTGGTTTATAGTTCGGAATACTGTAAGTACCATACCAACTTTCTGACTTTTCTTTTCGAACAAACTTATTTGTTCCACAGTAAGAACAACATATTTTTTTTTGAGATAATCTGATCATATGATTTACAGAGTAAATTGGATCAGATTTAACAAAAGATTTAGCTTTAAAAACCTTGTTCTTTTGAACATTTTGTTTAGGAACAAATAACTGTGGTTTATCTACATTTGGTGTAGACCCTTTAACTTTCCAAACAAACTTGCCTTTCTTGGAATGATTTTTACCTGAACCATCAATCTGATGATCATAGAAAAGATTAGAAGGACGAATCTGATTAGTTGGTGTAAAACTTTTTGTTGAAGAAACATCTGCATGAAGAGAACTTGGAGCAGTTTTGAATGAACAAACAGAATCAGCATAATCAACATATGGTGATTGTACTATAATATCAGGACTCTTTGGTTCATTCAAATTGACTTTAAAAACAATATCTTCAAGATCTTTCACCATTGCAGATAAAAGATTCTTTTCTTCAACTGTTTCATCAAGTTTCTTTTTCAGATTAGAACTTATAATCTGTTCTTTCATGATATCAGAAGACAATTCAGATAATCTTAATGTAAGCTTCCTTACTTATGTCTCAAAAACCCTCTTTTCCTCCTCAAAGTCATTTTTCTCAAAGGTTGGTTTCTTTAGTTCAGCAATCAGTTGCTCAAAACCTTTTATCTCACACTTTAAAAGGTGTTCTTTTCTTTTAAAAGCACTTCTTTCATCCGAAAGTTGCACTTCTAAATTAGCAATCTTTTTCTTAAACAGAACACTCTTTTCTTCAAAAGATTTTCTTTCTTTCTCAAAATCTTTACTCTCTTCCTCAAACTCAAACTCAACACATCTATCTTTTTCAATACGAACATTCTTTTTCTTCAAACCTTTCTTCTTACTTTCAAAAACACTCTTCTTTTTCTCAAAATCTTTTCTTTCATTCACAATCTGTCTCTCTAAATCAGAAATCTTCTTCGAAAGTTTATCACTTTTCAACTCAAAAGATTTTCTCTCTTTCTCAAAAACCTTTCTTTCTTCTTCAAAAACCTTTCTTTCATCTCGTAACATCTTTTCAATCTTAACCAACTCACTATCCACAACATTCTTCTTGTTGGTACAAGAATCGGTACAAGACTCAAGAGAATCAAAAACATTCATTCCATCATAAGAGTTGGAATCATCATCATCATAACAACAATTAACATAACATGTTGATTCAGAAAACTCTTTGAAAATCTTGTTTTCTTTTTGCTCATCAAAAACTGATATCTTTAAAGAAAGTTCGTTAACCTTTGCTTCAAAAGCTCGTCTTTCTTTCTCAAAGTTACTCCTCTCGATGATCACGATTTTCTCAAAATCATTTACTTGGTTTGAAAGTTCTATCACTCTCGAATGAGAAGATATAAGTTTGTTCTCAAAGACTTTCTTATCTTCATCTAATTCATGAACTTTCTTTTGCAAACATTCATTTTCTTTCCTCAAAGAAGTTACAAGTTTTAAGTTTTGAGCATTTCCAAAAGAATGTTTTAACAGTTCATCATGCTCATTTTGCAAATCAATTTTTAAACTTGTAATCACACTTCTTTCGTTAGAAAGTAAATTTTCAAGATTAGTAACTTTAAGAAGAAGCTCGGCATTTTCAGCATTTGTAATGAATAAACTTTGCTGAAGCTCAGTTATCTGTTTTGACAACTCTGAATTCTCTGATTCTTGCCCTTTTTCACTCTGTTTTAACTTCTCTAAATCCACAATCTTCATCTCTAACAAAGATTTGTCAGAACTCAACTTTAGATTTTCCTGGTTTAGCTCAAAGACACGCTGACTGTATGTCATATAATTCTTCCATAATGTATGATAGTCAACAGGCTCTGTCATCTCGACTAATCAACAATAGAACTTGAAAATGATCGATAATTCACTGAAATTGATAGATTTCTTCTGAACTGCTGGAGGTATGCAAATCGGAACACTTCTTTTGATCAAAGATAAGGTTAGTGACAAAAGTCAAAAAGTCAACTGAAAAGTCAACCGATGAATAGCGAAATCCCGAGAAAAAAAAATTTTCAAAAATTTGAAAGTTGATTTTGACCACGAAATTGAAATCTTAGTCCAAAAATACAACCTCTCGGAAATCACCAAAATCTCGGAAAAACCGGCATTTTTCGGGAAAAAATGACCTTCTTAAAAATGACTGAACTTTTTCACCGTAGAATCAGATAAGAAGTCTAAAAAAGTTTACGTGAAAAAACGCCCGAAAAACGCTTCCAGACTCTTTTTTTTTTTTTTAATTTAAACTAATCCGATTCGGAAAACACTATATTCCGATTCGGATTTTTCAATTTTCCGAATCGGAAAATATGGTTTTCCGAATCGGAAAAATAAACCTGATAGAGTTCCGAGAAAAATTTCGAGTTGGTATTTGAGCAAATTCCGAATCGGAAAATGATGTTTTCCGAATCGGAGTTTGACTAATACCAAGTCGGAAAACGAGTAAGATCAGATCTAAACAACAAAACGAGTCCAAAAAATTTTCCGATTCGGAAAATTTCAAAAAATTTCCGATTCGGAAAACTTGTATTTTCCGATTCGGAATTTATGAATATTCCGATTCGGAAAATATGAACACCAGTTCGGAAAACCGAACAAAAACCGAGCAGAAGGTAAAAAAAACTCAAAAATTACTGCTCAAATCATCAAATTTTGACTCTAAATCACTCCTAAACACTGTAAAAACATCATATTAACCACAAACAATCAAATTCAGATCCAAATCATGATCAAATGAAGAACATCAAAACTCAAACCTCCATTTTTAAAAACATAAAAAAGTCAAGAAATCATACCAAATTCAAGTGAATTTCCAGCTCTGATACCACTTGTTGTTCCAGATTCAAGTTCTAATCAACATGCAACAAGTAGAGAATGATTCAGGAAGCCATATGTCATTAATTCTTGGATCAAAGTTTACACACACTCAAACACCAAGAACACACACACTTAAGCACAATGACTCTCTCAATCACTCTCACTTTCACAATGATACGTATGCATGTCACAACACTTCCAAATGAACTAACTATGGGTATTTATACCCAAACACTCAAACCCTTACACAATAGAAGAATTACACTTTCTACCCTAACTAAACTAAACTATTACAAAGTAAACAATAAAGGACTAAAACAATATAAGCAAACTTTGACTTTGAAGACCACTTTGACTTTGCCTTTGTCTTCACTTTGAGCACAATCTTGTGATCTCGGATACAATCCGATTTTGCACCCAACAGATGTCGATATGACTTCCAAAGAAAATTATTATATTTACATATAGTAAAGGAAACGCTAAAAAAATTTGGTTAGCATAACCGGTTACGAGTAGCATGTGATATAAAGAGTTACAATCATGCCTCATATTTTCAATCTGCAATCGGGTTACATACCGGATCGGCCTAATCACTTAATCAGTTGTGAGTGTCGAATACCTTCAATGGGTGTGGTCGTAACAGGTTACAAGTCCCACTAGTTACCTGATTTAGCTATCTATATATAGTCTCAATATTTGTCCTATATGTGAGTGTATCTATCAATGGGTCGGGTTCCAGTAAGCATGAAAGCTACGGTGAGAATGGTAAGAAGGGATCTCCATACATGGATGAATATTACAATGAGATGCACCAGTTCAGTATCCTCTTACCTTTTCATATTAACTCTTCTTCTCACACCACTCTTCATATTTTTCAATTTGTTAATATTTTGTTTTATGAATGTTAATAATTAATTATCTGTAAACTTGAAAGGAAAGGATAATGCATTAATAAACAAAACATAATCGTTTCATGAGTTTTTTTTTTCCTTTGAGACTTTTAGTTTGATGTTTTTGTAATATAGTAAAAATAATGTTATGTATCAAACTCAAATTTTTGGTAAGTGATTACAATCCATTTGTTATCAACATTCTAACAAATTCAATAATAAATCTCATTTTTATCACACTGTCGTATTAGAGAGAGAGGTTATAATCGTAGAACTTTTTTTCCAAGTACATATAAATAAGAAAAAATAGTTCATTACCTTATATCAAGGTAAAAAAAACATATACTAACGTAAAGATTCAATGTTTTTCTTTCATACAAAGATTGATATGATTTAATACTTTGTTTAATAATTTTGATAATCATTTTGGGGAATTTGTTGATGTGAATTTCTTTTTGTAGAGTCCTAAGACTTTAAAAGGTGTAATACTCTTTCTAGGAACAACAAAAACGACATCTATTTAGAAATGACGTAGCATTAACATTAGGCCATCCGCGGCGCAACCGGTTTGGGACCGGTGCAGCCGGCATACCGGCGGTAACACCGCCGCGGTATGCCGGTATGGGACCGGTGAGGATGGGGAACGGTGAGGCAATGCCGTTGGTAACAAATTTTTTTTCTTTTTTTTTCAATATTACCGTTATACAACGGTTATATATATATATATATATATTTCTTTTTTTTCTTTTTATCTATATATATACCACCAAACCCTAACAAAATTTTCTCATTCTTTCACCTCTAAACTTCTCCTATTCACCTCTAATTCTCTTAAACCTCTCCTCTTTTTCAATAATGAATCATTTCGACGACGACGAAGAATTTGATCTCATCGTAGATCAAATTCTTACGAACACCATTCAAGCGACGCAATTGATTATTCAATATATCGAAAACGGAGAGGCGGAACCGTCGAACCCTAGACCGAGAGGGCCGAATAAAGATAGAGGTCGGGAAGATGGACACGATAAACTTGTCGCCGACTGCTTTTCGGATAACCCGGTGTACAACGACGAAGACTTTAAACGGCGGTTTCGTATGAGTCGACGACTATTCGTAAGGATAGTTTCCGATCTTGAAAGAGAGTTTGATTGTTTCAAGCAGCAGTGGGATGCAAGAGGCGTGAAGGGGTTTTCTCCGCTTCAAAAGTGTACGTCCGCTATCCGACAATTGGCGTACGGGACTTCTTCAGATTCTATGGACGAGTACCTAAGGATGGGCGAAACGACCTCAAGGGAATGCCTAAAAAAATTTTGTCAAGGTATTATTAAACTTTATATGCGACAATATTTACGAAAGCCAACTGCTAGCGATATTCAGGCTATCTACGTGTTGCACGAACAACAACACGGCTTACCCGGCATGCTTGGTTCGATAGATTGTATGCATTGGGAATGGAAAAATTGTCCCGTCGCATGGAGGGGTCAATTCCATAGAGGTGATCATGAGGGACCGACGGTAATTCTTGAAGTCGTCGCATCATACGATGAATGGATTTGGCACGCATTTTTCGAGGTTCCGGGTGCCACGAACGACATAATCGTTGTGAATCAATCACCGATTTTCAACGATTTATTCGAAAATAAAGCGCCCGATAGTTCGTTCGTAGCGAATGGCACACACTACCATCACGGGTATTATCTTGCCGACGGGATATATCCCGAGTGGACGACTTTCGTGAAAGCATTTAGGTACCCAACGGAAGAGCCACGGTTGCAGTTCACGACACGTCAAGAATCGGCCAGAAAAGACATCGAACGGACATTCGCCACGCTTAAAAGTAAATGGCACGTCGTTGCTAGACCGGCACGGGTATGGTCACGAAGGAAATTACAAGAAATCATGTACACGTGTATAATTTTACACAACATGATTCGTGAAGACGAAGGGTTTTCACATTATCCTTTTGATCCTACGGCGGTTTTACCGAAACAACGATCTCGGAAGAAGAACGAGCAAACAACGTCAACTTCGTAAAAAACCGAGAGAGGCACGCCAACCTTCGCGCCAATTTATCTCAACATTTGTGGGATTCTATGCCTCATAATTAGTTTTATTGTATTTTTTATTTTTAATTAGTTTTTTAATTTGAATGAAATTTTAATATTAATGTAATTTTAATTTTAATTTATAGTATTTAAATTTAAATTTTATAGTATTTAAATTTATATTATTTTATTTAAAAAATCATACAGGTGGTATGACCTGTACGGCTGTGGGTAAATGGTATGGTAATGGTAAGGTAGTGGTAAAGCTGATGTGGCGCTGAGGTGGCAGCCTGTGCAGGTGGTATGACCTGCACGGCTGCGGATGGCCTTAGTTGTTTGTTACCATTTTACATCTTTAGACCATCCACAATGGTTTTACTCATGTCAATGGTACCTGCTGTTATCTCAGCACCACATCAGCTTTCCACTATTTTATCAACACCTTACCAATTCATCCACAGTGCTCTTGACTCTCATACCAATCTAAATAATTAATAAAAAAAGAAAAAAAAAAAGAAGAGAAGAGAGAGATAGAGAGAAAGGAGAGAGAGGGTGGGTAGGGTGGGGTAGGCAACCGGCATGAGGGTGCCGTTTTTCTTGCTTGTTGCTTGGTACCAATTCATCCTCGGCGGTGTTGCCACCGGTACCGCCCTCATACCATTCCCATGCCGGCCTCCAATGCGGATGGTAACGTGTTTATTCAAGAGATAGGGTGTGTGGCTTAAGGGACGTTCGCTAAACGCTTACAAGATAAGTGTCCTCTTTTGTAACTTGTTAATACTAAAATTGATGTGCGCGAAAGAAACAAGTATTACCAAAAAGACTATAAACAATGTGAGATAATGAAAGAGATACTAACAACAAGTAGACTTCTTTATAATTACTGACTTCTTTATAATAACTTTACATAAAAGAATTTGAGTTAATTACACGATTGGTCCTTTATTATATGTTGAAAATTTCAACTTTAATCCTTAAGTTTCAAAAGTTGCATAAAAAATCCTTTATTTTGAAAACTTTAACATCCACACTCCTTTATTGAAACGGCCGTCAATTGCTAATGAAAATACGAAGGCAAATCTGTCTCAACAGTGTAATTTTAACATCAGACTTATTAATTTTACGATATGCCGAAATTTCAACTTTAATCTTTTTAGTCTTATAGGACCAACAAGATAATTTAAACTTATAAGATTGAATATCCAAACATGGAGTTCAAGGAGATGCGGATGCTTTTCACAGAAGTTACAGATTGGCGCCATAGTTTTGACGGTTTTCAAAAATATTAGAAAAAACAATAGAAAACATTAAAAGGAAAAAATATGGTTTTTAAAAATATTAGAAAAAACAATAGAAAACATTAAAAGGAAAAAATATGGTTGAACAATTTTATCATTGACTTTAAATGATACAATTGGCATAATTTTTGTATTTACTTGTCACATCAGATCCTAAGTTCCGGAATGATTAACAAATTAATAAATGTAACAATTCAGTCATCATAACGATGTATTTAACAGGTTTTAGAAAATGTAAGAATTGTATGTGTTCTAAAAATTTGTCCAAAGATTTAACCATTCCCTAAAATAAACCTTCTCCATAAAAGTAAAAATAAGCTCAAATCGATTCATATTAAAAGTAAAATAAACAAGCAGTAAGAAGAACAAATCGATAAGCATTAGAAGCTCAAAAACTGATCACCAAAATCTTGCAAGTAAGCATGAGTAGTAACACAACTTATGATCAGAACTGTAAAAACAATGATCATTGCCAATTAAGTGCCCAGTTTGGCTTTTAACATGTAATCTTAGTCCACCTAAATATTATCGATTCTAAGTTTAAACTTACGAATTCTTTTTCGAGAAAATGGGCACTTATTTTAGGATGGAAGTTGGAAATAATCTCTCAGTAATGAACTCAAATTGTGCAACTGCGGGAAGGAATTGAGCAAACCCGTTTTTATGGTCTTAGAAACACAAACAACGTTGACGCACATGCACTTAAGACCGAGATATAGGACCAATGCCAACCTTGAGCTCCAAGTTCCTGATAGAAGTTGAGAAATGTGTTAAACGTGAGATACCATTAAGAACAACAAATCGTTAAGCAGGGTTTTATGGTCGGTATACTTTATTTTAGAGTAAATTATGAATTTGATCCTCATGGTTTGGTGGTTTTTACGGATTTGGTCCCTAAACTTCAATAATGCGGATTTAGTCCTTGTGGTTTGCAAATTCTATTGGATTTGGTCCCTGGTGCAAGTAGGCAGGGACCAAATCCAATAGAATTTGCAAACCACAAGGACCAAATCCGTAATTATTGAAGTTTAGGGACCAAATCCATAAAAACCACCAAACCGTGAGGACCAAATCCATAATATACTCTTTATTTTATATACAACAGGAGACATATAAGTTGGGGTCAAGTATACTAGTATAGTTTAGGGGATGTAAAATTCAAAGTTCAGACAACTAAACCTAGATTAAGGGTTGTTTACCAAATGCTTATCAGGTAAGTACTTACTGGCAAAAGACATCAAACTGGATTGTTGGTAATCGTCTTAAACCCGGGAAGTGCTTACTGGGTAAGAGTCTTTTCACTCACTCACCCATTGAGTAAGAATCGTGGTAACCACAAGGGTTGTGGCTTAGTGGTTGAGGCTCAGGGGATGTGGTGGAATATCTCATCTGCCCAGGGTTCAATTTTAGGCGTCCAAAACAACTGTGCCCACTGAGTTTATCAGGGTTGATGTCTTACTGTTGTAATTTTCCGGGATTACTCTGGCCATAGCCTAGGACCCCCTTCCAAGAAAAAAAAAAGAATTGTGGTAAGCTCTTACCCTTTTAAGTGTTTAGTAAACGGCCCCTAAGAGTATGTTTGGTAAAGTAGATGGTAAGTTGGCTATTAGATAAAAAACTAGTTGTTGGTTAATAAGTTGGTCGTTGACTAATAAACTAGTTGATACTAATAAACAAGTCTTGTTTGGTAAAAACTAGTTGATAATTGATAAGCTAGATGACAATTTATAATGACCTAAAAAAACAGGTTGAAAAGTTAAATGGAAAAATAACAGGCATAATTGGAAGATAAAAAAAGAAAAAAGCCCATGGAGCTTATTGAAACCCTCTACTTGGTTCTAAAAAAGCTAACTTATGGCTAACCAAATGTGGCTTTTTCAATAAGCTCGAAGAATAAGATAACTTAGGGTTGTTGAGCATGGCCTCAACCAATCCCGACCAAAATGGTCAATTTCATTCATAAAGTTGGAATAACATTCTAGCTAGCTATTTAAAAATTTCAAACCAACTAGTCCATAGTTTTGGATGTAAACAGAAACCAATTAACCAAACCATTCCATTAAATTAGCATTAAATTGATTAACCTTGTATCGGGGTCACTTATGTACTAATATAGTAATATAGTTGTAATTTATCTATAACAAATAATAAATGTATACACTTTAAGGGTTCTGAATTAAAAATAAAAGATTTTGCAATAAAATCATTTGTTAATACAACAAATGGAACATTGTAAACTCGAATGACTCAACTATGCTGACAAAAAAGACTAAGAGCATGTTTGTTAGCGGCTTAATGAGCTTAATGGGACTTGTACCTTATTCAGTCAGCTATACATGACTGTTTGGATGTGGCTTGATGATATAGAAAGTGGCTTATTCAATAAGCTTCTAGGGGAGCTTTATGCAGAAAGTCAAGTTTTTTCCAAACTTGTCCCTCGGTCCCTCCGAATTAAAAACATGTTCCTTCCATCTAGCAAGAAACCCTCCCAAACAAAATCTTCCCAATCTATACAGACAGATTAATTCACACAGACAGATTTATCCATACATGATTTAATTGCCAACCAAACAGCCCCAAGAAACCAGGAAAGAGAATAGGGAAGTGGGTTAATGGCTGTTATTACTGGAAGAATACCTTTTTGGCTAATAGTATTCTAGCTGAAATTTCTGTTCTCAGTTTAAGGTGTCGTTTCTTACTGGGTAAGAGGTGCTTGCCCTGGTAAGAAGGGATGTTGCTCTGAAAGTCTGATGCATAAATATGTTGACCAGGATGTTAACCCAGTAACGAAGGGGTCACTTTCGGACTCGACCGATCCTTCAGTCAGCACTTACTTAGACACTTGGTAAACAACCATTTTCAATCAGCACTTACCCAATTTGTTTTAGTAACGGCCCCTAAATGTTAAGGCAAGTTTTCCCTTTAAATAAAGATCACCATAAGAGCTTTTACTTTGCTGTCCATGGTAAACTAGGTAAATCGAAGTAAATTAATTCAGCAGCCACAAAGCGATAAGGAGCTCAATATCGACAACTGATTAAAGCAGTAAAACGGGTAAAGCAAGCCAGATTATATACTGATATGTTTAATGATAACTGGGAGAACAGTAAGGGGTTGTTTGGTTGGTTTTCCATTAAGACATGCATGGGTAAATTGTCTGTGTGGATTAATCTATTTGTATGGATTGATATATTTGTTTGGGATAGTTTCTTCAACAATGGAATGAATGCGGTTTTTTAATTGAGAGGGACATGTTGCAAAAAAAACTTGACTTTCTGCATAAAGCTCCCCCTAGGAGCTTACTGAATAAGCCACTTTCTATATCATTAAGCCACTACCAAAAAATCATGTATAGCTGACTGAATTAATTTGCGAGCCCCCATTAAGCTGATTAAGCTGCTAACAGACATGCCCTAAGACATGTTGAAATTTGGGAGCATAAACAGTGCATAACATAACAATAATCCAGCAACTAGAAGATACTACATAAGTATAACAAGCTTCATACCTTAATTGACAGAAGAGATGAAATTGAAGACGAAGATTTCAGAGCTGGAAACCCAATATCATACGTGATTGTCCCATCAGGTTTGTAGAGACCAAAGTTCCTTTCAGACGTTGGTCCATTCTTTGAATTCTCGTTAAATAAAGCAAAAATATATGCCTTCAACATAGATTTTGGCCTCCGTGGAGTTCCTTTCCTCTTCGCAAGCCGTTTACGCAGATTGTAATTGTAAGTCCTTGCATTTTCTAACGTTGCAGCACCTTCATTAGGATCTCCACGAGAAGCCCATCCTGTTTCCGTCACTATAACTTCCATCTTGCCAAATCCAGCATCTTCCAGTGCAGCATAAGCCGCATCAATCTGGGCATCGAGCATGTTGTCGTAATGAAGATTTGTTTTTTCATCATATATTCCGTCAGTTGGGTTGAAAAGAGCGTAGTTTATATCGATCTCGTCTGGACTACCCATGTAAGCCAAAAAAGGGTAAGCATTTAAACAGAAAGGAGAACCCATCTGTGAAAACAAGTCTAGTAGTTTCTTCATGTTGTCGGAAACGTTTTCCGTAAAGACGCATGAAGATGGAGGGTATGAAGTAGCAAAAACGGCCTGTGAATGAGCCGTTGTTATCTGAACTACGCCATCTAACTGGAGCTTTTTAGTAGCGTTGTAAATATTTTTAACTGCACCGTAAAGAGCTGCTTGGAGATCCAAATCACCCCCTCCGAGAACTTCATTTCCAACAGCGATCCCGACAATATGGGTATCGGGGTAGTATGCTTGCACATTGTCTCTGACCCAATCAAGGGCATGATCGGCATTATTACTCATATCCTTCACCATTCCATTTGGAAGACCAATCACCAAATCGAGACCACTCCCTCTAAACGCATCGAGAACACTATGATCAGCATCATAAATTCTTACGTTCTTTATCTTAGCAGCTTTAAGAAGCCTAACAACTTCATTAGGAGAAGGGATGTTATCTGCGATCCTCCATAATTTATACCATAAGTCCCTGTAAATGATTTAGCTACCACATACCCTGGGAAAAAAACGACGGAATGAGTATTCATAATGTATACACTCATAGAGATGAGCAACATCGTGCTTTATATTTAAGCAACGCACAATTTCGCTATCTGATATCAGATCCCAACAATGATTAAATGCCGTCTATATCGCACTGGTAAAAGAAAATTCCTTGTTTTGCAATCTTATTGATGGCAAGTTCAGATCTTAACCCAAAAGGTGGTATAGAGGATTTCGAAAATTTAAATCATCAATCAATTGATTCCAAAACCTACTAACAAGGTAATTTGATAACTTCCTTTTGGAAAAACTAATTTGATTTGAGCGCTATCGAAAACTCGTTTCTTTTACAAGCAAGCTTGAAAAGCCATCAGCAAGCATGGTTACTCATAGTCATGTGTCCTACTTAATAAAATTGTCCATAATAAGCTCTACAAAAATAGCAAGATAAGTTCATTACACACAAAACGCGTAAATCATGCATGAATAAAAATGTTATGGCATGCATTATACGTATATGTGCGTCAAACATATGAAGCACAAATTACAATTTAGGTATCTTGTATCCAATACATGCCATGGAAGAACAAAGCAACATTGAACCTTGGTGCTAGGCCTAAACGGTGATCGTGTTGAAACATATTCAAACTACACCTCTTAATTAATAAATAGATTTCCATGATGATATGCTTATACCAGTAATTTTGCTCCTTGTATATATATATATAGATGAAAGTTCAAATGTGAACCACTTTTTAGTTGTGAACGTGAGGACAACCGAGAGCGCGACACATGGCGGCTTTGAGTGTGGTCCCCCTCTTTAATTCAATGCCCTCCCATGAATCGGCCTAGTCATCCGCTGTGGACTTCACGTGGCGCCTAGTCATCCGCCGTGGACTTGACGTGGCGCTAGTCATCCGCCACGTGTCGCGCTCTCGGTTGTCCTCACGTTCACAACCAAAACATGGTTCACATTTGAACCCACCCCTATATATATATATATATATATATATATGTCAAGTCCACGGCGGATGACTAGGCGCGATTCATGGGGAGGGCATTGAATTAAAGGGGGGACCACACTCAAAGCCGACGTGGCGCCTAGTCATCCGCCACGTGTCGCGCTCTTGGTTATCCTCACGTTCACAACCAAAAAGTGGTTCACATTTGAACTTTCCTATATATATATATATATAAGAGAGAGAGAGAGAGAGAAGAGAGAGAAAGGTTCAAATGAGAAGTGCTAAAAAAATGAGAAGTAGAGAAGCAATCACCACTCATCCGTGATCACGGAGGATTGACGCGATTCATGGGAGGGTGGAGATTATTAAAGGAGGGGACCTGGTCAAAGCCGCATTTATTGACCGGATGAGTGGTGGAGATCACTTCTCTACTTCTCATTTTTTTAGCACTGCTCATTTGAACCTAATACTATATATATATATAGAGGAGAGTTATTTTGTTAACAAAATAACTCAACCCTATATATAATGGGGAAGGTTCAAACGAGAAGCATGTCAATTTAAGAAAACGTGAAGAGCAATCTCAGCCACTCATCTCGCGGTTACTGTGGACGTGATCACGAAGGATTGACGCGATTCATGGGAGGCTAGAGATTATTAAAGGGGGGACAGGTCAAAGCTGCCTTTGTTGACCGGACGAGTGGCTGAGATTGTTTCTCACTTTTTCTTAAATTGATATGTTTCTCGGTTGAACCTCCCTCATATATATATATATATAAGGAAATAAGAAACCTATAGCATATCAAATCTGAAGTTGATGCATAAACTTAATTTCACATAATTCTTTTAACAAGAAATTAACTCTACCTTTTGGATTTAGAACCACAATCAATCTGAGGATTTGTCCCCAATTACCAAGCAATATCACCAGGAGAAATTCAAATCAATTGTAAACATAACTTTGAAGAATCTCACTTTTAAATCGATAAACACATAAAGTAAACCTAAACCTCACTTCAAAAAAGAACATTTAAACAAGAACAGTACATAAAACAGTATAATTGCTAAAATATCAATAAGACATCAATTCAAGCTTAACACGCTTTAAGCCTACATTCAATTCGAGTCCGGTGACACAAATTCGAAGATGAAAACGAAAAACAAGCATCAAAAACTCAAGATTCCACTGCGATCATCATGTAAAATAGAAAAATTGAACTCACTGAACGATAAAATCGAAATCGTTCACCGATTAACATCAGTTTCTAGGGCTTCAACTACAAAATCAGCATAAAAAAATAAACAAAACAAACAAACAAAAAATTAGGCAAAAAAACTTTATACCTTTTTGAACAAAGAAGACCAAAAGCAGAAGAAGTAAACATCGACCAAAGGATCGCGAAATCGTCATCTCGGAGTCAGTAAAACGGCTCCGTCGCCGGTGATTTCAGTCCTCCAACTCAAGCATGCCATAAGATGAATTATAACAGTTCCAAAATTGGCAAAATCTCTCTCTAAAGTTGTTTATTTCTCTCTCTAGAAACAGATTTGTATGTAGGTAAGTGCAAAATTCTCTCTCTCTCTCTCTCTGGATTAGTAGATGACGGAATTGTTCTGTGTGTTTTCCGGCGGCGGTTATGGCGACGGAGGGCGGTGGCGAGAGGCGGAGCAACGGTGGTTTTTGGCGGTCGTTTTCTTTTGGAGGAGACGCGTTTTATAGCCGGTGGAGATATTTTTTTTCAATTTCTTATTTTTGTCAATTGATTTTCTATCGCTGATTTGATTAATAGGGTTATATTTATGATATTCATTTGATTTCAATGGTTTCGTTTTAGTACCCTCAAGTTTGGAGGTAAGTCAGAATTAGTACTTGTTTTAGAATTTTTTTTTTTACTAAAAGACACAATCAAATGTAAGAGCATCCACAGTGGAGGGTTTTTTTTTTTTTTGAGACTCTTCATGAGATTTTTATATGAA
The DNA here is from genome assembly GCA_030169165.1 of Centaurea solstitialis. Lineage (NCBI taxonomy): Eukaryota > Viridiplantae > Streptophyta > Magnoliopsida > Asterales > Asteraceae > Centaurea > Centaurea solstitialis. The sequence goes on from CM058043.1 coordinate 17,786,442, forward strand.
CCTCCAGAGGTTCTTGCCCAATCATATGTTCTTGTTGGAATCCGGGTGCTTTAAAAAGAACCCAAGTACCTGTAATAGTTTACATAAATAAAAATTATATTATAAATAAGAATAGGGAAGTGAGGTTTTTGTAAGAACCTCCATTGTAGAGTTTTAAGGAGGTTCTTGGTTTGTTGAGATGGCAATGACGAGGTAGAAAAAAAATATGGTAACTAAGGTTCTTAGAGATTCCACCACTGTGGATGCTCTAAGGAGGCATTTGGTTCGTTGGAATCCGACGAAATGTGAAAGAACTGGAATAGTCAATTCCGTTGACCGAATTCCATCAGATTGTTTGGTTGTCAATGGAATGGAATTCAACTCGATGAATTCCTTTATCCAAGGATTTCACCATTCCTTCCAAGAAATGATGGAATTAAATTTCATTCCCTTCAAAAATTTCCAAATGCCAAAAATTCCCTTCGGGCTCCGGCTACCATCATCGGTGACCACCTCCGACCACCACCACCGCCTCCGATCACCACCACCGCCGCCACCACCACCGACCACCACTGTCGTTCAACATAAAAGGGTATTATTGTCATTTTTCAGCATTACATTCCAATTCCTTAGCAAACCAAACAGACAAATTCCAATTCCTTTGACAGATTACATTATATTCCTATCAACCAAACACCTGGTCAAACCTGATAACATTTCATTCCAATTTCTTCCAGATTTCAATTCCTTTGACAAATTTCATTCCTTTAGAAATCATTATGCAAACCAAACAGCCCCCTAAGTGGTTTCCTTTTCATATATATTGATAGGTATCCGCTACAAACCATGAGATTCTTACCTAGTGTACAAACCAATCTCTATCATACATATAGATGATCAACGATTTGGATTAATTCGGTTCCTAATTTTTTTTCGTCAACCACATTTCATAACCGGCTAAAAATTATGAGATAAACAAAATCAATGGTTAAGATTAGATTTGTAGGGTTCATAAGAACTTCATAATTTATTTGATGTTTCCCTTATATTGATATGTATTTTTAAAACCTTATTTTAGAAGCAAACTTTAAAACTAATAAAAAAAGACGAAGTGACCACTGGCAGATTCCTTATACCTGAAATAAGAAATAAAGTTAGATTTTTGGAAATTGGAATTGCTTTTAAAACAATTTGTGCTTATAGCTTATTTGTTTATTTAGTGGCTTTGATTTTCTTAAAAAGGTTCTTTATTTGTTAGTTGGTTTTATTATAAGAGCATCTTCAAGAGTTATGCTATAAATTTTTTAAAATAGAGCATCAAAAATTAAAATCTCAAAAAAAATTGCATCAAACTCCAATACTTATTCTATTTTAGCAATTCTATCATTAATTTAAATGTCTCTATTGGTGAAAAAAAAATTTCGTTAATTTAAATTTCTTCTATTGGTGAAAAATTATTTCTCTCTTTTATATAGAGAGTTTTAGCATTTCTCCATATATAGAGATTTCTACCTTTTCTCTCTTCATTTTTCTATTTTAACATACACAATAGCTAAATTTGCCGGTTCCAAAAAACATAACATACATTATACCGTAGCTGTTGGAGCAAAACTTTAGCTAAAATCTCTAAAATCTCTATTTTAGCATAGAAGATGCTCTAAGTCTCTTATTCAAACACCTAAAACCCCTTCTTTGTTAATTGGCTTTATTATAAACAAATAAGAAATTTTAATAAGCAATTCAACCATCCTTTTAATTCTCTAAAATATATTAAAAATTAGTGGTCCGTTTTCAAAAATAGAAAATTCTAAATATTGTCTTTCTAAAATTGAAAATGATAAAAAGGAAAAATAAGACTGTTTCATATTGATTTCTAAAATAAAAAAGTTTAAGAAAGTTATTTTTGTAGATTAATTAATTCTGAATGTCGACTTCTTAATTAAAGATTTTGAGCGAAAAATATTATTGTATTTTTCTGAAAAAATAGTTGATATAATTTGTTTACTAACCACGTTTATTATAATCATATAAATGTCCGGCTTGATTTTTCTAATCACGTCAATGCTATTTCATTTTTTTTTTAATATTTATTGATGAATTATTAGCTTAATAAAAAAATCAAAATAATCAAATATAACTAACATTTTATGGGTCGATTATGAAAAATGGCTTTTATATGACTGACTTAACAATATGTATCCACATACATGGAAATCAATATTGATACAGGTTTACGTGAAACCAAGTTGTTTCCGTAAGCCGATAAAATTAACAAATTTTACATGAAACTTTACAACAAAAGACTATGAAGGTGAAAAAAAATTCGAACATTAATCGTAAAAACACTGTATAAACTCACGGTGTTTTTCGATATGAAGTTTCGTTTTTTATCTTGTTTTGGATTTTTTACCTCGATAGTGATTTTAGTATGAATATTCGAATTTTATTTATCTTTTGTTGTGAACTTTAATGCATAAAGTCTTGATCTCATACGATCTTATGGAAACAATTTAACCTTACGTAAATCTAACATAAATGACTATAATTATAAGTCTAGAAGTGATACACAAAATCAAATCTTGCATAAAAGAATATGATAATAAAATTGATAGTATTTTAAAATAATAATAGTATAATAATAGAAAGTGTTATGCATAATACATTAAAATTTTACACGTAATTGATTTATATGCCCATAACGCACCTCCACTTTGCACAATATACCCACACCGTTACGACGTTATAACGGCGATATAACGCACCAAAACGCCGTTATAAGTTATAACGCACCAAAACGCCGTTATAACGGCCCAAAACTCGTTATTTGACTGAAATTGGTATAACGACCCTTATAACGGCCTTTTAGGGATATGATTGCAAAGTGGGGGTGGGGCTTTGGATATACCGGTAAAGCTCCCCTATATTTGGTACCTTCCCCTGAATGATGAGCCAAACTGCAAATTCTTGTTCCATAAGATAACAAAAGCATAAAAGTTAAAAGGGATCCACGTATCACATAGAGAATTATTAAAAAGGACAAGAAAAATTGTAACACCCCAGATACCCGTGACACGATATTGTCCGCTTTGGGCCCAGTCCAGGTCACCCGCACGGTTTTGTTTTTGGGCCGAGTCCACGCACCCAAAAGGCCTCATGTCAAGTGAGGTTATCCACACCCTTATAAGGAGTGCTTTGTTCCCCTCACCAACCGATGTGGGACGAGTTATTACACTCTCCCCCCCTCAAGGACACAACGCCCTCGTTGTGCACATCAGTCCGGGTCTGGCTCTGATACCATCTGTAACACCCCAGATACCCGTGACACGATATTGTCCGCTTTGGGCCCAGTCCAGGTCACCCGCACGGTTTGTTTTTGGGCCGAGTCCACGCACCCAAAAGGCCTCATGCCAAGTGAGGTTATCCACACCCTTATAAGGAGTGCTTTGTTCCCCTCACCAACCGATGTGGGACGAGTTGTTACACTCTCCCTCCCTCAAGGACACAACGCCCCCGTTGTGCACATCGGTCCGGGTCTGGCTCTGATACCATTTGTAACGCCCCAGATACCCGTGACACGATATTGTCCGCTTTGGGCCCAGTCCAGGTCACCCGCACGGTTTTGTTCTTGGGCCGAGTCCACGCACCCAAAAGGCCTCATGTCAAGTGAGGTTATCCACACCCTTATAAGGAGTGCTTTGTTCCCCTCACCAACCGATGTGGGACGAGTTATTACACTCTCCCCCCCTCAAGGACACAACGCCCTCGTTGTGCACATCAAGACGCGTTTTGGGTTGTGACCTGGACTGGGCAACTCCAAAGCAAAACCGTGAGGGAGTAGGGGTGACCGGTTAGGGCCCTGTGTCTCCAAAGCGGACAATATCGAACCACGGTCGCCTGGGCTGTTACAGATTCTCGGCCCAAGAACAAAACCGTGCGGGTGACCTGGACTGGGCCCAAAGCGGACAATATCGTGTCACGGGTATCTGGGGTGTTACAGATGGTATCAGAGCCAGACCCGGACCGATGTGCACAACGGGGGCGTTGTGTCCTTGAGGGAGGGAGAGTGTAACAACTCGTCCCACATCGGTTGGTGAGGGGAACAAAGCACTCCTTATAAGGGTGTGGATAACCTCACTTGGCATGAGGCCTTTTGGGTGCGTGGACTCGGCCCAAGAACAAAACCGTGCGGGTGACCTGGACTGGGCCCAAAGCGGACAATATCGTGTCACGGGTATCTGGGGCGTTACAAAAATATAATTTTTTTATAGAATAAAGAGTAAATTGTTATGTAGGTACCTTTGGTTTGCTCAAAATATGAATATGGTCCCTCTTTTAGAATAAGTACATTTGAAATCCCTATCGATTTCATTTTTTATTGAGTTGAAGCCCTTTTCTTAACTTTGTTAACTCCAATCCGTCAACTCAGGGGGGCATTTTTGTCAATTTGTTCATCAATTAAAAGTCCTGTTAAACAACCGTTTAGATTATGGATGGATAGACGCATATACATTTACGTCAATAATCTTAAAATAGATAAGGGAGTTGTGGTCTCTCCATGTCCTTTATCTACATCCAAGAAATATGATGAACCAAAGCCATCACCATCTTAACGAATCTTAATGCCATCACGAAGACATATTGTTGTTGTTATGTTGTTTTTATATACACATAAAAATCTTTACGCTATCACTATCTTCATGAGTTGCAAGTTGAGTCTAAATGAGAAAACAAGCGAGGAGGGAGTGGTCATTTAACAAATGCATCATCTACCCCCTATTGTTACCGTGAGCTGCTAGCAACCACCACCATGAACGTCCTTCCTCGCCCTTTCTTCTACACGCCTCATCATGATTTTTTGAAACTTGGTGGGGCCACGAAGTGAATTAACTTTGAGTGTCCTTAATTGTTCAAATATTTCTACCCATTGGGTTTTGGGTTTTGAGTTTTGAGTCATTTGATTCTTCCGATATTTTATGTCAGATATAGGTTGCGAATGATATATGTAAGTGAGAAAAGATGGTTGAGGTGTAGCAAAGGGGCAAAAGGGTTCACCAGAGAGATGGATGTTAACCTGGTGTAAAGGTAGGAGAAGACCATATGTTAGAAAGACGATTTGGGTGAGGAAAATAGCTAAGTGGGACACGTGGCAAGAGTTTATTAGATGTGCAAACTTCCTTTTAATGGAAAAAAGAGAGATATTCATGAAATGTTAAAAATATCCATGTGTTAACAAAGTAGATTTAACATGAGTAAGGGACCTAACAATAAAATACAAACCATAACGTAATTAATTTAAAAGATGGACCGTATTCAAATGCATAGTAAATCATAAGGACCTACATTGTAATTTACTCTAAAATAAATAAAATTTGATCTCAAAGTGTTCTTAAACTATATGGTTGGGTTTTCTTTTGACAAGAAACCTTTTGTGATAAAATAAAATGTTAAATAAAACATATGGTACTAAAATTATATTTATTAAAATTACTTTTTATAAAAAGATAACTTTAAATTTTTGATAAAGAAAAATAACCAACTGTTCGTGTTCTATGTTATTATTAAGGGTTTATAAATCTATTTATTTTATATTATAATGATGTACTCACTAAATATATTCTTTAAGCTATAACTTCAATAGCAATATTACAAGAAATTTTGAAACGAACAAAATTTTAAAAAAAAAATCAAATTTATTTATAATTGAATTTATAAATAAATAAAGAAATAAGGTACACTCATGGTCCCTCTTTTTGGTTTTTCTTATAAGCATCGACATAAAATTGATTCTCATGCATATATTTTATTTACTTTATATTAATTAAAATGCATTTTAAATTATATATAAAGAGGATTTGGTATACATTAAAAAATTGATGGGGATTGGTAGAAGGAAGATCAATTAAAGGTGCTTTTAGCATTGATCAAAAATAGTGATAGCTCATGAAGAAAAGAATCTTGATTGCCATCTAATACACTTATTTTTTATTTTCCAATTATTTTATTTGTCACAACTCCACTTTGTTGGAAAAGATAGAGCAATTAAAGAGGCTTTTTATCAAACCATAGTCTATATGTCATTCTTAAAACAACTTTGATTGCATGAAAACAAATATGCAAACCCAAAAAAGAAATCACAAACCATCATATCTTTTTAATTATTGTTCCACTACATTTCCAATAAATATGTTCTTTCCAAGAAGAATTCAAGAACTTGCCACTTGTTGTTTTTTGATGGGAAGGTATAATTTGCTTTTCCTTTAGCTACTTTGTAATAATTTCGATTATATTTAACATTACATTCGATTTCAGGTGTGATTCAAACGTAGGATATTCAAAACAATATACAATACTTTAACACTTTAAAGATGAACTTTACAACAACATTATCTTTTTGGATTGCAAATGGTACCTAAAAAATGAAATTTTCATGTATACATGCCCATGATTCATATAAAGAGTGAGATTGAAGTATAACGTTAGGCATCACATAGAGTCGGGATGGTCAAAATAGAGAGCTTATTGTGTGACTAGCAAGTTTGCAAAATTGATTGGAAAATACTACAAGGTAGCTATTAGACCAACTATGTTGTGTGGTGAGGAGTGTTGGGCAGTAAAGGAGGAACATGAAAGAAAGATGGCGATAAATAGAGAGAAGAAAGATTGTGTCATTGTCTGAAAGGCTGATGTCTACACTGGTGAGAACAAAGGTGGATGTATGCTTTGGTTATAAATTTTCAGAAATAACTTTTTTCAGATTATAAGCATTATTTTTTATTAAAAAATATTTTGTTTTTATATGATAAGGATCTGCCTCTAGATGACAAGGGTGGAGTGTGCCATGGTTTGTGTGGAGGAAGAGGGGAAGACCGAGGATGGCACGAGACAAGCAACTGAGACCGGACATGACAGCTTTAGACATTTCAAGAGAGATGACCTTAGATAAAATTCTATAGAGATGCATGACTAGGTTGGCACCTTATCCTCTTCTTTTACCTTTTCTCGAACTCTTCCAAACTACATTTTTTCCATTTACCTTTTATCTCCTTTCCTATAAACTTTTTGAATTTTTTTTTTACAAATAATAATTCTTCCAAGTTATTTTTTTTAATTTTCTTTCAAACCCTTTTACAAGTCACAATCTTCATTAAAACACCTTTACTTCTTGGAGTAGAGATGAAGAATGTGAACATTCTATTCTTTAAGATGTTACTTTATAGGGTTAATTGGGATCTTTTGTTCTTGTTTATTGCTTCTTTCACTAGTGGGAAGAGTTGTATTTGATGGGTGTTGAAAAAGATGGGTTTTACATGTTATTTGAAGGAAGAGTTGTTTTTTATGGGTGTTGAAAAAGATTGGGTTTACATATTTTAGGATGATCTTTATGGTGCATAGCTTTTCAATACAAAAGATAAATGTTGTAAAAGAAAAGAAAACATTTACTTTCTAGATAGTGGGTATATGCATCTCTAATGCAAATGAGGTAAGATATTTGTCAATGTGGTTGGTGTGTGTTGTGACTTGTGAATATAAATGAAATGGACCCAAAGTTATGGTGGAAAATGAGGTAAGAGTTTTGTCAATGTGTGTTTGTTCTCCCCTGTAAAAATGAATGAAAAGGACCAAAGTTATGCTACAATTTCAAAAGGTTTGTCCTTAGAGGTAAGCAAAAAAGATATTCTTTTTCTAAATCTAAAGAATCTTTGGTGTAACTGACATGTAAAAGTCATGAGGTCACTCCTCATAAGTTAGTTTGAGTCTTCTTAAGAAGAGCCACTTAGTATTTTTCTTAGTTGTTTGGCACCGTGAAAATAATCCAAGTGCGTGTAAGCTAGTCTTGACATTCACAGTTACAAAAAAAAAAAATCTTTTGCAAAAAGGGTATTGGTGTCAACCTCTCGAGTGCTTTCACCACCCATAAATATAATCATCATGGGAAAGGTACATCGTGTCTCAAGAGCATGTTAGTGTCTAGAGTTTAATCTTTCCCTCTCTTTCATTTTGTAAGAATGTCGACCCCTTATTCTAGACCTCAATCACACTAGCAAAAAAAGATATTATTTGATGTACCACTTTATCTACCTCTTTCTAGTTCCACCATCTCAAAAGGTCCTAGTTCACATAAGACGGTACAAAAACTTGTTGTCCCACACCATAGTCTAGGACGTGGAAAAACCTAAGTGAGACAAAAAAAAAAAAAAAACTAAAATAGGTGAAACAAAAATCAGGAGGATGAGGTCTTCCAGTGCTGTGGCGGATTGGTTATTACTCGGGGGTTCATAGCGTCTTAACCGAGTTCGAGCCTTCCTGTGCACATGCCTGAAGACATTTAAGTGGGGCCATGTTTAGCCCCCAAAATTGTGTGGGATTAGTCGGGCTTTGGCCTAGACACCCTTCCAAAAAAAAGTCAGGAAGATGAGACAAGATTGACATATATTTTTTAGAAAAAGGTTCATCTAGAATTTGCCTAGTCTACATCATTGACAATTTGGAAATTAAGTTGCAGTCATCTAAGACTAAGTCTAACGGACTCGAACCCAGTGTAAATGAGATATTCCACCACATTCACCCCCCCCCCCCCTCCCCAAGGCCTTTTGTTTGTACGCCACCACCCTTATGGTTGACAAGGTTGCTAAATTACTAAACTACCCATCTCAATTAAAAACTCTAAAACTTTCTAGAATTCTTTTACCCACCTACGTCACTTGCTCCGATCCAGTTTTGTACATGTTCACTCCAACCTAGTTCTATCCAAGCACCCTAACCAAACCTCCAAGATATGCCTTGAACCATTCGGGCCCCTTCTCCGAATCATCCCACCCCACCCCACCAAACACACACACACAAAGTTGTCGGGTTCTTGGGCATTTTTGCCCATTTACAGATCTAGCTCGAAATCGACCGAGTATATTTCACTTGAAAGTGAGGTTGAATATGATTGCTCTTCTAATAGTAAAACAACCACCAAAACCATATAAGACACTTAAAATAGAAGGGACTAAGCTCATGGCAATACCAAAACACAAAGATAGCTTGTTACATAACAATACATACATATGTTATATATATCATCTGCAACCTACAACTCCCTAACTGCAACAACAAAAGCCTGCAAAACATCAAATATCAACAATCTCTTTAGGTTGTATCCCTTCAGATGCAAAGCTGACTTCTAATCCCTATTACAAATTATAGATACACCCATCATGTTTCTTCCCAACCAACAATCACCAAAAAAACCTCTAATAAAGATGAACACAAAACAACATAACTACTCCAACTTTACCTAATAATGTGTTAGCGGTGTGGCCTCACCTGCCGCCACGGCCCTCCGCCGAAACACCATCAAGATTACCCTTTTGCCCCTCTGCCTCCTTCACTGGTGGTGCTTGCTCTGCATCTTGGATATCTCCTTGTTTGTTTGCATTGGCTTCGTGATCGTCGGCCAACGTCTCTCCGTTTGTCTCCGACAGGGGAATTTTTGGGATTTCACATGCTTCGTTCGCCTCTTGTACATGGTTACCACCTTCATCAGCTTTGGCATCCGTCTCTTCGTGGGTCTCATCTTTTTCGCCATCCGCTGAATCTTTCTCAGTTTTCTCTAGTTCTTTTCCCTCGGCACCTTCAGGGGAATTTTTGTCATTTTCTCCAACACCTTCGACACCCGTCTCTTCGTTGGTTTTATCGTTTTCGCCATCCGCTGGATCTTTCTCTGTTTTCTCAAGTTCTTTTCCCTCGGTACCTTCAGGGGCATTTTCGTTGTTTTGCTCATCACCTTTGACACCCGTCTCTTCGTTGGTTTCATCTTTTTTGCCATCCACCGAATCTTTCTGGTTTTCTCTGGTTCTTTTCCCTCAGTACCTTCAGGGGCGTTTTCGTCATTTTCTTCATCTTTCTCGGCCTTTTCAGCTTCCTTCATTTCGACATCTTTGTCGGTGATTTCCCCATCTTTCTCTTTTTTACCCCTCTTTGAAGCAGAAACCGTTCTTGGCCGTTTCTTGACCGGCTCGGTCTCCGATGTGGCGGAGTTGACTTCACCTTCTGAACGATTCTCGCAGACCGTCTCGGAGTTTCGCCACTTCCCCAATCGAACTCCGAGGCCTTGGGCCCACCGGGTGCGATTTCAGGTACTGGTCCAGCTGCTTCTTGCCCGTGATCTCTTCCCCCGTTGGCGCGGTGAACACGATCTCGTTCTTCTTCGGGGTCCCACCTTCCTTCGGCAGAAACTACACGTAAATCCGTTGATTAGAGAGACAAAAAATTACTAAAGAAGCTCGTAAATCAACCATAACACCATATAGAAGGGCAAAAAGGTCACTTTCCTTGGCGGAAATGCACGGATGGACGACTCATGAGTAATAAAACGGGATATGCGGTTACAAAACAATCTTGTAAATCAACCACAACACCATATAAAGGGCAAAAAGGTCATTTCGTTTGCAGGGAAACACACGGGGATCAAACTCATGACTATTCGGGATATGCAGTTACAATCAATCTCCTAAATCAACCACAACACCCAAATAGAAGGGCAAAAAGGTCATTTTCCATTGGGGAAACGCATGGAATCAATCATCGAGTACTAATACGGGAGATGGGTTACAAATCAATCTCGCTACAATCATCTTACAAAGCTAAATTCCGAGCAATTTAGTGCAATCGTTTTTACTTATAACCACTCCTTGTATGTCCCAACTCGAGGGTAAAAAGTAAATACTCTTGCTTACTCGTATTCGTTTCATCTTCAATATATGTTCAACCTCAACTTCATGAACACAGAACCACCATATTTGTGAGTATTCATGATGAATAATGTGATAAAACTCATGATAATGTGTAACAAGTATTCATAATGAATATGAATATTGACGAAATAGGTGGTTCCTGGTTCCTAAAATATTAAGGTTCCTCAAAAGGTTGAAAAATTGATGTGGTGTCTTGGATTATCAGCGTTTCAAATGTTTTGTAGCGAATATTAACGAGCGAAAACTAAAGTAAATTTCTATTGGATCCTTACTCATGAAGGTAACTTGTTGCTTAATTTCTTATTTTAGTCGATCTAAATCCGTCGTTCCAAAACATTTAACTAAGCTTTGGGCATTTGGTACATAGGCGGACCATATGGGCAGAGTGAGCCAGCAGGTGAAAAAATTACGCACAGTTTTAGGGGTTTAATTTGACATGGGTAGTTTGGTAATTTACCAATCTTGTCTCATCTCCCTGCAATAATGCATTTTGTCCCACTCAATCTTGTCCTATCCTAGTTTAACATAGCACCAAACGTGGGACAATACTTTGTTATGTCCGACCCATCCTGTCCCACATTAAGGACGAGATGCACCGGATCAATTCCTTTTAAAGCGCAACTCTTGGAGGGCATGAGATTAAAAGTGATCAACGTTCAGATCCACTTCTCATGCTTCTCACATTAAACTCAACTTCTCACACGATTCTTCACCAGGGTTACTATTCCATAATCATATGAAATATGTTAGTTTTGCTAAACGTTAATGGGGGAAATCTTTGATGCTAAACAACTAACACTTTGATAAATGGACCTAAGAACAGTCGATTTTTCAACTAACAAATATCATAAATGGAAGAAAAAAAACGCTAGATAAATTGCGGAAATACACCACTTATAAAACATAAAATCTAACCAAAATAAGAAACCCTAGCATTGGAAAACGCCAAAAACAAATCATACTACTTTAACTTTATGATATTGAAATGTACACGGAATCTAATTTACAAATTTGGCATAAATCAAACTAGCATACATATTATACATACATATAGTCCCCTTCTTTTACAAATCCAATAAATCGAACAACCTACAAAACCGATTTTCATGTGTTGTTTCACGTGTGAAAAATGAAGGTGCTTATTGTGTGTGGAAAACAATCTATGAACATTTCACCTATGAAACAACACCACATTTTCAGACATGGCGGCGTTATTTCATATATGAAGCAACACACGAGAATTCGTTATGGTGAGAAGTGGTTATCAACACTTGATGTGCACAGGATCAATTCCCTTCTAAGGCGCAATTCATGGGAGGGCATGACATTAAAAGTGATCAACGGTTCATATACACTTCTGATGCTTCTTACCGTTAACTCAACTTCTCACACTATCCTTCGCCTACACACACACACACACAAAAATACGGAGATGGCAGAAGCATCCAAACTTACTGAATTCATGAAATCAACACAATGAGCTCAAAAACCCACCAAAATGTAAACAAACTATCCTTGAGAAATCAGACTCTAGCAAATTTGAACTATACCCAGAACCCAAATAACAAAATTTAACAACAATTATGCAAAACCCTGAAGAATTTTGTATAAAAAACTTACTAAATTGCTTCACATCAAGAACAAGCTCAAACAACCTAGATTTGAAAACCCACCAAAATTTAAAATTAAATTGTTCCCAAAACTCAAACTGTAATAAAATTGAACCATACCCAGAACCCAATTCATAAAATTAAACAACTACCTAAACAGTAAATCCAAAATTTTCATAAAAATCAAACTCAAATAACAAAAGACTTATAGAATGTTCCAAATCAAGAAAACAAGATTAAAAACCCTAGCTTCAAAAACCCACCAAAATCAAACAAAATTGAACTACACCAAGAACCCAATTCACAAAATTAAGCAACAATGTCAGTAAAACATCAACAAAACTCACATAAGTTAAACCAACATACATACAAAAAACAAATTTAACCAAATTTCTTCAAAAACCCTAGCTTCCAAACCCACCAAAATTACCCCCCAAAACCTAAATTTCCACCAAAAATAAACTAAACCCACAACCCAATTCACAAAACTAACCAAACCCACAACCCAATTTCACATAAACCCATACTTGCATACATACATCATAATTAAAATGTTTTAAAAAAAGGGAAGAACAAAGAACCATTTTTTTCCATCCAGGAGGTGCAGGTAGCTCCAAAGAAACAACTTCATCATTCGGTCCTGAGCTCGCCATTTTCCAAACGAAAAAAAACCCTAAAAATTCATGAACAAATATGAACAACCAACTCCTTAACTAACAAAAATTTAAGTTATAATATATGCGTATATATATATATATATTATATGTATTTATTGGTACAAAATTGGAAGGTTTGATTATTCCTTCTAGAATCTAGTAGAGGCTAAAAAGATTGAAACGAATATATTCATTCTTTTTCTTACCTTTGATTGTTTTTCTCTCTCTCTTTGGATTTTGTTGTACGAAAAATTTGGGAGTTCTGAATACGAAAATCGGTTCAAAAACGGTAAAGAGAAATACAAGTATGGGAAATGTGCTGTTTTGGCCCTTGTGGTATAGTGAAATACAAGTTTGGCCCCTGAGTTATTATTTCAAAATTTTGGTCCTTTTGTCCATTTTGGTGGGAAATTGATGATGCTAACCAAACCAAATCCCTTATTGGTCCCCAACCCATTTTCTTTTCTATTTTTGTAAAATACCCATTATGTTCGTTTAAATTGGATTGGTTTTTCAACAGATCCAGTTAAAAGACAAAAAAAAAATCGAAGTCTGTTTTTTAGCTGACATGACCATTTAACTTTTTTTTTTTGTCTTTTTAGTTGGATCCGTTAAAAACAGACCCATTTTAACGGACCTAGTGGGTATTTTGCAAAAAAATAGAAAGAAAATAGGTAGAAGGCAAATTATGGGGTTTGTTTTGAGCACCACGACTAATTTCCTCATTTTGGTGTAGTTGATAGATCTTTTAACTATTAACCACAATTGTGACATCAAAACTAACACTAGATTTGGAACTCATTTATAAGATTGTGACAGGATCGAATTAACAAGAAAGAATAAGAACCAAGATATTAAGGAAGTCGCGGAATAACACCTTAATATTTAACAACAAGAAAACAAGAATGGATTGAAATTGAATTGCTTTTGGAATTGCTTTTCTATCGAATGATTACAGACAAAGCCCCAATTTGATTGAACAAATTCAAACAAACGTACAATACTTCTCTATTGTAGGGATCAAGAATAATCTTGAGGCTAAAACTTTCTATCACTCCTCATAATTCATAGACTAGATGACTAATCTATTTATACAAGACTTGATTACAAAGAGAATTACAAAAAATAAATTGATCTTCTAAATCTCCATTATCTTCAGAATCTTGGTAATTATCTTCATTCCATAAAAAAAAATATCTCTTGAATTCATTCCATAATTATCTCCAAGTCTTTGTCTTTATCTTCAAGCAAGATCATTTCCTTATCTTTCTCTTCAAGTAATCTTCTTTCCTTATCTCGGACGAGCAGTAGTAACCAGCAGTAGTAACCAGCAGTGGTAACCAGTAGTGGTAACCAGCAGTGGTAACCAGTAGTGGTAACCCATCAGCAACATTAATTCTCTTCTAGCAATAGTAACTTCAAAAACCCAACAGATTGGATTGGTAGTTTGGTACCAACTAGAAAAAAATTGAACATTTGATAAACTAATTAATAAATAAATTATCATTGCACTAGAGGTGAATTAAAACAAATTTGGTTGCATTTTAATGCAAATTGACATAAAGTTAGGGATGAGGTGGACCTAAGATATTTTTCAAGTGAACAAAAGAAATAACATGATATAGAAAAACTTGTTACAAGTGTGATTTTAGTTAGAAATAAAAATTAGGTATTAATGTAAAAAAAAGGTGAAAACTATAAGGAATTTTCATATAATGTTAGAATAGTTGGCTTTTTGCTCTCTTTATACATAAAGGTTGTGAGTTTGAACTTGTTCTTTTCTTATTTCATTCACTTTTTTACAAAATTAGAAACTTAAATTTAGAAGGTGAAAAACTAGATTTTTGGTAAATGCTAACATTAGCTTAGTCATCTCAACCACTTCAAATTTTCTGTTATAATTTTTTTGTTAAAAAAGTTTCATTACAACGAAAAGATTGAGTAGTAGCTCATGCACCTCATACCTCTTTAGTTTGTGTGCCCCTAATTAGACCAAGTTATATGATAAGGTCATTAGTAATCATGTCACTATAACAAGCTGGTGTTGGGAATTACGGGCTACAAAACATGCACAGCGGAAATAAAAAGCCTAATTCCCAATCGAGGATCCAATCCTAAACGCATACAGATACAAAAGAGGGTTACGAAAATTACCTCGTTGTTTGTTTTACGCGAACAAAACTGGACTGCTGGCAGGATTACACCACTACTGCACCACCGTGAGATCGGTTGCTAGACCACCGCTGGGTTCTTAACGAAATCGATGGAGAGAGAGAGTGAAGAGGGTTTTTGGTTTTTCTCTGGGGTTTCTTTTCAGTTAAGATGATCGAATGAATAAACTGACCAGGGTTTGCCATATTTATAAAACTAAATATGGCAGTACCCAATAAAGAAAGCCCGTTTGATTAAAAGCCCATTAAGGTTATTTAATCAAGCTTAAACTCTTTATTTAATTAATAAACCATTAATTAAATAACTTTAACCCTTTTAATTAATTAATTAACTATTAATTAATCCTATAAAATATTCCAACTGATATTTTATATAACTAAATAATAAATGGCTATTTATTATTTATTTCTCACTCAATAATTAATTTGTACTAATTAATTATTCCATCAAACCACTTGATCTCTAATTGGGTGTGTAGCAGTGTGACCCACTAGTGTCTTATAACATTGGATACGGTAAACCCTGTTACTATCCTGCACATAATCCTAACAGACTCCCACTTGTGCCAGACTAGTAACTGTACTGTTACCATTAGCCTAAGGAGGTCCCTAGCCAGACACTTAGGTTAACCAGGTTATAAGATCTCTTACATCCAGAGATACAATTCACGCTTGAATTTGTACACAGGTTCATTCCTTTTGCACACGATATTTCTAAAGTGATTTAAGACATGGAGTGGAGGATTCATTTCTTAAAATCAAGTATTTCTTGACTCTGATTTCGATTGCCTGCAGTAACGGATATTACTAAATAACCCCTGTTATTCTATCCGAGCGTGGCCACGCGTTTTCTGCCAATCTTAATCGTCAAGGGGCCCGGAAATATCTCTCTTTTGAAAGAGGTGCAAATCCCTTCTTGACTACTTGCATTTGGATCCACGGCTTCCGCTGCATCTAGTCACGTCCCGTATGGCCGCCCTGTTACGGTACAGCGTTAGTACGTGCTAAGAATACAGTAGTCCTCGCGTTCCCAAACCAAGTATCTCAAGTCTAAGGACAACCTATCAAGTCAGTGCTTATGACTGAGGCTCCATGAAGCAGACTTGATTACTGGTCACTTCCAATACCCAAACACTCTGATGAGTATCTATAAATACTTGGTCACATCACTTGTGCTTTTATTCTCTACTTTGAATAAATCATCAAGTATTTATAGTAGCGTTAAACTCCCTATTGAAATTCCCATTTCAATAAGTGGCTACGGAAATTTAGATTTCATACAAAACTTTGTAAAATCATGGATGCGCTAAATATGCAAAAAATAGTCAATTTAAAACAATCATGAAAATAAAACCTCCATTTATTTCCAACACACTGTGAAATAAAAACTTTACATGATTACATTGTTTCTAAATTAGACTATAGTAATAATTAATAAACTAAGTACTAGCTACTGGCTTCCAGGTACTGCATCCCAATGGAATTCGCATGTGCCTCATGCTTTACCCTTGCTAGTGGCTTTGTCAGCGGATCTGCGACATTGTCATCTGTTGGAATCTTGCATATTCTCACATCTCCTCTTCCAATGATCTCTCGGATGAGGTGATACTTCCTGAGCACGTGTCTTGACTTGTGATGCTCTCTAGGTTCCTTTGCTTGCGCCACGGCTCCTGAGTTATCACAGAATATATCGATCGGTCTCGAGATACTGGCAACCACTCTGAGATCCGATAGAAAATTCCTTAGCCAGACAGCTTCCTTTGCCGTATCAGATGTTGCAATGTACTCTGCTTCTGTAGTTGAGTCTGCAATCGTGTCCTGCTTCGAGCTCTTCCATGAGATTGCACCTCCGTTTAGGGTAAAGACGTACCCTGACTGTGACCTGAACTCATCTCTGTCGGTCTGGAAACTAGCGTCAGAGTATCCGGTGACACTAATTTCATCCTCAGCACCTCCAAAGACCAAGAACATTTCCTTCGTTCTTCTCAGATATTTAAGGATGTTCTTGACAGCCACCCAATGGGGTTCACCTGGATTCTGTTGGTATCTTCTCGTAACACTTACTGAGTAAGAAACATCGGGCCTAGTACATAACATGGCATACATAATCGATCCAATTGCTGAAGCATATGGGACCGATTTCATCTTGTCCTGATCTTGACTAGAAACAGGACACTGTGTTTTACTTAACACTATGCCATGTTGCATCGGGAATAAATCCTTTCTTGGATTCATCCATCCTGAATCTCTTCAAGATTTTATCGATATACGTACTTTGGCTAAGCCCGATAAGCCGCTTAGATCTATTTCTGTAGATCTTTATACCGAGTATATAAGCGGCTTCTCCAAGGTCTTTCATTTGGAAACATTTACTTAACCAACTCTTAACACTCTGTAAAGTTGGTACATCGTTTCCTATGAGTAGAATGTCGTCTACGTATAAGACCAAGAAGGTTACTATGCTCCCACTGAACTTAGTGTAGACACACGGCTCGAACTCACTTTTGGTAAAACCAAACTCTTTGATTCGTTCATCAAAGTGTAAGTTCCAGCTTCGAGATGCTTGCTTCAATCCATAAATGGATTTTAGCAGCTTACACACTTTATTAGGATTCTTAGGATCTTCAAACCCCTCTGGTTGTTCCATATAGACGTCTTCTGTTAACTTTCCATTCAGAAAGGCTGTCTTGACGTCCATTTGCCATATCTCGTAGTTAAAGTACGCTGAGATGGCCATAAGAATCCTAATTGACTTTAACATGGCCACTGGTGAAAAGGTTTCATCATAGTCAATGCCATGAGTTTGCGTGAATCCTTTTGCTACCAGTCTGGCTTTGAAGGTGTGTACGTTCCCATCCATGTCGGTTTTCTTCTTGAAAACCCATTTGCGTCCAACAGCCTTACAGTGTTGTGGCAAATCAGTCAACTCCCAAACTTGGTTGTCGTACATGGATTGCATCTCGGCCCTCATGGCTTCCTGCCATTCCTCAGACTCACTGCCTGATACAGCTTCTCCATAGGATGTTGGTTCATTTAAGTCTCCACTGTCTTGAGAGACTAGGAACCCAAGATACCTATCTGGTTCTTGTCTTACCCTACTGGATCTGCGAAGGTCCTGTGTTTGCACTTCCTCAATCGGCTCTGATTGAGGTTCAACATTGTTATGTTGAATTTCTGGCTCAACAACTGGTGTAGTGCTTTCTTCGTCTACTACCTGTAGATCTACATCCTTTCTGGTGTTCTCTAAACTGAGAAACTTTTCTTCCAGAAATTTTCCATTTCGAGCAACAAACACCTTGTTCTCTTCAGGTTGTAGAAATAATATCCCACGGTGGTCTTGGGATATCCAACGAAGAAACACTTGTCGGATTTGGGTTTGAGTTTTTCTGAGGTAGGTCGTTTGACATAAACCTCACAACCCCAAATTTTCAGAAAAGATATGTTGGGTTTCTTACCCTTCCACAACTCGTATGGAGTCTTTTCTACCGACTTTGTTGGCGCTCTGTTCAGTATGTGTGCTGCTGTTTCGAGCGCATGTCCCCAGAATGATATTGGCAGCGAAGAATGACACATCATCGTTCGTACCATGTCAAGCAAAGTACGATTTCTCCTTTCTGATACACCGTTCATCTGAGGTGTATACGGAGGTGTAAGTTGGGATACAATCCCACACTCCATCAGATGATTGTCAAACTCATCACTGAGATATTCGCCACCACGATCTGACCGTAAGAACTTGATCCTCTTGTCAAGTAGATTCTGTACTTCATTCTGATATTCCTTGAATTTCTCAAAGGTTTCAGATTTATGTCTTATCAAGTAGACATAACCATACCTACTGAAGTCGTCAGTGAAGGTAATGAAGTACCGGTATCCTCCTCTTGCTACATGACTGAAAGGTCCACATACATCTGTGTGGATTATTTCAAGCAAGTCAGTAGCCCTTTCATTCTCACTGTTGAAAGGTTGCTTTGTCATTTTGCCAGATAAACAAGATTCGCAATTATCAAAAGGTTTATAATCGAAATTGCCAAGAAAACCTCCTTTCAGGAGTAGTTCAACGCGTTTCTTGTTTATGTGGCCTAAACGACAATGCCAGAGGTAAGTCTGATCCTCAATATCCTTGGATCACTTACTTATATGATAGATTTCACTACTGTTGTCTTGTAGATTTACAGTGTATAGACCATTTACGGGTGTAGCTTTAAAATAGAAAATATCATCTTTAAAGACTGAAATCATTTTATAAGTATATTTATAATAAAATCCTTGGTCTACCAATAAATCAAAAGACAATACATTCTTAATCATATTTGGAATATAATGACAATTATCCAGTTCCAAAACTAGACCCGAGGGTAAACTAAGACTATAAGATCCCACGGCTTCAGCAATCAACGGAGTGCCTTCGCCAACTCGTAGGTTCGTACGGTCCTTCCTCAGAGTCTTTCTTCTAGTGAATCCCTGTAAATGATTACAAATGTGGTTACCACTGCCTGTATCAATTACCCATGATTCATAAGAAGTGATTAAGCAATCTATCATAAAGATACCTGGAGCATCGGGTAAACCGATCTCTATCTGGTCGATGTTCATCGAGTGCTCGCAAATATCCTCGCTGCCACACTCTGGGCAACTCAGATCTCCCAGCTCATCAATTATATCAGTGTCCATGAGATTCGCAGGTTCGGGTGCTGGCTCTAGACTGGCCAGAATATCTTCATGAACTTTATCTACGTCGTTCTTTGGTTCCTTCATGTAGGCACTAGCTGTGTCCTGAACTTCCTTTGTGAGGGAGAACCACATGAGGTACACTAACTCCTCCTGAGTCATCTTGTACCCCAGACGTGATAAACATTTAAAAATCCTTCTCATTTCAATAAGATGGTTTTTAACTGACTGACCCTCTTGTAGCTTCAGGGAGAGAATCTCTTACATGATCAAAAGCTTGCCCGTATGCTTGTAGAAACCTAACTGGTTTTCTACATTTCTCACAACCTCGTGACAGAATTTCACTCTTAAGTCTCCCGTAAACTCGGGTGACATAGAGAAAACTAGAATGGACATTACATCCGATTCATCTGCCATGAATCTGAAATATTCAGCAAATTCCTCTTCTGGGGCATTGCTTTTGGGTCGTGACATGGGCTTATTGATCACATAAAGCTTACCCTGGGCACTCAAAACATTCTGTAAGTGCAACTTCCAAACTGGAAAGTTCTGGCCCGTAAGTTTCCACTTGCCCGTAATAAGGCGAAGTGATTCCTCAGGTGAATAAAACGGAATGCTAATTGGAGACATCTACAGAAGAATATAAATTCCAATTTAGTTTATAATTATATAATTCTAATAAATTATTACCCTTAAAATAAATTTATTAGACTAGAATCCATATTTCACATGTGTCGGGAAGCATGTGATCATGTCAAACCGACTCATGCGATCTATGGTAGGTAAAACTATACCAATCGTATTCCTATCTGAAAATACGACTTGTAGATCGTCGGGACATCGGATATTAATAGTCCGTGCATATTTAGTCCCTCTAGTGCATTTTGGCCTGGTACCACCCAGTGAATAAATAATTACCAAAATAGATTGCACCACTCGGGACCTGGACAAACTCTGGCCGGTACCACCCGGAGATAATTCGCAGAGTTTTATCACCTTCCAGTTTCGGTTTGAACACGGGCGTTCATAGTGTGTGCACTTACAACGCCCTATGTACCTTACACCGGAAGTGCCCCTAAAGTGGGTTGAACTTACTAATCTATGATTTTAACAAGGGTCGAAATTGCCAGTTTCCTTTTTTCCAAAATTTTGAAAAACTGGATCCAAACACTAACTGTATTTGTATCCTTTTAATTTTTAAACAATCCGTTCAAAAAGGGCAATTTATATTTAATAACAATTACGTAAATTAAACAACCACGCAATTTAAACATAAAAAGCACAGTCATAACCTAAACCCTTAAACTAATGTTGTTTTGTGAGCCAACACAAAAACAACGGTCTCAACCCTAAGTGACAAAAGTCTTCATCTTCTGGCACTCCCACTGGCTCCGAGATCCATGGCCATCGTCTTGTCTCCGTCTCGATGTAATTAAAATAATTATTACAAAATGGGCTTAAATGGCACGCAGGCCTCCCAACTAGTCTAACAAGAATAATTAAAATTACAAAAAGGGTTGTAAATGGCACGCAGGCCTCCCAACAATTAAGCGAACAAATAAAACGGATAAAAGAAATACAACCACGGGTCTAAAAGGGTTTAGTTATGACTTAACATAATTAAACGAATTAAAATACGACTGAATTTTAACCGGATAATTATAAAACCAAAATTAATTTAAAACAAATAAATTAATTTAATCCTAAATCGTTTTAACCTAATCTGATTAAAAAACGATTTCTCCCTCGAAGTCTATCCGGAAACAAACCTCAACTGAGACTCGTTAATGATAAACAATCGAAACGAATTACGACCTCGAATTACCACCGACCCGCCAAAACGTGGCCGACGATCGGGGTTTTCTCTATCGTCGGCGACGATGATGACGCAACCGCCACCGCCGCCGCCCGTACCACCATCGAACACCGGCGGCAGCAGCAGCTAGAAAGCCACCACCACCACCGTCCGTCGTGTCGATCTTCTCCGGCGACAGCAGCGGCTCATGAGCCACCACCGCCGCCCGTCGGTGCATCACCGCATCAAACAACCATCATCACCACCGGCGACAGCAGCGGATTTCATCACCACTGCCGCCGTGGTTTCGCGGCGGACGAAAGCAGCGATTGCCGCCACCACCGTGACTGGTGGTGCGGCGGATTAGGGTTCGACGGCAGCAGCGGCTAATACCGCCACCACCGCCTGTCGCCGTTCGTATGATCGCCACCGCCGTGGTGGTCGATCACCATTGATTGCCGCCTGTCGGCGGTTTTGCCATTCGATCGACACCACCGCCACAGCCACCAAAGCGGGTGGCCGGCGGTTTTTCCATCGCAATCGATATCACCACCACAGCCACCAAGCGGGTGGCCGACGGTTTACCGAGATGGCCGACGCCGCAGCCACCAATCGGGTGGTGCGGCCGGCGGTGTCTATGGTGGTTTGATTCACGGCGATCGGCCTGGAGGTCCGGCCGGCTAACTGCCGCCGTTCCACCGCCGATCGTTGTTTCGCTTAGGTTTACTAAAAATCAGATTTTTAAACACAAAAACAACGATTTTTTACAAAACCTAAATTACCAACAAGCAGCTTAAACCTGATCTGTTAGGTTTAGGAAGTGGCTCTGATACCACTGTTGGGAATTACGGGCTACAAAACATGCACAGCGGAAATAAAAAGCCTAATTCCCAATCGAGGATCCAATCCTAAACGCATACAGATACAAAAGAGGGTTACGAAAATTACCTCGTTGTTTGTTTTACGCGAACAAAACTGGACTGCTGGCAGGATTACACCACTACTGCACCACCGTGAGATCGGTTGCTAGACCACCGCTGGGTTCTTAACGAAATCGATGGAGAGAGAGAGTGAAGAGGGTTTTTGGTTTTTCTCTGCGGTTTCTTTTCAGTTAAGATGATCGAATGAATAAACTGACCAGGGTTTGCTATTTATAAAACTAAATATGGCAGTACCCAATAAAGAAAGCCCGTTTGATTAAAAGCCCATTAAGGTTATTTAATCAAGCTTAAAATCTTTATTTAATTAATAAACCATTAATTAAATAACTTTAACCCTTTTAATTAATTAATTAACTATTAATTAATCCTATAAAATATTCCAACTGATATTTTATATAACTAAATAATAAATGGCTATTTATTATTTATTTCTCACTCAATAATTAATTTGTACTAATTAATTATTCCATCAAACCACTTGATCTCTAATTGGGTGTGTAGCAGTGTGACCCACTAGTGTCTTATAACATTGGATACGGTAAACCCTGTTACTATCTTGCACATAATCCTAACAGCTGGGAGTTTAAATATAAACATATTGTCTACAGGACTATTTACCATTCAATAATCGGGAAGAACTTATCGAAAGAGTCACCACTCTTTGGTCTTCCTAAGGGCGGTAACATCCTAAGGGGACTGTGGATGGTATCTCATTCTACTCGGGTTCGAATCCAATAGGAGTCGATTTGAAGGCAGAAGAAGTACCCAGTATTTGGGCTAGTCCAGTCATAGACTGCGCCTCCCCCAACCCAGTCAAAGACTGCGGTTGGGCTCTAGGTCCAGCGTAAGCTAGGCCGGGACATCGGCGGATTAGTGGGCTGCCCTTGGATTCCTAATACCGCCTGGGAGGCATGTGTGCGTGCGTGCGTGTTCGTTCGTGGTAGTCGTTCGTTGGTTCGATGTCGCTATGTCTTCCAAAAAAAAGAGTCACCACTCTCATTTACATTATTAGATAAAATTATATGCCATCAAAACGGATTAATACTATGAGCTTTTTACCCGGTAAGCGTTTATTAGGTAAGAGTTATCACTCTCATTTACCAGATAAGACTATCGATCATTGTCTTTCTTCTTACCAAGTAAGATTCTTGCCAAGGTAAGTGTTTAATAGACAACCTCTAGCTCTTAAAACAGAGAAAGTTTGTATATATCTTATCTTCTTATACCCACTCTTGAGTTGAAATTATTTGGGTCCTTTTAGTTCGGCTCTAAAGTATGATTGATAAATGGTGTGGTGTGGTGTGGTGTGGTTAGTCTATTAAATGTAGGGTAAGCATACTCGGGGTATTGTCCTATTTTTACGGAACTGGAACCAAAATCGACAGTTCCTAGAACAGAGGAACCATAGTTGAAACTGCTTACATAGTTTCTCTATATTTTGAAATTGTTCACGGAATCTTGGGCACCGGTTCTGATATCGAGTAACTGGTGTCAATTTTTTTAAAAATTTAACATTTCCTACAATAAAAAAAATGCAAATTTAAGTTTATTACAAACTACAAACTATAAAGTACCACCTTAAAGTGATAGGTACAATAAATAATGAAAATAAATTCGATAAAAACTTATTATTACATAATTAAATAGAACACTCTCGAGTTTGAATGGTGATTTACTAAATATATAATTCTTTTTTTAAACACCGGATACTCATCGGTTCCAGTATCGGGTACCTAGCAAAAATCGAGTACTCAACGGTTAACGATTCCAAAAAAAAATAAGAACCAAGACCGAAACCGGTGTCGATTGGTTTCGTATTTAGGAACCAAAACCGGTAGTTTTGAAGCAGTTTCGGTTTCAAAGACAAGTAGGTATCCGCTTTCAATATTCACCCCTAATTAAATGTGTAGTTAGAGGACGTATATAGTTTAAAAGCAATACTACAAGGGCCAAATAAATCATTTTAGCAATTTTTAAGGTCAAAACGATACGTTATTATACATATAACAAAAAATGAAAAAAGCAGTGTTTGTGAGTGAGGCGGTTTTTTTGAGTTTAATTTGTGGCGGAGTTAGGCGGCCAATCGTCCTCTTCTATTTTTTTTTATTTAATAAAGTAATTTTAAGTATAAAATTATAAAATAAACAATTTTTGTCAACCTAAATAAAAATGGTAATCATTTAAAAAATTTGATGAAATGGATAAGTAGGTAACATGTCGATAAATAAAAAAGGATAATTTTAATACTTGTGAAGAGAGTTAATAAGTCTGTGATGTATAGTTTAGTTGGTAAAGAATTAATAATTTTGTGTAATTTTAACACTAGTTAGGTTATTAGTGAATAGTGATTAACTTTTTATTTGAAGATGGTCTAAAAGAGGATCATGTTTGTTTGATTTATTAATGCCTTTTATTTATTTTTAATCTTTAATCTATGAGTTAGTGATCAATTGATTGTGATCACAAAAATTATATTAGTACAGAAATACAATATAAAGTTTACAAAGAAAGTGATTGATGAGGTTGTGTTGTCTAAGACCATCCGCATTGGGCATCGACAAGGGGTCGGTATGGTAGGTTTGCCGATCGTTACCATCGGCAACACCGTCGA
This sequence comes from Centaurea solstitialis, assembly GCA_030169165.1. NCBI lineage: Eukaryota > Viridiplantae > Streptophyta > Magnoliopsida > Asterales > Asteraceae > Centaurea > Centaurea solstitialis. The sequence goes on from CM058043.1 coordinate 17,811,618, forward strand.
GGCAGTTCGGCATGGTTGGAAATCGGAGTTTTGCTGAGAAGTTAGACCACCCCACCTTCTCTCTCCTTGCTCTCTATCTCTCTCTTCTTTTCTTTTTTTAATTGATTATTTAAATTGGTGTGAGTGTGGATGAATTGGTAAAGATTGGGTTGGTTTAAGTAAGATAGTGGAAAGTTGATGTGACGCTGATGTGGCGATTGACAAGAGTCTATGGATGGTCTAAGTATTTGAATACATACAAGATGACTTTTGACCTGTGTAATTTGTTTGATCAATTTCAATTTTAGTTAAGTTTTTTGAACACTTCTAGTTGGAGGAGGAGGCTAATGACATCATTATACTTTACTGACTTCACTTTTATTAGATGATTTTCTTCTCATACACATCAACTTCAAAACTGTTTCTTACATTCACATCACATGAATCAAGCTGATTTTGACATTAATAGATATGACAATAGCATCGTCCTTTTTAATCTTGAGCCACCATGACTTGCGCTTGATAGAAAATTGATCTAATGCATCTCGGTGCAATTCATTCTAATGTGTTCTAAGAGCGGAGACCCCTTCTTATTCTTCTCAAGATAACCCCACTTTTCACGGTAACCCAACCCTTAACCCTATACAGAGAAAATATGCCAACTTTTTAAAAATCACAATTTTACAGTCATTATCTTTAGCTATTCAATCTGTCAACATTTTTCTTATTAATATTTTTAGTATTCTTGTTTATACTTTAAGATATATCGAAACCGTTTTTTAAAGGGTTTACTTCACGAAAGTGTATTCAACTTGTCACGAAAAGTTATTGTATGTATTGTACTTCCATTTTTACCATTTGACATATCAGACTTTAAGAAATAGTTATTGTATGTATCCAACTTTATCAAAACCTATCTTTTTAATGTATCCAACTTGTCATAAAAGTGTATCCAACTTGTCACAAAATACATTAAATGGTAGGTTTTGATAGTTTGATACATCAAATGGTAAAAATGAAAGTACAATACATATAACTTTTCGTGACAAGTTGGATACACTTTCATGAAGTAAACCCTTTTTTAAATAACCTATTTGCATCATCGGGTGCAAATTCGAAATTAAATAGATTTTGTTTATATATTTATAAAAATAATGACCACCCTATTTTATTTAAACTAAAAATAAATAAAATACATAATTTCAGTAGCAGTTTCAAATGAAACATTATGTTGTTGGCATATCCTATGAATTTCAGATACATGTTGCAATACCAATTTGATCATGTACATAAGATTCTAAAATGAGAAACTATTTCACCCAACTTACAACACAAAAGTCTCCGGAACGGTCGAACTACGATATGTCTGTCATCCAGACCGAACCCCTGAACCTGAACCTAGAGATGTGGTGCATACGGGTTGGGTGCACCGTAGTAGGCCAGAGGCAGGGTGGCTTGGGGTCCGACCGGTGGGTAGAACATAGAAGGAGCACGAGGTGCCATTGGATCATTACCCCTGCAATCAAATACAAACATAAATGAACAAAACAAACCTATGTAGACCTTTCCTCTACCCCACAGGAGTTGTTTATGAATAATTAATATTTATTTATAGTTAATAGTAATAATTAGTAGATAAAATTAATCAGGGTTATAATTGAAAAAGGTGTCAAAAATCTCCTCATAAGATACTCCACATGGCTTATTACAAAGCTAGCTTATGTGTATCCAAACAATTACTTAAAAAATAAGCTAGCTTATAAGCAACTTAGGGTGTGTTCGGTTGTGGAAAATTATTTTTAGAAAATGGAGTTGAGTTTTCATTTTCAGTTTTCTACAAAAAAAAAAAAAAAGCGTTTGGTTGAAATGATGGAGTTTTCATTTTCCATTTTAGAAAATGACGCGTTTGGAAAATTATGGAAAACTACTAAAATCAGTTTTCTAATTTACATAGAAGTTAGAAAACAGAAAATTTTCATTTTCAAGAAAAACTTTTGAAAACTAAATGAACCAAATGCATTTTCTAAATTTTCATTTTCCTTGGAAAACTGACAAATTTTTCACAACCAAATGCACCCTTATTTTTTGCCAAACAACGCCTAAATGTTATAACATCAGGGCAAAAAGTACAAACTTTGCTCTGTTACATAAATAGAAAATTTTAAAATTCTGTTACATTACATAGGAACTAAGGGGCCATTTACTAAATGGCTTACTCAATAAGTGAGAGTAACGACTTTTACAAGTAAGCGCTTATGTCCCATATGATGACGTTTTAATGGACTAAGATCTTACCCGGTAAGTAGGTAGGGTATAAAGAGCGGGATGTAGGCAGACAAACTGGTGCTCTACCCCAAATGGTTCATGCTAGAGATAAGTAGAATTTTCTTTACTTCTAAAGGCCAAAGATCAAAAATTGTGAATTGTGACACCTTCTTTGCCTTGAGCAAGGTCCCAGTGAGAATATGAAATAATCCCAAAAATCAAAAGTTTGGAAATGTTAAGAGATGCATCATCCACCTCTAAAATTTAAGAGATACACCATGCACCTCTTATTTTTATGATAAAATCAGACTTCAGACCTCTTAAAAAACAAACGATACCTAAATATCATGAAAAAGTAGTGATTAAAAAAATGGTTTCCAAACAAGCAGATCAAAACAAGATGCTCAAATCATGAAACTTACATTGACTGCTGACCACCGGTTTGCTCCATCATCTGGGTGTATATGTACTCGTCAACTCTTTGTTTTGCCAACGCAACCTATTTGCCACAAGATTTAATACACATTTCAATCAAATTTAATTATAAAAACTTTTAAATTTACTTTAGGACATCACACATGACCTTGATGTAGGATTTCCAACTAAATATATCACTTGTTGTTTTTGAAGTGTCAAGTGTGTGTGTGTGTGTGTGTGTGTGTGTGTGTGTGTGTGTGTACGGCAAATGCAACAAATAAACTCACACACCCTCCTCACCTATGATGAGGTTTGAACCCCTGACCTCCTAAGAGACCAAAGACTCCAATAAATATATTATATATCACTTGTTTATCGACTCATGACTATGATGTCCATGAAAGAAACAAGAAACTTTTTTATGCGAAAGAGAACACAAATAATGGACTGAGTACTTCAGTACTTGATGATGGTCCTTCTTTTGATTTAAACAAAAATGATACCAACTCAATTTATATAAAGAAAGAAAAGCAAAGCGGTCTTCCCACATCATTGCGAAAGATTATAAGGAATACGAACCTGTTGAGCACTACCACCCAAATGAATTTGTCTATGTTTGTTTTCACCTTTCCCACCATGAACCTGCAAGAAATCACACACAGAACTCGACTCAAAAAACTATTAACAAAAACTACAAAACACCATACGCATTTATGCGAATATAAATTACAGTGTGCACTCTTTAATGCTCAAACTTGAATCTTCATCTATCTTAAGTCAATCACCAAAAATATTTAATGATGCTAAAGTCACCAACATGTAGAAGGAAAAAAAAAACTTAAAGAAAATTATTGGTACTTCCATTTAAGTAACAAAAAGCAACTAATGATTACGTAGATCATCATATTCAAGCAGGGATTTTTCTTCCAACTTAGTAGTCATTCCACTAACTACAGGTTACACATCAAATATCCAAATACCTTAATCGTTGCTCCTGACTCCGTTCTAATCCTTGATATGTTTGATCCACATCTCCCAATTAATCCACCGATAAATGTCTCGGAAATCATCATCTCCAGAGTTACATATTCAGCTGCAAGGTAGATTGATATACAATTCAGCATAACAGCAAATAACAACAATGGAAAATACAAAGAGCTTGAGATGCAATAAATCACCTGAAGAAGGGTCCACATATTGTTGAGTTGGACGATGGATGAAGCCAAGATTATAGGTTGGGCTGATAGAGATTATTTGTTTAGGTGGATTATCCCTACAAAGATAGACACATAAGTAATACGAACGAACTAGACCCATCTGAATAGAACAGAATTTTTGAAAAGCCAAACCTTAGCTGACATCCGATCTCTACTAGTGCCCTCAGCACTGCAGGAACATCACCTGATATCTACAATTTCCACATTAATACGCTCGTATTAGGGGAAGAAGTTGAAGAAAAAAGGTAACGATCGGGCAAATGAAAGGACAGTCGAATTAAATTCATATACACATATACGTGGAAACCTACAGAATTGAGGGGATGTTTGGTTGGTTTACCATTAAGTCCTGTATGGATAAAGTTGTCTATGTAAGTAATATGTCTGTATATATTGGGAAGGTTTTTGTTTGGGATGGTTTTCTTATAGATGGAATGAGCATGTCGCATGTTTTTTTAATAGGGAGTGGCAGGTTCTGGAAAAACTTGGCTTTCTGCATAAAGCTTTCCCTTAAAGACTTTTACTGAATCAGTTTAGAATCCCAATAAGCTGCTAACATGACCTCCAATCCTTTAATAGAAGACAACTAACACCATATGTATTTGCTTTCCGTTAATCCAAAAAGAGAATATGCAGTAAATACCTGCACTACTCGATCAGATTCATGAGCAGATGCACATAATGGCAACTGATTTTGAGCAAGTACGGTAACTGTGGCACCAGAAGAATTCCTTAGTTGCCCTATGTTTTGACCGGACACCCCGATCAAACCACCAGCTTGGCAGCCAGAAATTAATAGTCTTATCGTATTTGCTGCCACATGCCCTGTTGAAACTTTTTGTCCTTCAACATTATGATCATCCTACAAGATAGCATGTAGGTATCATTACATCAGTAACAAACACAAAAAGGAGTCTGGCAAGAGAGATGTGCTTGAAAAGATAAACATGCACAGCTTAAAAGAAAACTTAGAAACTACCAAAAGTAGCATCGTTTGAGAGAAACTTCAACTTAAAAATCACATAAACATGCATAGATAAGTAAGTAAACATGCTTCCCCGGCTCACAATCGATATGAATTCACAATTTTCCATGTAAGTTGACAAACCCCATTACAATATACAAAAAGTACTGCTAACAGAAGGGGGGAAGGTAAGTGTTAATATTGCAAGAGACTTCATGTTAGTTCTGATTTTGGGAAGTACTGGTTTGATATTAGAAAGTAAAATGCACTTGTTATGGAAGGAGCATATGGCCAATTATATAGGTTGAAACCCTCTATTTACAATGAGATACATGTGGCCCGTTTGGCCAGCCTGACATCCTGGGCTGGGTACATGTTGGAACTTGGAAGCCTTGTTACCATGACAAGTTGCTAACTTTCTAGCAATGATTGTGCGACTTTTCCATGCAGACTACATTTAGTATCCTTACCCAGGAAACTTAACACAGAATCTACTGAGCTCAGAACAACTAGAGCAAAGGCTTTAAAGCTAAACCAAATCTCAAACTGACAGAACTACTCTCTCACTCTAACTCCCCATATACCTCTCTCTTCTTTGTCCCTCTTGATGACATTGTTGAATGCCTAGTGTAAGCGTTTCGTGCCTTTTGATATCGACTAGTACCGCCCAGCTTGACACATCTCAGATAATATGGCAACAAGCCCATAAGTTGGGTTGACCACACCAATGAATGGGTGTGTGGGCATTGTGTTGCAGATTCGCATCATTTAGAATCTCAAAATGCCGTGGGATTTTGTTTGGTCAAAATAAATCGAACTTCCCTGTAAACACTGCCTAGTGCAAATAGTAAAAATACAAACAAGGGGATAAATTTGTTTCTGTAATTGCATGCTATAACAGAACCAGGCACTTGATTTGATAATTATCATTTGGAGATGCTGAAGCATTTCAAAATTACTAACCCTTGCTTTAATCCTTACGCAAACCAAATCAACGATCCAAAAAAATAGACGGTATCTCCAGAAATCTTGCTACCAGCATTAGAAAATATTTTCAATAGTTCTACCATACATCATGGAAGCCAAAAGATCAAATACCATATGGGAAGGTGGGGGTCTCCAAAAGTATGATTTTTATACAAGAAAAAATTGCCCAAATTATAACCAACTTTCTCCATTTCGGGTGATCAACTTCCAGAACTTCCCATTTAAGGGGCACTATGACCAAATTCATGTTCTTAATAAGGAATGAAAGCAAGGTTAGTTCCATTTGGTCCTCAAAATGAGAAGTTCTAAAAGTTGATTTTGTAAAAGGAAAAGTTTTGAAAGGTGGTTCCTGAAAGTAGGAACGAATACAAAGTTGGTTCCTTTTTGGTGCAATTTACCCTTTACACAAAGATTCCAAACAAGCTGAGTGTTCTTTAAAGATTTTTTTTTGTGGAAAGGTTCATCTAGGCTTTGCCTAAACTACATCCTTGGCAATTTGGTAATTAAATTATGGCCGTGTGAGACTAAGCCTGGCCACAATTGTTGCGTACACATGGAATTGAACCCTGGGCAGATGGGATATTCCACCACCTTCCCCAGGGCCTCAACTACCACGCCACAACCCTTCTGGTTAATTTATGTGTGTTTTACAGATTAATGTCAGACAATACACAAGTAAACCAGTATTCACCACAGTTCAAACTAGAAATAGGCATTGCCAACAAAATTATTATTTGTCACAAAGTAGGGAGGAGGGAAGGAATGGGAGGAGGGGGAGGAGGAGATGGGAGAGGATGAAAAGGGGAGGGGAGGGGAGGGGAGGGGAGGGGAGGGGAGGGACGGGATGGGAATTTGGGAAGGGAGAGGGGAACCCTTCAAGAAGGGAGTGGAAGGGGGTAAGGAACTGATATCTTTACCTTTAGCCTCCAAATGAACAACGCCTTAGAAGCACTTCATCATGTCCTTCTCTCTCTCCTTCCCCTATAAGTATGAAATCTATTCAGCTTTGCCACCAAAGAAAAGATAAGGTCCTAGTCAAGTGACCCACCTGACTTCATGCAGACATGATCAAACAGAACCTCAAGCTCCCCTAAGTAAGAAGCTCAAGTGCTGAATAGGCATCACCTACAGCCCTAATCAGCTAATCCCACCAAGTTTTCTCTGATCTACATCTGTTCTATCAAAAGGGCCAAGAAGGAAATAACTTTAGTAGCTAGTAAAAAGGATAATTATTAGTAAAAGAAAAGTCTTTGCCTTTAATAACAACACACTGATTATAGTGATGATTTGTCTCTACAAAGTTTCACATGTATTTGTAGATCAGAGGAATTTGTGCACCGCCCATTAGCACATATCCTAAAAGTATCAGGAACTAACACTGATCAAACAGTTACTGATAAATTATCAGGAGGTCCATCACCGCTACTCAATATATGACAAAGATGACAGGTTTTGATTAAATGTAGCTTCTAAAGAACATAATTCAATATTATGCACTGTAACAATGAAGCTATGCTTTAATAGGGCAATAGAAAAATAAGGCTTTTAAAAATATAAGATTAAATATCACTTCACCATGAGAACCAAACTGCCAATTTGGTGGAGAGCATTCTCTGCATCAGTAAAAGTATTCTCATTATCTTTAGAGCTAATGATGATTACACGCTCCTCATGTCGCTGCAATACAAAAACAAATATAGATAATAAGAACATACAAAGGGAACATACAAAGCAGGTTTTAAGACGTAGATATGCACACACTACCCTGTCAGAGGTAAATAATTATCTTCCTAATAAGAAAACCAAACTTTGGTTGCCTTATAAAATAAGATTCTACCTTGTATATATGTATGACTCACAAACTTCCTATAAACATCAAAACAAAATTTCATTACATATAGTATCATGGAGAAAAAGTGCCAGAACAAGGTTGGAGCTCCCCAGTCCCCATAAAACGAGTTGAAAACGTCTTTTGTGAAGCAATCCAAAGCCAATTAAAGACACCTCCAAGTCTTAAAACTCCCTGAGAACTGCCATCATAGAAATAGGACGGCCATGTTTTATCACCCGCACATAAGATAGTTAATTGTTTAGCCATATAATTCTTCATAGTGCTAGGTTTTGATTACTACCATACACTTCAGATATCATCACTGAATTGAATCATTCAATGTGTTTGTATATACATCATATATAAGAGCACATGGTTCCCCATCTTGCCTATACGATCACAGGGTGATGTCCAGATAATTGCAGTCAACATGTTTCAAGTTAAGCCAACAAAGTTCTATTACATATACATAGTTATCTTCCAACGTTAATGGTTTAACCTAAATCATCACATAGTCCACACCCTCCCATGTGCTTTTAGCTAAGTATTCCAAATCACTTTGGCAGGTCGGATGTCTACCTCTTAAAGTGAAAGTATGGTATGCACATATCCTACCCCTAACCTACTTCCAGATGGCATTCACTAGGTTTTTTTGGTTTGGTTTATATTGAATGCACACCTTGTGCTTTTTCTCTCTATTTTCAAGTAGTATCCATATTCCATTGCAGGTGCTCAGTGATCACCCAAATGCCCTTTTAGCCTTTCCTAATTCCCATATACATGACTTCTACTCCATCACATAGTCCATATCCATATAATCCCATAATTTTCACTTAATTACAGTCAAATTAATGCCAAACAACCTAAACACACTAATCTAACCCAAACACATCAATATATAAGCACACACTATAAAAATTCACTATAGCAACTAAGACTTCTTCTTTCAATAGTTCCAATACAACATTAACCTAAATTATTTCACATAGATCATCTCATCCACAATCAAATCAACTAATTTCCGACTATATACCTTCACATGCATTACATAGCACAACATGACAACATATATATATATATAAATATATATGAACAAAAGTTCAAATGGAAACTCAAATCCTATTGTTTACGTGAGAATTGTTGAGATCGCGTCACGTGGCATGTTCACACTGAATAATACATGATTATTATGCCACGTACTCTCGGCTGTCCTCACGTTCAATAGGGTCAGGTTCAAATGTGAAAGTCATCTTTATTGCGCCACGCGGCAATATTCAGTCTCGATATTGTTACTTTATTCGATAAAGAATCACTATTCAGACCGAATGAATAAAGCTTTATTACGGTCTGAATTTAGGCACCGATTTAGATTGTCATGTGGCGCAATTTTGCTTGCTGGTTAAGATGAGTTAACTTTCCCCTCTCTCTGTATAATGAAAACTCAAATTTGAATGTAAAAGTGAGGACAACCGATAATACAACATTAGGAATTATTATTTAGTATATATGCAGCAATTAACAAACCGCAATGGCGTCTGCGATCTTAATAGTAGCTTTAGTATCTTCTCGAATCTTCTGAATCCGGTGTCCTCCTTTGCCGATCACCTTCCCTATCTGTTTCGATGGCAGCAATATCCTGAACAAAATATCCTGCCCTAAAACCGCCCGGCGCTTTATCGGCTGCACTTCCGCCGCAGTTAGCGATCGTTGATGATCATCCTCCTCATTAGCATCATCCTCTCGAGGACGCTTTGTCGACGGCGGCGGAGTTGCCGCCGGCGACGGTGGCCGTGCTGCATCTCCGGCGGTTTTGGTTGCCATTTTGTTAAGAGGAAGAAAAGACGCTTTACAGATTTTGTGTTAATGAGTCGATGTTTGTTATATTGATCCCTTGACTTTTAATGTTTGGCAAATATAGTCCTTACTATGGAATTCTAAATTCTTGACACGAAGGTGTTTGTTTAACTTTTAACAATTTGTTTCGTTTAGAGGCAGGTTCTGAATCATAAAGAGGTAAATCTTGTTATGATAAGAAAAAAAGGATTGTCTCTTATTGGTTCCATCTTAGGCATCTCTTTTAACCATTCAGTGCCCTGTTTATTTCACGAGTCGTGTTTGGGTTCATATATGGGTTTGCGGGTTTAATATTTGTTATGTAACAAAGTTTTATTTTTGACTTTTGAGTTTTACTTTTTTTAATGTCAACTCAGCAGCTAAAAATCAATAAATCGAACTTTATTTTGGTAGTATTTGAAGTTTTGAATTAGGTTGTATTTGACCCGTCAACCTGCTTATGACTTGCCAACTCATGTAGTTAAACGGGTTATTGGAAGCTTGGTTTTTGTTAACTTTATTATCATCTTATTATCATTGAAATGAGCACTTGCATCATAAATGGTATTGTATGCATTTGATTGTATCAGTGATGGGTTTTTCATTGGACTGAAACTGTGAACGTGATTTACAAACAATTGGTAAAATAATGCATTATGGAAACATGTGTAAATAAAAACAGACAAAATCATTTTTTTGGAAACATAAAAAGAAAATGTCAAAAAATTGACAATTTGCATTAAGAAAAGAAGTCTGAATCTTGGTGTGATATTGACCTTGTTGCATGAACTATATTGAAATTGCATTATGAAAGGACATGTAGAATTGTAAAACTGGATACATCATTAATGTAATTATTAGGTGTATTATTGATATAAAAAAGTTGCATGATAAAAGAATAAGAATTTGGATGCATCAATTGGATTAAAATTACATGACTCGTATTTAGGATCCGTTTGGTATGATGGATTGGACAGGATGAAACTAGACAAAACAGAACACATGTGTCCCATATTTGGTGTGACCATATGTGAAACATACTGGAACTAGATTGTATCTTCTCGATTTAACATATTTCTTGACAAATTTCTCGATATCACATTCCATAGCAAATCTGTTAGGTGTTGTTCTGAGAAGTTTATGAAAGTTGATCTAAAATACATCTTGTATTTTTAAGAAAATAACAACAGAATCCCATAATCCCATGTTGACAATGTTCCCATCCACAACCACATTAGCATTGAAATAGTCAACTGTTGGAATATAATCATGTCAAGAAAGAGATACCCCAAATATGGAATTAGAGCTTAAAGATTCAATTTTGGTAACAAAAATCTTTAAATTTACATAAACTCACATATAATCAACATCTAAATCATCTAGAATTGTGCTAAATCAACAAAAAAAACCCACAAATCATAATTAGCAAAAACAAAGTTAGTAATGATGTTTGTTAATATTCATTTAGATTTTATTTAATAAAATTTACCCTAATGCAGTAATGCATCACCTGACTTGCAGATTGCAACCATATTTGTAGTCCCTCTCCCTCCATTTTAATATCAAATTTTACCACAAAATGTGATAAAGTTAAACTTTGCTAGTAAAAAAACAAGCAAAATGATAATGGTGACTAGATTGTTGACAATAAAGTTAAACATGGAAATGATACACCATTCTTTCAAGCACATTAAGAAAGAAAAAAATTCAAGAATTGAAAAAGACAACGTTCACCTCTAATAGATCGATCATTTGAAGAACATGCCACACGTCCTCCAACTAAATATCGCCGTCTTACATGATAGCCCTTCTGAAAAACTGGTTTTTGATCACTCAAAGAACATTGTTAAGATATGATAGACGTTTACGAAAATGCAAAGTCAAAATCAAAGCTGATAAAGTTGAACCTTGACCACTATGCAATAAAAATCAACATACAATGCATAAAAACTTGTCCTTGGTGGTGATGAGGTGTCTCTAGTGCATCAATAATTTGTATCTTATGCATATGAAGTGGTAATTATTTTCAAAATTTATGCATAAAATGCTTGTACAATGTGCTTAAAGACTTACAATTAAGACGATGACTCAAATGCTTATATATGTAGTATAGATAGATACATACATACAAACATACCGGTTGTGTATTCACATAATGCAACGGGACGTATTTCAATTCTAAAGCCAGAACTTGAACCCTTAATTTTGCTTCGTGTTTCATTCTATTTCTATGTCCTTTCCATTCTATTTTTATAGTTATGTTCAGTTGAAATTCAACTTGGATTATACATAAGATTTACATGGTTGATTGATAAAAAGACGTTAATTCTTAAAACTCAATATCATTTGCAGTTACAAATTAATAGCCAAAAAAGAAAACAAATTATATGGTTTCAATTCAGAATTCAAATGCTACTAAAAAAATTAAAAACAAAATTTTCTTTTATTGTTTTAATTTCAGAATAAAAAAACTCTCCCAAAAATCCAATATGTATAATGGTGGTACAGAAAATTAAACACGAGAAGTTACAAAAAGAGGGTGGTTCTACTTTGAAATAGTAAGGCTAATAAGTTCTTTTTTACATATCACACATGAAACTTCTAACCTTCTAACTTGAAGTTGTTTGAAATAGATTTAGGGGTCGTTTACCAAAATTTTACAATGTAAGTGTTTATCGGCAAGAGATTCGCCTTCATTTACGTTATCGTATAACATCTTTGGCCATGAAAATTAATTGTTGGTAAGTATTTTAAACCCTGTAAGCGCTTACCGCCTAAGAGTCGTTTCTCAAACTTTCCAGGTAGCACTCTCGGTCCTTGCTTTGTCTCTTACCAGTTAAGCTTCTTGGTCCTTGTCATGGTCAATCAACAAGGTAAGCCCTTATCTGGTTGCCAGCTGGCCTGGCGGGCCAGTGCTCCCCGGCCTGGCCGGCCAGCTCATTTGGTAAACATTTAGTAAACGACCCCTAAGTCACATTCACTTACCAAATATCCTAGCCATATTCATCCAAAAAGTAAAATGACTTGGAAAGCGCTTAACCCCGATAAGTGTTTGGTAGACGGCCTCAAAGATACATTCTCAACCATTTTAGGATGCATATTTCTTTATCTATCTAACTTACTACCATCTTCAAATCCTTATCAAATGTAAATCATCAATAAGTAGTAAGGGAGATAAGGAAATAACAGTCAAATAGTAAAAACCACACATATTAGAATGCAAAAATGGATATGCATCACATGACCAAGCATCCCCCATATGGTAGTTTACTTATAAATTCTCATCTTCTTCCATTCTCCATCCAACTCCACTGTGTCTTTTATCCTTTCTCTTCTTTTCCTTCTGGTTTCTTGAAAAAAAACCCTTTAAATCCCCCCTCATATTCAATCAAATTAATATAAAAAATACCAATCTCAATGTCGTCGTTTCCGACACCCAATCTGCCATTGCAATGGCCCTCACCGTGGCCGCTAACGGTTGTTCACCGCCAATTTCTAATTCTCCACGAATTGGGTATCCTTACAATGTACCTCTTTTCTCGAAATCAAAGTTCCCAAAAAGTCTTTGAAACCAAAAACATTGCATGGGTGGAAGCTATGAGAGCTTGTTCTCGGACAAAAAACTTGTTGTGTTCAGAAGATACCGAACATAAGAAGCTTGGATTTTAAGTAGGTTTGTTTAGTTTTGATTTTTCTGAATCTTTACATAGTTTTTGATCTTTTCCGGTGAGTGAAGAATTAAGGGGTGTCTGGTTAAAAGTATTAAACACTAATCAATGACTACGAGACATGAAAATAATAGAATTAATTATTTATATATGATTTTGATAATTATTATTTATTTGACATTATTTTTCAAAGTCAAAATTGATCTTGTTAAAAGGGAATGGCAAAGATCATATTCCAATTTGAACAAGTTCATGTTTTTCTTATCGATGCATTCCTCAGTCTCATTGTTGAAAACCATAAGCTTCAGCAATTTCTTTTAAGAGCCATGTTCGACTCTAAGATCAACTTACTTTAGGAGCCATGCAAACTGATCAGGGGTTTCAATAATGGGAGAGAGAGTGCCATCATCATCAAGAAAAATCACAACTTGTCTCATTTTTGCAACACTCATAATCTCTTAAAAGACACCCATTGCTAAAGGATGTTTCATCTATTGAGACACCCCACAAATTGGTTCACGTTGAGAAATGAAAAAGAGAAAAAGAGAAAGAAAAAAAAAGACAGAGAATGAACACAGGAATAAATTTTCATTTCCCCGTTTAACATAGATGAAGTTTTGGACTTACGAAGAATAAGTCCATTATATAATAATAGAAAATCAAAAGTTTGTTTATTGTAATTCTCATCAATTACTGTTTACTACCTTTAACTAAACACCCCTTAATTCTGTGTTCAATGGAAAAGATCAAAGACTATGTAAAAACTCATAAAAAACAAAACAAAACAACTTACAATCCAAGCTTTCGTATGTTCGCTATCTTCTGACGATGGCGAGTTTTTTGTTGGAGAAGAAGCTTTCATAACTTCCACCCATGCAATGTATTTGGTTTCAGGACTCTTTGGGAACTTGGATTTGGAAAAAAGAGTTAGATTGTGACTTTGTAAGGAGGGTATTTGGTGGAGAAATGGAAAGTGGCGGTGAATAACCGTTAAAGGCCATGGTGAGCGTCATGGCAATGGCGAATTGGATGTTGGAAACGACATTGGGATTTGTCAATTTTTATACTAGTTTGAATGAATTTGAGTGGGGGTTTAAAGGGTTTCTTTAAGAAAGAAGAGAAAGGATGAAAGACGTAGTGAAATTGGATGGAGAATGGAAGAAGATGGGAGTTTATAAGTAAACTAGGTAACAACAACATCGTGCCTGCACGATGAGTTTTAAATATTTTATAAAACTATGAATAAAACACGAATAAAAATATGGATTATAAAACTATTAGTAAAACATTTAAAAAATATGAACAAAACATTCTTAACGTTGAAAATCATAGAACGACGATGGTTTTCATTGTTGGTGTAAAGACCATCCGGAAAATAAAAAAGTGGTCGTGGCCACGGGTTTTGTCGTAGAAAAACCACCGGTCGGTCACATGTACGGTGTGGATACCATGCTGTTGTTATTATGTTGTTTAGATAAGTGGGAGACAGAACAGAAACCACGATATAAGGCGTTTGAGCTTGCAGAAAAGTTTATGGAAAATCTTGAGGGAGCCCAAAACTTTGTTCAAAAACTAAATCATTGTTTAAGGACAAAACAAAAAAAGGTCCACACTAGAGATCTCAAAAGGTGAACTTAATTCCTATGTTTACACATTACTTCTCAAAATTCAGCAAGTAAACCCAAATTAATACCTTTGGATACTATGGCTTATAAATAGGGATGGCAGAAATACCCGAACCCGATGGGAATCCCCGAACCCGAAACTTTTGGGATGGGATTGGGCCGGGTAAATGGTTATGGGACCGGGTATGGGATTTTTTCAAAAAAATTTCGTGGGATTGGGATGGTTATGGTTTTAGTCAATACTCGCCCATTTACCCGATCCCATGCCCGAAACCATTTACCCGACCCCGAACCATATATATTTAATAATTTATAATGTTATTATTAATATAATATACATTGCAATTATATTTGATATATAGAATAATAGAAATGAGGATTGATTTTATTAATATAGAAAATATATATTTAAATTTTTCAATAAGATTAAGGTAGTAATGTTCACTTCCATTGACACTTTCGTGATAGGGCACCGAGCCACAAATGTCTTTCTATTTTGTTAAACGTTGAACTCGGTGAATGTTCATGTTGCTAAATGAAAGTTTAAAACAAATCTAACTCATTGTTTGACTTAATTTGCATATATTAGTTATAGGAAACGAAATTTCATTTAGTAAATTTTAATCTACAAAAAATATAAGTGGGATACCCGATACCCACGGGAATACCCGCGACCCCGATGGTTATTTGATAATGGGATACCCGACGGGACCGGACCGGGTATGGGATATGGTTTTATAATAGGGTATGGGACTGGGATTAGTGATACCCGTCCCATACCCGTCCCATTGCCATCCCTACTTATAAATGGACCGTGCAAGCTTTCCTGACAAAATAGACCCCCTTTTTAAAGAAAAAATTACATTTAGCCCTCCTTAAATAGTTTACTTAATACACTTTATACCCTTTTAGTTATTTATTTTACATTTACCATTTTAATAAAATTAATATATATAATCGTATATTAAACTAAAATACATTAATAAAATAAGTCTTAATTTTAACAATCGTTTTATCAATACCTTCGAAATGAACCCAATATTGAATATTTTTGGATTTTATTATCTTATTATACATAATGAAATTATTTAATATGATTAAATTATACTATTTAATAAACAATTTGGGCTCATTTCATTGTGTATAATAAACAATTTCATGTATTTTAAACAATTTCATTATGTATAATAAGATAATAAAATCCAAAAATATTCAATATGGGCTTATTTCATTGTGTATAATAAACAATTTCATTATGTATAATAAGATAATAAAATCCAAAAATATTCAATATGGGCTCATTTCATTGTGTATAATAAACAATTTTATTATGTATAATAAGATAATAAAATCCAAAAATATTCAATATGGGTTCATTTCAAATGCATCGACGAGACGATGATAAGTAACTTGTTAAAATTAAAACGTATTTTATTAATATATTTTAGTTAATATACGATTATATGTGTTAATATTATTAAAATGGAAAATATAAAATAAATAACTAAAATGGTATAAAGTGTATTAACTAAACTACTTAAAGGGAGTTAAATGTAACTTTTTTCTTTAAAACTCAAATGTGAGAGGAAGGGCTCTATGTTTTGTTAGGAAAGCCTATAGAAGGTCCATTTTTTTTTAAACAAAATAGAAGGTCCATTTAATTGGCACAAAGTTAGAGGTGCACAGAAAATCCGGTTATCCGATTTTGCGCAAAAACTATCCGAATCCGGTTTTATAAAAATCGAATTTTTATCAAACCGGATCGGAATTTTTTCAAACCGGAATTTTTTCAAACCGGATTTTAACCGGATTGGATCCGATCCGGTTTGACCGGATAACCGGTTTAAACCGAACCGGTTTCAAATCAAACCGGTAATGTCTATGTGAGCTTACTGCTGTTGGGCCTGAAATCCTAAAAAAATTCACGGCCCATAAAAAATCACGGCCCACACCAATTCATATTAGATTTCAATTGAATTTTCTGAATTTTCTAGCCCAAAAAAAGACCCAATAGAGGACCGGTTCCACCGGAAACCGGTTTCAATCCGATCCGAAACCGATTCCATCGGATATGGATTTTTTTCGAAAAACCGGTTGAAATCCGAACCGGTTTCTAACAAAACCGGTTTCTGACAGATCCGAAAAAAACCGGTTTAGTATAAATCCGATCCGGATCGGATAAAAATCCGGTCATGTGCACCTCTACACAAAGTGAACCTAAAAATTTGTATTTTAGGCTGCATTTGGGCCAAACGTGAGTGTTTTGGGCCTAAAGTTGACGTTTTGGGCTAAGGGTTAGTAGTTGGGCCAAATGTGAGTGTTTGGGCTCACAATTGTTTTGAGAGAATTGGATTATTAATTACTTGGAGGTAATTAATTAGTGATTAATTAATTAATTATAATTGATTTATAATTAATTATTGAGAGATATTGGGCAAGCTTTAAGAAACAATTAATTTAAAATAATTCTAAATTGACGATATATTAAAGTAAGTTTCATATAATATATATTAATTAAAAGATTAATTAGTTAATTATTTCTCATGGGAACGACAATAGATTTGTTGATCGAGATTAATGAATTAGAGATGTCGGTGGATATAGATTAACCAGTGTTACGTTGTAAAAACGTAATGGGAGTAGAGATAAATTGTTAGACGTTGAGTAGACTTTTTAGAACGTCGTCGAGCTGAGGCTCGTAAGGATGACCAAGAGTTTACCATATTTGACTTATGTTGACTTTTTTTCGAGTTTAGGCCACTGATAGTGAGTAAATGGCCGTGAAGGCCAATATTTGGGTGACAAGTCACCAGTATAGTGTAGTTGTGGCACGACCAAGAAATGGGGGTCGATCTGATGCGGCTGAGTGACCCAAGGAATGCCAGTGATTCAGATGAGTTATGGCAAGACCCAGAAATGGATACACGTCGATTAGAAATTGTGCTACTCAAGGAATGCCAAAGACAGTGTGGATTACGCAGTGGGGTAATCCAGGAGAAAGGATCAATGTGTAGGAGAACTAGAGAAGAATAAGGCTTTAAAAAAAAGATAAAACCTCAGTTATTTCTCTACATAATTTAGCCTCTGTGTTGACTAAAACTATAATAACAAAAACCAATTATGCCAAATATAACAACTTAAAACCCATTACAAACAGAGTTTATAGTATCCATAGTTATCTCACTTAAAATCACCGCCCCTCTTTTAGCATCTTGGCATGCCACAAACTCGTAACTGACAAGATTCACTTCGTCACACAAAGATGTGGCAATCACGATATCTGGCAATGTAAAATCAAACACAAATCATTGTCATGACCTCCTCACAAAAGTTCGTTTGAGAATTCAACTATAGACAATTGACTCATACTCTAGTTTTAACTTTTAACAGAGGAATGTGCATAAAAAAGTAACAAATCTGGTTACATGAACCATAAGATAAAGTAACAAGCAAGAGATATATGAATCAGTACCAGTGACAACATACAACACACATAAACCCTGAAAATCAAGAGAGCGATCATGCAA
Source organism: Centaurea solstitialis (assembly GCA_030169165.1). Lineage (NCBI taxonomy): Eukaryota > Viridiplantae > Streptophyta > Magnoliopsida > Asterales > Asteraceae > Centaurea > Centaurea solstitialis. Next base: position 17,829,931 of record CM058043.1, read on the forward strand.
ACATAAAATTATGCTCGTCAAAACTTGATAATCATGACACACTACTACACACACATACTACAAAGTTGAATAAGAAAAAGGATGCAAGCTCTAATAAGCCTTCCATTTTCCAAATTTATGTGTTTTATTTAGGGTTAATTACACGAGTGTGTATCGAACTTGTCACGTTTTTTCATTGTATGTACCCAACTTTTAAACCTACCATTGTATGTACTGAACTTTTAAATTTTCTCATTGTATGTATCAGGTTACCTGCTGAGCAGGTAACCGGTCACAATGCCACATAGGCTGCCACATAGATGCCACATAGATGCCACATAAGATGCCAACTGATTGAGTAATTACAAATTTAGTCCCTCTAGTTTACTAATTGGTCCAAGGACCTGTTTTGCCTCTTTTGAAAAACCAAACTCACCACCACCACCACCACCACCACACCACCACCACCACCACCACCACCCCTCTACCACCACCACTCTACCACCAATCCACCACCACCACCAACAGCCACCTCCAACACCCACCACAACCTCCCACCACCACCACCACCATCTCCACTACATCCACCACCACCAAACCACCACCACCATCTACGATCTGAACCACCACCACCTCCGTCCAGATCCGGCCACCATCTCAACCACCAAACAACCACCACCATCTCCACCCACAACCACCAAACAACCACCACCATCTCCGATCTGAAATCAACCACCATCACCATCACAGATCTGAAATCAACCACCACCATCTCCACCATCAAGGACCTGAAATCAACCACCACCATCTCCACCCACAAACCACCACCACCATCTCCGATCTGAAATCAACCACCACCATCGACCACCCCAGATCTGACCACCACCGCAATCGACCACCGTTAAAGAGAGAGAGGGGAGGGTTTTCGGAGGTGGTGGTTACGGGGGTGCTCCATTCTAAGACGGTGGTTCACTACGTCGCCGGAGACGGTGGTTACGGGGGTGGAGACGGATGGAGACGTTGCCAGAAACGAAGGTGGAGACGGATGGAGACGTTGCCGGAAACGTCGCCGGAGGTGGAGACGGATGGAGACGTATGGAGACGTTGCCGGAAACGTCTCCGGAGTCGCCGGAGTCGCCGGAGACGTTAGGTGGAAACGGAGGGGGGGGGTTATATAAGGGTATTTACAGTTTAACCCCTTGCTCTTTCATTTTCTTTTTAAAAAAAGCTTAGGGACCAAATTTGTAAACTACTTATTTTGAAAATAAAAAAAATAAAATCCACGTCAGATATAACCTGTTCCACGTCAGCATTTTGTAGGTAATAAGTCATCTGATACATACAATGAGAAAATTTAAAAGTTCAGTACATACAATGGTAGGTTTAAAAGTTGGGTACATACAATGAAAAAAACGTGACAAGTTGGATACACACCCATGTAATTAACCCTTTTATTTATATAAGAAACAGTGAGATTTTTTTATTTGTAGACTGCAAGCAACTAGATCGAATGAAAGGCTAACCATATAGTGAATTGGAAAAGTTGTCAGTGTCCCAAATCGTCCATTATCCGTCCTACGATTTCATAAACCCACTAGTGTGTTTCTGATATGTGAAATCAAATTATCGGAAACCAAAGATGTATCAACACTAAATAAACAGCAATTTGTTACTGCAAAATCCAATATTTAAGATATATACACTTGGGAACGTCTAATCTTGTTGGTACTGCAATCAGTATTGGCGTGATTGCAGTACCAACAAGATCAGACGTTCCCAAGTGTATATATCTTAAAGATCGGATTTTGCAGTAATAACTTGTTGTTTATCTGTTGCTGATACATCTTTGGTTTTCGATAATGTGATTTCACATATCACAAACACACTAGTCGGTTCATGAAATCGTTGGACAGATAAATGGACGATTTGGGACACTGACAACTTTTCCAATTCACTATCTGGTTAGCCTTTCATTCGATCTAGTTGCTTGCAGTCTATAAATTAAAAAAAACTCACTGTTTCTTATATGAAAAAAAGCATATATTTGGAAAATGAAAGGCTTATTGAAGCTTGCACCCTTTTTCTTATTCAACTTTGTAGTGTGTGTAGTAGTATGTGATGTTTATCAAGTTTTGGTGAGCATAATTTTATGTTTGCAGGACCACTCTCTTGATTTTCAGGTGTTATGTGCACTCTATGTTGTTACTGCAACTGATTCATATATCCCTTGCTTGTTACTTTTTCTTATGGTTCATGTAACCAGATTTGTTACTCTTTTTTTCTAACTTTTTTATGCACATTCCTTCGTCAAAAAGTTAAAACTAGAGTGTGAATCAATTGTGTATAGTTGAATTCTCAAACGAACTTTTGTGAGCAAGCCACAACCGATTATTTGTGTTTGATTTTACATTGCCAGATGTAGCAATTACCACATCTTTACATGACGGAATGAATCTTGTCAGTTACGAGTTTGTGGCATGCCAAGATGCAAAAATAGGGGTGCTGATTTTAAGTGAGGTAACTATGGATGCTATAAACTTTATTTGTAATTAATGGGTGTTTATATTTGGCATAATTGGTTTTTGTTATTATGGATTTTAGTTACCCACCCACTTCCCAATTTTTGTCATTTGGATGGATGAAAGTAGTAACAAAAGTCACCATGGCCTCTAGAATGTTTACGCCCAAACAGTCCTTATTGTGAGTTTCATTGCGACTTACGCGAACAAAGTCGCTAAGGATGAATTTACTTGTGAAAATTTTTCCTATTTTCTAGAAAAATTTTCTACGAAAAATGAAAATTTAGAAAACTCATTTAGTTGGATTAGTTTTCAAAATTTTCTAAATAATTTTCATTTTCATTTTCATTTTCCAAAGTGTTGTGTGAATTGGAAAACTACTTTTGGTAGTTTTCTAATTTTCATTTTCATATCCAAAAATTTTCCACCATCAACAACCTCATGACTAGGCCTGTAAACGAACCGAACGTTCATGAACCGTTCGTGAATTTGTGCGGCGGGAAGTTCGTTCGTGTTCGTTCGTTTAATAAATGAACGAACACGAACAATATTTTTTGTTCGTTTAATTAAACGAACGAACATGAACAATGTCCTCGTTCGTTCAATTATGTTCGTGAACGTCCGTTCGTTTATGTTCGTGAACGGTTCGTTCGTTTATGTTCGTGAACGGTTCGTTCACATATATTAGTATAATATATATATATATATATAATATTATATATATTAAATAAAAAATAAATAAAACAAATACGGTTAAGGCCTTAAGGGTTTCATACTTTCATCATATTCCCATCCCTCTCATCGCTTCCCTCTCTCAATTTACCGGCAAACCTCAGATCCACGAACTCCATCACCTCAGATTCCCATCTCTCTTATTTTGAACTTGCACGACGTCCGACGCCTCACCCACCTCCGTCGCCGCACGACGTCCGGCGCCTCACCCAGCTCCGTCGCCGCTCACCACGTAACCTCTGTTCGTTTACGTTCGTGAACCGTTCACGAACATCCTCATGTGCTAAATGAACGAACACGAACATGATTTTTCGTTCGGTTAACCGTTCGTGTTCGTGTTCGTGTTCGTGTTCGTTTAAACTTAAACGAACGAACACGAACAGTCCCCGTTCATGTTCGTTCGGTTCGTTTACAGGCCTACTCATGACGCCTCCACCCCCACTTTGCCTCCTCCTGCTGCCACCACCCCGACCTCCTCCACTAGTACATGAACTACACCCCTTTCACCACCTGCCCTTGCCCGCCGCCAAGCCCCTCATCCTCCATGGCTGCCACCCTCTCCCACCTGCCCTCCGCAATCTACGTTGCCGGTGACACCAACTCCATCGCCGTTCCTCATCGTCACTGCTCATCTCACCGCCGCTCGCCACCGTCACTACTCACCGCTGCCGACGGCACCATCTCCATTGTCGCTCCTTGTCGGCCGGTCATCTTACTGCCGCTTGTCACCGTCGTTGCTCACCGGCATCTCCATCGCCGCTCCTCATCGCCAGTCATCTCAGCGCCGTCCTCTGCCATGGCTTCCGCGACGGCCGCCAGCTTCTGCAGATTCAGCTTCACCACCGTGTTGGCAAACAGCCTGGTGTCCTCCTCTATGTTCCCCTCCGGCACATCCACCGCATAAGACTCCGACACCACCGTCACCCACCCCGCGTTCGCGTCCTCTGCCGCGGCCGCCACCTCATGCACTGTGGTGACGGCGTGGTAGTTCCTCAGCCAGTGCTCGCCGCCGATGATGTTGAAGGCCATGGCGTGGTCCCAATCATCCAGCAGGTCCAGGCGCTCGGTGGTGGTGTCCACCGGCAGGCCGGAGTTGACGCCACGCGTGCATCCCACCGCCATTGTGAAGCCCTCCAGGACGGTGCAGCTCTTGATGATGAAGTGTTTGTAGGTCTGGGGCTTGTCGAATCGCTGGACGACGGACCATACGGCATCTTAAATGAAAACTCCATCATTCCAAGTAAACGAGTTTTCAAAAATTTTCATAGTAAACTGAATGAAAACTAAACTCCGTTTTCTGAAGACGTTTTCTATGAAAATGAAAACTGTTAAAACCCTAAGGCTGTGACCCTTTTTTGTGGGTTTTTCTGGTTTTTTAGTTATAGATAAGATTTTAACGGTTTTTTAGTTTTTTTGGTTTTTTAGTTAGGTCCACGGCGGATGACTAGGCACGATTCATGGGAGGGCATTGAATTAAAGGGGGGAACCACACTCAAAGCCGCCTTTATTGACTAGTCTCCGCCACGTGTCTCGCTCTCGGTTGTCCTCACGTTCACAACCAAAAAGTGGTTCACATTTGAACTTTCCTCTATATGTGTGTGTGTGTGTGTTTATTCCATGATTTGATGATTCTTGTTCTAGAAATTCTCTCCTCTTTTCTCTTCATGAAATTAGTAGATGTGTTCATATGAAGACATGTTTTGTTGTTGAACATGTCTTATATAATTAGATAATTCCTGGGGATGTATTACCCTGGTTGCATTTATGAGTATTAAGTTGATGTCCTCTGGAACTTTCATGTAAATGAAAGGTATAATTTTGTTAATTGGCTTGTTCATGGTTTCTGAAAAGCACTTTATTTTCATCACCATGTTTTATTTTTGTTTTTGGATGTTAGGTATGGCCACCCACTGGCCACTGCTCTAGATAATAATGAGATCAAGTTTATGACATAACTTTGGCATCAAAGATTATAGGATTAATCAGCCTTGTAAATCTTTTTGGCTAGCCGTTAATGATGTTATGTGGTCACCAGGTTGCATATTTCGGGTCAAGAGTCGGACCAACCGTTGTTCCTTTGATGAAACCACAAACTGACAAACAAAAGAAGGTTGCATTCCTAAATTAATGTTAGTTAGGCATTGTTTGATAAAAATAAGCTAGCTTATTTTTAGTGTACATGTTTGGTAAGATCAAAAGTATAAGCAAGCTTTTTGATAAGCTACTTTGAGTAGCTTATAAGGAGCTTTTTGTGACTTTTTCCAATTATACCCCTTGTTAATATTATCTATTATTAATTAAAATTAATCTACTCAACTAACCTACTCCTAAATCTATCTACACCACTCTCCACGACGGGACTCGAACCTACAACCACAAGGGAAGGGGATACCTTAACACCACTCCAGATGCCGCTGGGCTACAAGCCCGTTGGCAGAATAACTAAACATGATTAGTAAAGCTACAGGCACCATTCAAACCCTCTTTCAATTTATATGGGTATGCATTTTCTTTCGAAGAACATAGACATTCTAAAAAATTAGATGGAATCAGAAAATAACCTCAATTATATTTTGGCAAAAGTAACTTCTAATGCTTCTCCTTGTTAGGTTCGAATATTTGATCCAAAGCCATATGAACAACATGTTGTAAATAAAATATGGATTAGGAAACTTTATTTAAACCAATAAAGATTAAACTTTTTTCACTGAATTATACAAAATTCAAGCATTTCCTTTTGAAAATCAAATTGATGGATAATGGCTAAAATAAAATGATGACTTTATTTATAACCAAATTCTATCACATGGCAGAACTCATGGTTATGTAAATCAAATACTTATGCATGACAAAACAAAAGAAACAGCACCGTTCATGCAAATGCATATATATACAAAACCATGATTCATTAAATGAAACAGTATCAAATATGTATTTTATATATTCACTCAAACAACAATCATGTATACGTAGCAGCAAGAAAACTGAAGCCTTTCAAATAATTCTGTAAATAACTACTCATAACATAACCAGATTTCGCAAAATTATCCTAGATAAAACGATACATCCTTCTCGATTATATCGTAATAGAACGGAGTAGAAACAGAATGTTCACTCTAGTGAACTAAAATTAAACACAAAACAGAAAGTTTAAAACCAACCTGTTGGACGATAATTTGCGAATCGTAAAGACCGAAAACTGCACGGAAGACACCTGTCCTTAAAGGTTTTATACGTCCGCTCCGAAAACGTTGTGAGCCTCGGGACGCAAAGCCCAGGATTTGATGCAGTAGAAGAGTTCGACTGACTGACAACGGCAGTCTCGAACAAAGCAAAGTGATGCAGAAATTCTAAATAGAACAGAGGAGAAGATGCTTATGGAATGGAGAGAAAACAAGAGGAAAAGCTGTGAAAGTTTTCTATGTTTACACAGCTGGGATTAACTCAGTATTTATAGAATTAAATCCTGAAAAATTGAGCTTATCCCCCAAGTTTAGGAGGCCACGATTTTATCAGTTTGGAGACTAGTTCCACAGCAGAAAATACGAAATTCTTGGAAGGATATAGCTGACTTAATTTTGAAATTATTTACTGATAAAACCATTATTCACAGTTTCCAGAATATTCTGGAAACTTCCTCCTGTTTTCTGATGGAGCTTATCCAAAAAGATACTCAGAGCTCGGCTCCTCAGCTCCGATAGCGAACGTGCGAAGTGCACGATCAATTGCAGAACCCGCGTCGTCGCCATCGTCATCGGCCACGCGCACGTTGCACTTCTTTGACACCCCCACCGTAAGCCCAATGTGAAACTTGAAGCTCACTCATAAGAAAAGAGTTATAAACCCCTTCCAAATTCTCTTTTCTATCTATGTTGGATGGAAGAAATATTCCAACCTCACTAATTTCCAACAATCCCCCACCACGTTGGAAAGTTTTCTGACATTCTTAGAAAGATGATGTTACAGCAGTATCACTGAGATTAAACCCTGTTTAATGTAAAATTACAAGAAGTAATCAATTCAAAGGTATCCTTGGATTTAAACCCTGAATCTTTAGATCACTTCGGTTTTCTTACACACACCATCTTACATTTGCTTTCTCACTGAGCGCTAATATGGCCGTGCGCTTAAATCCTTTTCATGACCTTTTAAAAGATAAACCACTAATCTTTATTTGAGGCGGCACCATCTCTTAGTCATATAGGCAAAATTCTATAACATCTCCGTTGCTAAGATGCCTCTAAATTTTGTTAAGAGTTTACACTCATCCTTGTTCTCGGCAACGCCGTACTATCCGCTACCTTACATGAATCTATCAATTGATAGTACCTTCCATCAGTCACATGACTTGTTGTTACCCGTTAAACTTGAAAGATAGGAGCACTAAATTCAAGTTGGGTTTCCATCATTGACTGATCCTCCGTGGTTTTAGACCCTTGTCTCTGGTAGTTGATCCTATCAAGTCTCTCGTCAGAGGCTTGGTTAGAGGATCCGCCAAGTTCCCACAGGACTTGACATACACAATACTTATGGTACCATTTTCAATCAGTTGTCTCACGTAATTGTGTCGGAGACCCATGTGTCGCGACTTCCCATTGTACATAGAGTTGTACACCTTAGACAGAGTGGCTTCACTGTCACAATACATTGGGATTGATGGAGTTGGATGAGACCAGAAATGAAGATCTGTTAATAGATCTCTAATCCATTCTGCCTCTTTCCCTGCAACCGCTAGGGCAATGAACTCGGCTTCCATAGTCGAGTGAGCGATACATGTTTGTTTCTTGCTTGCCCAAGAAATCGCTCCACCAGCTAGAGTATAAATCCATCCACTTGTGGATTTAGAATCATCAGAATTATCTATCCAACTGGCGTCTGTATATCCCTCCAAAATTCCTGGATGAGTATTGTATGTCAACTCTAAATCACTGGTTCTCTTTAAGTAACCCAGTACTCTACCAACTGCCTTCCAGTGATCTGTTCCCGGATTGCTTGTAAATTGACTTAGTCTACTCACACCAAAAGCAATGTCGGGTCTAGTGCAGTGCATCGCATACATCATGCACCCTATCGCACTAGCATACTCTAGTTGAGCCACTGCTCTACCAGAATTCTTATCAAGTTTCATACTTGAATCAAAAGGAGTATTAAACTCTTTAATGTTCAAATGTTGAAACTTAGTCAGAATCTTCTCTATGTAGTGAGATTGACTTAGAGAAAATTGTGATTCTGATCTCTTGACTTTTATTCCAAGAATGGTATCTACTTCTCCAAGATCTTTCATCTTAAAGTTCGAGGATAGGTACTTCTTGGTCTCGAGAATCCCAACTAAACTGGTTCGATGATCAACATATCATCAACATATAGACAAATAACTACAGTGAATTCTTTCATGCATTTTGAATAAATGCATCGGTCAGCTCCATTGTGTTTGAAGCCAAAAGAAGTGACCGTCGTGTCAAATCTTTCATGCCACTGTTTGGGAGCTTGTTTTAACCCGTACAAAGACTTGACAAGTTTACACACTTTGTTTTCTTGCCCGGGCATCACAAATCCCTCAGGTTGCTCCATATAAACCTCTTCGTTTAGATAACCATTCAGAAAGGCTGTTTTTACATTCATTTGATGTATGTACAAACCTTTCAAAGCTGAAATTGCTATTAGAGTTCTGATAGAACTTATTCTAGCAACTGGAGCATAAGTATCAAAATAATCGATACCCTCTCTTTGTCTATAGCCTTTGGCCACCAGTCTAGCTTTAAACGCTGAGATAGTTCCATCTGGATATCGCTTTCGTTTAAAAATCCATTTAGAGCCTATGGGCTTTGATCCCTTGGGTAGGTCTGCAAGTACCCAAGTTCCATTGCTCATAATGGAGTCCATTTCATCATTAATTGCTTCTCTCCAGAGTGAAGCATCTCTTGAAGACATGGCTTCCTCAAAAGTCTTAGGATCATCATCAATATTGATAGAGAAAATGATTTCTCTCGTCACTTTCTTGTGATTTCCCTCCACTAAGTATGAGAGAAAGTCATCTCCTAGACTTTTCTCCTTTCTTACTCTGGTACTTCTACGTGGTTCGTCAACCTTTTGTGAGGTTTTTGAACCATTGTTAGAAGTTCCAGGAAGATTAGAGTCCAATATTCTATCTGAGTTTTCAGCATCTCCTGAAAACTTGTCTTCTAAGAAATCTACACCTCTAGATTCTACGATTACACCTGTTTCCTTATCCAACAACCTGTATGCCGGACTATTTACAGCATATCCTACGAAAATGCTTTTAATAGCACGGTCTCCAAGTTTGGATCTCTTGGGATCAGGAGTTCGGTAGTAAGCAACACAACCCCAGACTCTGAAATAGTCCAGATCTGGTTTCCTCCCTTTCCATAGTTCATATGGACTGGTTGGAATCACACGACTAGTAATCCGGTTGTGAATGTAACAAGCTGTTAGTAGGGCTTCTCCCCATAAATTAGTTGGCAGTCCTGATTGGTTCAACATACAGTTAACCATTTCAACAAGGGTTCGGTTTTTCCGTTCAGCCAAACCATTTTGTTGTGGAGTGAATGGTGAGGTACGTTCATGTTTGATACCATTCTCTTCGCAGAAAGTATCAAATTCATGATTAAAATATTCTCCACCTCTGTCTGATCTTAGTATTTTTATTCGTTTTTCCTTTTGATTTTCAACTTCAGCTTTGTAAATTTTAAATGCTTCAAATGCTTGATCTTTAGAGTGTAAAAGATAAACATATAAAAATCGACTGAAGTCGTCCCAAAAGGTAATGAAATATCTTTTCCCTCCACGGGTAAGTATTCCATTTAGTTCACAGATGTCCGAGTGTATCAGTTCCAAAAGAGAAGTATTTCTTTTTACCGATGGAAATGGTTTCTTTGTAAACTTTGATTTAACACAGGTTTCACATTTATCAAAGTGTTTGTTGTTTATTTTAATTAAACCTTTACTTCCCATCTTTTCAATATTCTTTACGTTTGTATGAGCAAGTCGTTTATGCCATAAAGATATTGAACACACAGAGTAATTAAAGAAAACTTCATTAACGTTGCCAAGAATTACATCATTTGGAATAAAATTAATCATCACTAGAACCACAAACAAAAATACTATCAGAACTAGAACCACTACCAAGCTCTTCATCCACTGTCACCATGTAGCCTTCATCAGGACCACCCACATTATCTTCAGGATCATCTCTCAAACTCAGATGGTACATGCCATCAACCAAGTATGCCTTCCCGATGTAGTGTTCATTCTTTAAAAACACTATAGTACCATCTGATCCTCGGAGGCCAAAACCATGGGTATCAAGTTTGCTATAAGAGAGCAAATTCTTCGAAATGGTGGGCACATGTAGAACACTTTGCAACCTAATAGTGCGATAGGAAGTGAAATGAAGCAAGATGTCTCCACATCCAGCAATATCTGCCTTAGCACCATTTGCAGTCGACACCTACTTCCCATGGATTAGTCTATAATTGACAAATTTGGATTTGTCATTACAAACATGGGCTGTGGTGCCAGTGTCCAAGTACCAACTTATTTTCTTCTGGCTCACGACATGAATTTGAGGAGTCACATTCAACGTATTGATCTCATCCATTGTGAGATTGGCCACCAGTTCTCCAATTTCACCAACTGCATTAACTGTTGTTGGTGGCCCTGACTTCCTCTGCTTGCACTCCCTAGCATAATGCCCCGTCTCTCCGCAGACGTGACATTTCCCGTTTCTCTTAAAATCCCTTTTAATGGATGTTTGACCCTGTCTCTTGAAAGCCTTTTTCTGTGGACCTAGATTCCACTTTTTCGAGGGTCCTCCAGATTTAAACTTTCCTTTACATTTGCCTCCAGCCTGCACGCTGTTGACATTCATAGGGTTTTTTGATTTCTTGTCTCTATTACGTGCCTCTTCTTCAATCCTGAGATGTTTAAGAATGTCATCCAAAGAGTAATCCTCGGATTTATGCATCATCCTTTTTGAAAAATCCTTCCAAGATGGGGGCAATTTATCGATGATTGCTCCCACTTGGAAGATCTCAGGAATTGATATGGAAAGCGAATTCATTTTATTAACCAATACTTGAAGTTCATGGACTTGTTCAAGTATTGGTTTATCGTCAACCATTTGAAACCTCAAATATTTCGACACAAGATATTTGTTGGTGCCCTCTTCTTGTGCCTTATATTTGTGTTCCAAAGCTTTCCATAACAATTCCTGAGATCTTCCAAGTGGGAGCAATCATCGATAAATTGCCCCCATCTTGGAAGGATTTTTCAAAAAGGATGATGCATAAAACCGAGGATTACTCTTTGGATGACATGCTTAAACATCTCAGGATTGAAGAAGAGGCACGTAATAGAGACAAGAAATCAAAAAACCCTATGAATGTCAACAGCGTGCAGGCTGGAGGCAAATGTAAAGGAAAGTTTAAATCTGGAGGACCCTCGAAAAAGTGGAATCTAGGTCCACAGAAAAAGGCTTTCAAGAGACAGGGTCAAACATCCATTAAAAGGGATTTTAAGAGAAACGGGAAATGTCACGTCTGCGGAGAGACGGGGCATTATGCTAGGGAGTGCAAGCAGAGGAAGTCAGGGCCACCAACAGCAGCTAATGCAGTTGGTGAAATTGGAGAATTGGTGGCCAATCTCACGATGGATGAGATCAATACGTTGAATGTGACTCCTCAAATTCATGTCGTGAGCCAGAAGAAAATAAGTTGGTACTTGGACACTGGCGCCACAGCCCATGTTTGTAATGACAAATCCAAATTTGTCAATTATAGACTAATCCATATTTTATTTACAACAATCTTAAAGGTTTTATACGTCCGCTCCGAAAACGTTGTGAGCCTCGGGACGCAAAGCCCAGGATTTGATGCAGTAGAAGAGTTCGACCGACTAAAAACGGCAGTCTCGAACAAAGCAAAGTGATGCAGAAATTCTAAATAGAACAGAGGAGAAGATGCTTATGGAATGGAGAGAAAACAAGAGGAAAAGCTGTGAAAGTTTTCTATGTTTACACAGCTGGGATTAACTCAGTATTTATAGAATTAAATCCTGAAAAATTGAGCTTATCCCCCAAGTTTAGGAGGCCACGATTTTATCAGTTTGGAGACTAGTTCCACAGCAGAAAATACGAAATTCTTGGAAGGATATAGCTGACTTAATTTTGAAATTATTTACTGATAAAACCATTATTCACAGTTTCCAGAACTTCCTCTTGTTTTCTGATGGAGCTTATCCCCTCTTGTTTTCTGATGGAGCTTATCCCAAAAAGATACTCAGAGCTCGGCTCCTCAGCTCTGATAGCGAACGTGCATGATCAATTGCAGAACCCGCGTCGTCGCCATCGTCATCGGCCACACGCACGTTGCACTTCTTTGACACCCCCACCATAAGCCCAATGTGAAACTTGAAGCTCACTCATAAGAAAAGAGTTATAAACCCCTTCCAAATTCTCTTTTCTATCTATGTGGGATGGAAGAAATATTCCAACCTCACTAATTTCCAACACAACATCCAAGTCAAATAAAACAAAAATATCAAATGATAAAAGTAGGATTAATTTCTAACATACAAATTGACATGAAACAAACAAAAACCTGAATAGGAAATAGGCATGCATGACTTTATAAAAACAGATATGTGTTAATTAACATGAAACCAATATTAGCTTAAATAGATATGTTAAGAAAATAATACTTAAAACCAGGCTAAAACATAAACTTAGTAGAGGTTTTAAACTTTATAACATAAGGGGAATATTTTTCATATAACAAAGTTTATAGTACCATACCTACATTCAAGGAGAATGCCTTTAAGCAATGCAATTAGACAATTAGTTTTAATTTACACAAGATTAACCTGTAAATCAAAAAGAAATTAATTCTTGTATTGAGTAAAACTGCAATATCGAAGTCAAACAACAAACATGTTTCAGGAACAATTTCCTCATACAATTCTTGAAATAAAAACATCTTTCAAAACCAAACTACAAAATTGATCAAACCAAGAACTCCATTAAAACAACAATAACTATTGTATATATACTATATATATTTAGATACATTATGAAGAAGGTTAAGAACCTGCAAAACATGGATGAACTGGAAAGCATTTTCTGATGAAGGTTGTTGCTGACTTGCTGTGTGTGAGAAGTTTTTTCTCTATAATGAAAGAAACTAATGAGAAGAGGACAACTATTTATACAGAAACCAGCTGACAATAAGTGGCTAACAACTAATTAAGACAAGATACTAACTAACCTAACTATGATTAATAAAGAAACAACTTCAATGAAAGTGAAAAGACAATTATACCCTTCATCACTAAGGCTGTGCATAGCGGTGAGTTAGGTTGGCGGGATTGAGCCCGCCGGGCTGGCGGGTTCAAGAGGGTTCCAATACGGCGGTGTGGGAGCCCGGCGGGCATCAGGTAGGGCGGGCTCTACAACCCGTTCTTTTTATGTTTGGTGTGAGTGTGTTGTTTGTGTTGTGTGTGAGAGGGTTGGGGTACGGGTTGTAGAGGGTTGCAGAGGGTTAAGAGAAGGTTGAAGAAAAGCTGACGTGCCAGCTGATGTGGCATGTTAGGTTGAGAGGGTTGGAAGAGTTGGGAGGGTTGCGCTACTGATAGCCTAAGATGTAAATAAATAAAAAGTTTATATATAGAATCATATATTACCATTTCACAGTGCGGTCTTATATAAGGCCATCCGCAGCCGTGCAGGTGATACCACCTGCACAGGCTGCCACCTCAGCACCACATCAGCTTTACCACTACCTTACCATTTCATCCACAGCCGTACAGGTCATACCACCTGTATGATTAAATAATAAAATATTACCTTTATATATATATAGATTGTATGTATATATGTGTGTGTGTGTTTGAAATTTTTGTTGAACGGTGAGCTCTCACCGTTGAGGCTGGATACAGCCCCCTTGCAGGTACACCTCGGCGGTGTTACCGCCTGCAAGGGGCCGGTGCAGGAGACCTGCACAGCCGGCCGCGGATGGCCTAAACTTTAAAGACATCTAGTGAGATTTGGAGCATTGATTGATACCATTTCACATGACTGTTTTTTGCTCTTCTATCAAAAAAATGAATTAATAGCAATGATTCTTTCATACATATAGCATGTGATGCATGACCTTTAATGCAACCTCTCTATTTTTCAGTAAAAGCTTTCTTTATCTTCCAAAGATGACCAGCAAACAAGACCAATTATTAATCCTCATAATGTAATTTTTTGCTATATTAATCTTCGTATCTGACATGAAAAAGCAAATTAAGAGTTGGATTACTCTTCTTTTATGGTGGGTATGATATCATTTTAATTTTATTTACGGTGGATGGATTGGTTTTGTGTTAAAAAAGTGATTATAAAAGTTGTTGATTTTGCTATATTTTGTAATATTTATGAAAATACGTTGATTTTTTTTAATTATGTGTCATCTTTGTTTCACAACAAAAAAATAGCTTTTATATACATTTATTCTTAAGCATTTTTTTTTAATTTTTTAAAAGTGTAGAATTATACTAGTATTTCTTAAAGACATTTTGAACATTTTTTTGGAACAATGTAAAAATGTATAAGCATTTAAAGGTTTTGAAAGTTTTTACACGGTTTTTGAAAATAACAATGTAAAAAAGTTCAAATACCTTTTCTAAAATCGTGTAAAAATATTTACGTATTTTAAAAGGTTATTTAAAAAAAATTGTTTTAAAAAGTTCTTGAAATATTTTCATACATATCTATACTATATATAAAAGCAAATAACTTAGTTCAACATTTCATTTTACATATTTACACTTTTTACCCCTATAGTTAGTTATTAAATCTTATTTTAGTGCTTTACTTTTTCATTTTTTTATTTTAAACCCTTATCATATAATCTAACTAATAATATATTATGAACTAAAATTTATATTAAAATTACGTTTTTTTTTTAACAAATTATACCATCATAATCGTCTCATCAATACCTTCGAAATAAGCTCAATATTAAATATTTTTTATTCAATTATATTATATATTCTATTATATAAAGATAATACTTTTATTTCAATTTTCGAAATTGACTATTCAATAAACCATTAGGAGGTTAATTGATTGAACACATATGATTAAATTGATGTTTACAATGATGTCTATAAAAATCGGGCAATTGATACATACTTTGCTCTGCAACGCACGCGGGTACGTTTCTAGTTGTTAAAAAACAATATAAAAACCATATAATTTTTACAAGGTTTTAAAAAAAGATCCATGTAAAAAGGATTATATTATGGATCTAATTAGAGTACTAAAAAAATCGACAAACAAATCAATCAACCCCAAAAATAATTTACATAAAATTGGTGAAACAGTCCTTTTAAAAAAGCAAGAGAAAAATAGATAAAAAGTAAAGTCATTTATTTTAAAATATATAAAAAGTTGATCTGTCATTAATTCATTGGTTGGATAGGGATGAGATAGGGGAATTTATTACACGAGATTTCTATCCTTTATTTAGTGGAGAGAGAAAATAGTGCTATTTTAAAAAGAAATCAAAATAATGATTTGGGACCATGCAATTTGAGTAAAGCGGTGTTGTAGATAACATTGTTACTCATTATTTCTTTTGGGTTTCAAAGCGAAATCTTAAGTCTAAACGTAAATGGGTGGGTTGGCTTCAAAGCCCTACCTCAAGATGGGCATCCAGCCCGAGCCAGACAAAAAACCCGGTCCGGCTCGGCCTGACCAATGCCTGGTCCTAACCAGCCAGTCCAAGCTTGGACTGTGTTTTGGACGATTTGAATGCCCGGTGGCCCGGTTCAAGGCCCGTGCCCGGCCCCGTCCGGTTCAATGGCAAAATTGTAATTTTCTCGAATATTTTTAAACTTATTAATATTGAGTTATTTAATTGGGGTGTATTTTAAATTACTATAACTATAATAAATGTATTTTTTTAGTATATTTGTTTTATATATTTTTGTTTTAGTGGTTTAAAATAAATTTGTTTATGAATTAGGTTTATAAAATAAGTTTAATTTATAGTTTAGAGTTTAGAGTTTAGAATTATAAAATAAATCTAGATTACATTGTTTATTATCATTATTATTGGAATTATAAAATAAATGTAGTTTTATAAGTTAGAAAAAATAGGAGAAAAAAAACATCCGGTCCTTCAAGGCCCGGTCTTTAAGGCCTAGGCTTTTTCCACATATAACAGGCCCAGGTGTGGAACTAACGACCCAAGCCCGAGCCTAGTCAAAGCCCGGTCAAACAAAGGCCCGAAAAGCTCGGTCTTTACGATGCCCAGTTAAAACCCGACCCGGCCCGACTTTTGCCTACCTCTAGCCCTACCTCACGGTTTTTGTTATAATTGTCTATTAGCATCTTGCTAGTTTTAATAAAATTCTCATTATCAAGAAAAAAACTACATATCATGAGAAGTTATTTGGCCTCTTTTTATATATAAATGATTGCACCCATTTTAATTGCTAAGTCCATATACATGTTTTCTCCTCACATAAACCAACATCACAACTTGTTTTTTACATTTTCAATGAACAAAACTATCTAACTTTGACATCGTAAGGGTTCAAATAGCATTCCCTATATTAGTATTAGAGTAAATTATAATTTTAGTCCCTGCGGTTTGTTATGAATTTCTATTTTCATTCCCGTGGTTTAGAAATTACCATTTTAGTCCTCTTGATTTGCAATTTATTTCAATTTTTATCCCTGGGATACCTTTAAGTACAAGAGACCAAAATAATAAAGAAAATGTAAACCACAATAAGGTAGCTTATGACTGATAAGCTAGCTGGTGACTGATAAGCTAACTGATGAATAAGTTGCGTTTGGCAAAAACTAGCTGATAAGGTAGCTTATAACTGTAAAATGACAAAAAAAGGCATGTTTAAAATTAATAATATAAAACTTAACAAGGGTATATTTGGAATAAAAAAACAAAAAGTCACATAAGTCACCAAAAGGTTGGTGGGAGTAGCTTTTCAAAAAGCTAACTTATAAGCTAACTTATGGTCATCCAAACATGTACTTGACTTGTAAGGTGACTTATAAGCTAACTTATAAGTTAACTTATTTTTACCAAACAATGCCCAAATCAACAATAAACTATAGATTGTGAGGATGAAAATAACAATGAATTACAAACTTAAGTGATAAAAATGGCAATTTCTAAACTATGGGGATGAAAATCGTAATTTACTCTAGGTTACATTTGTATAAATATACGATTAATAGTAGATGTTGCTTTTGTGGTTTTATCAATAATTTAAAATACAATAACATATATTTAAAATAAAATCATGCCATTAGCGTATATTGCAATATGATAAAATCGTACACAAATAAATTATTTTGATATAATTATATCATATTATAATTTATAAATTTATTATAATTTCTAAAGGTTGTTTATTAAAGTTTCTGAATAAGTGACAATTACAATTTTCAATTATACTCTTATCCATAATCGAAACTTTAGAGATCAGAACTTGCGAGTTTGCGAGAAATGGATACGAGTTGAAATCACAAATTATAGCGGAATTTTTCTCGTTTTTTACGTTTTTTGTGTTATATAACTTGGTATCTAACACCATACACCACACATCTTATTTCTAGTGTGTTTAAGAGATTAAAATGCAAAAGAAAAAATGTTACATTTGATAAATGTTCATATATAACGGCTATAAAGCAACTACTTTTAAAAAAAATACAGGTTACGATTATAACCGGTTAAGGACCGGTTACATAACCGGTTTTGGGCCAATTAAAACCGGTTATGCAAAAAACTCGAAAAAGAGTAACAGGTTAAAATTTTCGATTAAGTAACCGATTAAATAACGGGTTGATTATAAGCGGTTAAAGGGTCGGTCAGATACCAGTTAACTGACTGAGCCGGATCCCAGATTGCCGTTTAAGAGCATCTCCAACAGGATTTCTATAGTCTTTTCTAAAATAGAGAACCAAATGTTAAAATCTCTAAAATGATTTACATTCATCTCCAACAGATTTTCTATTTTAGAGATTTTAACTCTAATTATATTATTATAATATTCTATAATTTATCATCTCAATGCACTTTAAAAAAAGAATTAAATAAAAAATGATAAAGATTTAATCTCATTGGTGAGATTTAATAAAATATTCATTTCTCTCTCCTAACATAAGTTTTAGAGAATTCTCTAAATTTAGAAAATCTTGAAGTGCTTTTCTATTTTAGCAAACAAGGTAGCAATGCTGTTGGAGAGGTTTAGAGGAAAAAAACTCATTTTTTGTTATTTTAGCAAAGCTGTTGGAGATGCTCTAACAAAGAAGCTCAACAATTAATTTTGGGAAAATCTAACTCGATGGCCAAGCCCATACATAATAGTATAATACTATTTAGAGTAAATTACGGATTTGGTCCCTGTGGTTTGGTTGTTTTTATGGATTTGGTCCCTAAACTTCAGTAATTATGGATTTGGTCCCTGTGGTTTGCAATTTCGATTGGATTTGGTCCCTGGACCAAACGGACGTCTACTTGATCCGTTAAAACCGAGGGTAAAAAGGTCATTTTAATTAATTTTCATTTATAACGATTTTTTAAAAATTATTTCTTTAAATTAGGGCCTAAACTGTATACGTTGAAACTTGGAGTGACAAACACAAAAATTATACAAGGGCCTGTTTTGTTATTTCTCAAAACCGAAGAACAGCCATTTGGTTTTCTACTCTTCTTCGTGATTTGCTACAGGAACACAAGGAAACCCATCACCACTTTAACAAATCTGAAACCCTAAATCTACACACACACACACACACACATATATATATATACCCATTTGTTTTTCTACTTTTCTTCATGATTTGCTATTGGAACTCAGGGAAAACCATCACCACTTTAATAAATTTGAAACCTTAAATCTATACACACACATATATACATATATATATATATACACACACCTGAAACCATCATCAACACCACTTTGGAAAACCCAATAAATATACACTATACATATATATAGATGTGAAATGGGCCGATTAACACTACCGCACCACCACCCACCACCCACCTGCACCACCAGGAGCGCCGCACCACCACCCACTATCACCATCGTCATTCGATTGTTTTTCCCCACCCAACCACCATTTTTCTCCACTTATAGGGACCAAAACTTTTGCTTTTACATTTGCTTTACATTTGCAATTATTAATGAGAAAGAGATAACATTTAGGAGTGTGAGAAAAGTAAAAGAGAGAGGAGGTTTAGGAGTGTGAGAAAAGTAAAGGGGAGAGGAGGAGTTGCAGGAAGTAATGAGAAAGGAGACAACAAACTTTAGCCTTTTTTCTACATAGGTCTGTAAGTAAAGGAAATTAAAAATACTTAAAAAACTATTAAATTTAACTCTAAAAGAAAATAAATATAAAAAGACACAAATGCCCTTAAGGTTAATGAAGAAAAGAGACAGATGTTAGAGGTAGGGACGAAATCCAAAAGAAATTGTAAACCATAGGGACCAAATCCATAATTATTGAAGTTTAGGGACCAAATCCATAAAAACAACCAAACCACAGGGACCAAATCCGTAATTTACTCTGCTATTTATATTATTATATACGGATTATGGGGACTTCAATTTCGAAGATGTTATAAGCCCAATCCAACAGCCCCAATTTTAGATCAAAAACAGCCCAATTATATATTTTTAGTTAAAATTCTATTCCCAAAATCAAACAATTTCATAGGAAAAGAGCTAGAGACATAGTAGCAATCAGAAGAACAATAAGCAATAGAAAATTAGTATGTATTGTTAGAGGAAGAATTGATAGAAGCAGCAAATGTGGTGTTGTTCAAAAATCAAGATAGAACTTGTTTAAGAAAGCGATCGATAGAACAAACAAGGTGATGATACAAACAAAGCAGCAGATTTAAAGAATTGATACTATACGCAAGCTGACTAAAATCGGCTTCAAAAAAATAATCGATTTCAAGAAAGAAGAATGAGACTAACTGACTTTGGAGCAAAAAGGTAGATGGAAGAACCGATCGATCCCGATTGGAAAAACCAATCGTGTATGAAGCAACTGATAATTGCAGTCAATCATTTCTGAATCATCTCTTGGGAAGAAAGAACGCCAAAATGACGATGAGGATGAGATGGTGAAGGATTTGAGGGGGTGATATGAAGTCGTTTTTCATTTTGAATTTTGATTGTACAAGGGATCTCCATGCCCAACCATTTAAAATACACACTAAAAACACTAAAAAAGTGAGAACTCCAACCCAATACTAAAAAACATACTTAAAACGTCTTAATATATTAAACTATTCACCCATAAGTATATATTTACTTATAGAAATATTATAATAGTTTTTATTTTTAGAGACCTATTTTCTTGGCCTCCAAATACAGAGGAGTATCTTTTTGGCCTCTAAAACTTTTTGCTTAAAAAAAAAGGGTAGACGCCACCCTCTTAGATGAAGATGAAAATATCACCATTTTTGCTGGGTTGAAGATGAAATAATCACTATTTTTGTGTTTTAAAATTTAGTGTTTTGTTGAAGATGAAAATATCATCATTTTTGTGTTTTTAATGGTGGGTTGGAGATGATCTTATTCTTAGTGGTGGATTGGAGATGGTCTAAACTTGGTGATATAGAAGGTCGCATGCATTTCTTGTTTGTACATACACTCCTAATGCATAGAAATGTTGTACTCTATGCTATAAAAGTTGTTTTAAGACTTTAAGAGTTTTACCAAATCTGGTATGCAAAATAGTATAGGTATTCTTCAATTTTCAATTGTTGGAGAAGTATAAAAGGCGGTCTTTAGTGAAAATTCTTTATTAGGGTCTACTTGTTAATAGCATAAAGAGCTTAACATGACTAATAACTTATACAATCAATTATACATGATTTTTTGATAATGACTTAATGATATAGAAAATGAGTCATTCATTTTCTTTCTATCCTCTTTCTTATCTATTTGACATTGCACACAAAAAGATCAAGTACATACTAATTAAAAACATGATCCTAAATTCAATTGTCATGAATATTAAAAGAGGAATCTTTAAAATGGAATAAGCAACTTAAAATAACACTTATCTCGATTCGAGTTACGAATGAACAATTATGCTATCATGATGGCGTGATGATGGTTACATAATAACATTTATCTATAAAATTAGATAATTACTTGATGGTTACAACAAATATTCTTCAATTTTCAATTCTTGGAGAAGTATGAAAGACAGTCTTTAGCAAAAAATCCTTTCTTAGGGTCTACTTGTTAATAACATAAAGAGCTTAACATGACTCATAACTAATAGAATCAATTATACATGATTTTTTGATGATGACTTAATGATATAAAAAATGAGTCATTCATTTTCCTTCTATCCTCTTTCTTATCTATTTGACATTGCACACAAAAAGATCACGCATGTACTAATTAAAAACATGATCCTAATTCTATTGTCATGAATATTAAAAAAAGAATATTTAAAAAGGAATAAGCAGCTTAAAAGAACACTTATCTCGATCCGAGTTACAAATGAACAGTTATGCTATCATGATGGCGTGATGATGGTTACATAATAACATTTATCTATAAAACTAGATAATTACTTGATGGTTGGTAGAGAGGTCTCCAATTTTTCCGACATGTAGATCTCAAGAAAAGAAATTCTAGAACAAAATATCTTTATCTGAGTCAGTGGCGGACCCAGAAGTTTACTTAAGCGGGTGCACCTTTAAGTTAGACCAAAAATTCGTAAACCGATGAGTGTTATCAGAGGAAAAAACCGATGTGATTTGACATCAAGAAACGTTAATTATATAAATTTCAGGAGTAATACACTTTTATAAATTGAATCGACTTGACCGTTTGAGTAAACACAAGACTATATCCTATACAGCTATACCCAACGTGTTTTTAGCTGGGTGCACCAAAAATAACTATGGCTGCGTATGGTATGCTGGAATGTTTTTGAAGGAATTGGAATCCTGAGGAATTTAGAATCCTGAAGGAATTGGAATCCAATTCCATATCCTGTTTGGTTGGCAGGAAATGGAATTGGAATCCAATTCCATAATCTGTTTGGTTGGCAGAAATGTCCGATGGAATTGGAATTCAGATATGCAAAATGACCGGATTACCCTCCTTTTGTTCTTATGTCGAAGCGGTAGCGGTGGGTCGAAGCGGTGGCGGCGGCCGGAGGTGGGTCGAAGCCGTGGCGGCGGCCGGAGGTGGGTCGAAGCGGTAACGGCGGCCGGCGGTGGGTCGAAGCGGTAACGGCGGCCGGCGGTGGGTCGAAGCGGTAACGGCGGTCGGCGGTGGGTCGAAGCGGTAACGACGGTCGGCGGTGGGTCGAAGCGGTAACGGCGGTCGGCGGTGGGTCGAAGTGGTAACGGCGGTCCGCGGTGGGTTGAAGCGAAGTAGTAAGTTAGGGCATCTAATTGAAGGGTAATCTGGTAATTTGGCAATTCCCATGTCAAGGGATTTTAAAATCCTTCCATGTACCCAAGGATTTCAAATTCCTTCATATGAGGGATTTTAAATCCTTCCCCCAATTCCAATTCCCTTCTCTAAATCTTACCAAACGCAGGAATCCTTGGGAATTGGATTCCAATTCCTTCAGATTCCCAAGGAATCCTGCATACCAAACGCGCCCTATGTATCTTGTTTCAATTTCTTATGAATCTAAAATATGTAAGAACAATCATCAAATCAATGGCTAAAATGAAATTAGAAAATACAATTTAACAAGAGTAATAATTATCAAATCAATGACTAAAAAAAGGTTAGTGATAAATAAGATAATATACAAAATTAATAAGGCATTTAATGTGTTAATAAATGTTATTTAAAAATTCACTTAAACTTAGAAATTATTGGAATTTAAAAACTAAAAAAACATTAACAATTTAGAAATTATTAATTTAAAAACTAAAAAAGCATTAACAACAATTAGTGGGATTCAAACCCACGCCCTTTCCACTTTACAAGAAACTTAACAAACCAACTTTTTGCGAATGCACCATCAACAACTTTTGTTTTAATTTTGGTTTTAAAAATATTTAAGAGCACTTTAAAAATTAAGCGGGTGCACCTTTAAGACACCTATTTTTTTTCTCTTTACGATAACTAATTGAGCGGGTGTACGGGACCCCCCTCTCGTGAGGGTAGGTCCGCCTCTGATCTGAGTTACTAGTGGAAATTTATATTTCATAATACTTACATGACAATTACAAGATAATAATTTTCAATAGATATCCAAATTTTATCAACATACAAATCTAAAAAATAAACTCTAAAATTAGTCCGAATCATGTTTATCTAGTTTATTAGATTTGATCTGATGTTAGCCGAGAAGGGTCTAGAGGGGGTTGTCGTGTCGCTTTCTAGCTGACTAGAAGCATATATACAACTTACTTTTTTTGGAAGGGTTTTGCAATATGAACAAAACATCTTCGACTTTTTACACGCTAATAATGTTGGATAGGTGCTTTTAACAATAATCATGTGCTTAGCACCAAAGAATGAATGTAAACGACAAATTTAACCAATGTTTTTAACATTTTCTTGTCTTCATCATATTTGATTGGATTTGTTACAAGTATCAAAAGGAAATGCCAAAATCCAAAATTAAATTATAATCAAACCAAATACAACCATTTAAAAAACATTTAGCCAAACACATCTTAAAATACTATTATACATAAATCATTTGAAATTCACTGAAATGCCAACCAATCCTATGAGATTTCGACATCTTATGTCACTAAGATCTTATTGAAGTCCGATGATTTTGAATCTATAAATTATTCAAACCAAACATTGGATTAAAATGAAACGCAATTATGAATCCTTTCAAAGCCAAGCCAACTATGTAAACCCAACATGACCTTATCGTTTTTGCATACCTAATAGAAGATGTTGTAACTTTTTAAGTATAAAAAGCGCTAATATAATGCAATTCCGTTTTTTTATTATTATAGATACCCATTATAAAAAAAAGCATAACTCTATCGTATTAAATCCCAAAACGTTCTTTCACTTACTACTCGTCAATCGTCATCCACCCCATCTTCATTAAACTCAAAAAGCGTTATTGCCTTGTGCTCGTTCGATGGTCACCATCTTAATTAAGACTCGATGTGCTTTCAGTTGGTGTATCATCCATCCCCATCTACACCTCCAGTTTGTCTATATGAATTTTTTTTGTAATTTTGTAAAATGATTAAAAACAAAGGGCACCGTATTATAAAACGTTTGTGTTGATATGAAATGTTAGCCGTAGATGAAAAAATCATGTAAAAGAATACCTAAAATTTAAAGTTGTTGCAATTATCACAATGTATAGAGTTCTTATTTCATTGCTCCTTATATTAGACATATTGTACCAAGTAAACATACAAGTTACTAGAAACAAGGGACGGACCTAGAATTTTTTTTCAAATAGTAACACCATTTGACTATAAAAAAACATATATAAAGGTGTTTTTTCATATTATCAATATTGGTCTAGTAGTTTGTTCATTGATTTTTAAATGTCACAATTTTTTACTACAAAGTTTTTAAATAAACACAATAAATCCAAAAATAAAAGCTAAAATGTAGGGAAAATGACTCTAACAAAACTTGAACCCAAAGACCTCACATTTGAAAAACACGAAACCAACCCATTCTACCAAACAAAATGTATATTCTTATTGCATTTACACAAAATGTATATTCTTATTGCGTTTACAAAATACACACACACACACACACACACACACACACACACACACACACATATATATATATACAATCCTGTAATTTTGTACACTTCAATGGAGAAAAGAAATGGTGGCACGTGCCAACGTATGCCAATGTTCCAAAACCGGTTTTTAGTTGAACTGGTTCGAGTATCGGGTCAACTTAGTTTCAAACATTTTTATGTATTTTTATTTTCTTGCACACACACACACACACACACACACACACACACACACACACACACATATATATAACCAAAAGTTTGATGTCCATAAGTTCAAACATTAAAAATACTAAAAAAACACACATAACGATAAGTTTTTCATCAATCCAAATACATTAAAACGAAACATAACGTTCAAACTAAATCATGGATCTTGAGATATTTGAGTCTTTAAATGATCAATGTCAAACATTGTATAGTTCTATATCTAACCTAAGTACGTAGAATCAGAAATCGAAAACCATGTATAGTAGAAAATCAGAAATCGATACGATCGGTTCAACCAGCTTTTTGATAAAAAAACCGATCGATTTATTCCGGGCCATAAATTATCGTAAACATGACCACATTTGACCTGGTCTCTTCTCCAATTTCCGGTTCAACCAGCCGGATCGCTCCGGTATCTAAAAAAACATGGTTGTATGCAATGAATTAGGTCGGTGCAGAAATACAAACTTAATAAAATCACATATAACAAGTAAGTAGTAAAACTTGTTAAAATTGTTTTTCATACTTTATATCATTTTATAAATGTTTGCTTTATAAATAAGAAAACATACATATGAGACTTTTCAAGTCAAATGTGTTGACCATGGCTATAAAAGTATGTACAGAGAGATCCCATCCATCTAAACTTCCACAATCAAAAATGGCGCCACCAACCACACCTAATATTCAAACATTTGAGACGGAGGAGCAAGTCGCCGTGGCTCTCGCCGTCTATATTCTTCATCTCTCTGCTAAATTCATCGCCGCCAACGGCTCCTTCTCCGTCGTGCTCTCTGGCGGTAGCTTAATCGATACGCTCAGGTACGTAAACTGTAACTCCGTTGATCGCGATCTATCTGATTGATGAATGGATGCAACAAAGTAGTGATTGTTTGTTTGATGATGATTTGATGTTTCGATTTGATGCTTTTTGATTGCTGAATGGATCTAGGAAGCTATTTAATTGTTTTGTTTGTTGTTATTTGATTGCTGAATGGATCTAGGAAGCTAGTGATTGTTGTTGATGATGATTTGATGTTCTGTTTGATGCTTTTTGATTGCTGAATGATGGATCTAGAAAACTAGTGGTTGTTGTTTGATGCTGTGTTTCGCAAACTAGCTGATAAGCTGGCTGTTTGGCTGTTAGACTAATAAGCTGCTAACAGCTGATAAGCTAGGTTATTAATAAATTATGTTAGGTAAAAACTAGCTTATGAGTACGTAAAATGACCAAAAAAATGGTATCTTGGGATATAATAATTAATATTAATAAGGGTATAATTGGAAGAAGCTATAAATAAGCTTCTGAAACGCTACTCCAACTAGCATTTTCAATAAGCTAGCTTATGGTCCATCCAAACATGTACTAGCTTATCAACTAGCTTATTTCTTCCTAACACAGCCTTAATGTTTCGTTTATTGCTTTTTGATTGCTGAATTGATGTAGGAAACTAGTGATTGTTGTTGATGATTTAATGTTTCGCTTAATGCTCTTTGATAGCGGAATGGATCTAGGAAACTAGTGATTGTTGTCTGATGATAAAATGGCTCATTTTTTGCTCTTTGATTGCTGAATCGATGTAGGAAACTAGTGATTTGATTGCTAAATGCATCTAAGAAACTAGTGATTTTTGTTTGACGATTTAATGTTTGGTTTGACGAATTTGAGTTGTGTTTTTGATAGAAAATTGCTTGAGCCACCATACGTTGATTCGATAGAATGGTCGAAATGGTCGATCTTCTTCCTTGATGAACGAGTTGTTCCTCTAGATCATCCTGATTCGAATTACAAGCTTGCTTATGATGGATTTCTCAGCAAGGTATGTTTAATTAACTTATACGCTAATGCTTATGGTTTTAAAGCGTAAGAGATGATTACTGGATTAGGATTGTTAATTGGATTGTGCTTGAGATTAATTCCAATTCCATGGTGTTCAACAATCGGAATCGTTTGGGAACTCCTGTTTCATGCCTTAATGTTGGAATTAGAGCATGTATGAATGGAGAGATTTTCAATTCCTACCTTAGGCGATCGAAAATTTAAAATCCATGTTATCATGTTGCTAATTAAACGAAACGAGCTAGGGGTGCTCATCGGTTGAAATCCAATGAATGTCGGATTATCCAAACCAAATCGGTTATATCTATTCTATTCTTAGATGTTTCATGTATTGCAAAATAACTTCTATTCAAGATCAAGGGAAAACCTCAAAAAAATGGAAAATGAAGAACACCTTCGTAGCCTTCCATCTGGACCGTATGCAGTTGTGCATAGACGTAGTTTGTAATATGCACATGTGAATAATGCACTTGTACATAAAAACCAAAACCAACTTAATTTACTGTTATGCACAAAGTGCATAAGGTCCATATGGAAATGTAGGGCTACGAGGGTGTTTTTTTTTTTTTTTTTGAGGTTTTTCCTTAAACCTCCCTATGTATGATGTATTTAAGTTTTGTCTATTTCTAAATAAGTAAAAAATAACCAATTTAGCTTTCCTCTTCTCTAAAATTTAGATTTTTTGATATTTCTAGAAAGTTTTCTGTTCTCTAATCCTTTTCCCATTAATGGAGGAATATTTTTTGAAACACTTCTCAAAATTCTGCTAAAGTAAGAAGTATCCAAAATTTTAAACCCAATCTAATATTTACTTTGTACTTGTAGATCTCAACAAATTATTATTCTTTTGGGGATGGTTTAAATATTTTAGACTCACATCTCTTTTATGTTATTCAATAATGGATTTTCTTTGATATCCTTAAATGTGGATCACATGGCTTTTTAGATACACCACTTCCGTATATAAAATCATCACTCATTGTTCCAATACGGTATTAATTAGGTGCCAATACCCGAATCCAACATCTACCCCATCAAGGAAAAATTATCACCCTCAGATGCGGCCGATGAATACGAGCAACGACTTAAACAACTAGTAGCAAACAACACACTACGGACATCGCCACACACAGGGTTTGCTAAATTTGACCTAATGCTAGTAGGAATGGGCCCAGAGGGGCATGTCGCATCACTCTTTTGTTGGCATTTCCAACGGTTTGAAAAGAAACGATGGGTTACATTCATCACGGACTCACCCAAACCTCCGTCTGAGAGGATCACGTTTACCTTCCCGTTGATCAACTCGGCATCGGAGATCGCAATGGTGGTGACCGGAGAAGATGCAGCCGACGCGGTGAACTTGGCATTAGGAAAACATGCCTCTTATGGTTACCCATTGCCGGTGCAAAAGGTTGCACCGGAAGGAGGGCTCACGTGGTTCCTAGACATGCCGGCTACTTCTGAGCTTAGGAAAACCGAATTCGGTATCTGAAATCATCGTTTTTATGTAACGTTTGATTTTATATTAATGTATTGTTTTAAGATTTATAATAAAAGTGAAAAAGCTTTTCCTTAGATTGACATGGATCCTATTCAATTTTAAAAAGGCAAAACGAATTAAAATGCAATAAAGTTCGGCTTAAATTCCTATTTAGTGTAAGGAAAAAGCTGATTTTTCTTCACCTAATTTAACATATGTAAAAATTTCTTTTTATTTGGATCCCCATTAGATTTTATGAGAACATGTGTCCATTAAGGTGTACTAAATGCTTATTGTATGAGCGTTCTCGATACTTATTATGCTCAATCGATAAAGTAAATTATATCAATAAGTGCTTACTCGTTAAATGTTTAGTAAACAGTTCTAAACTACTCTTTAAAAGGAGTCTTTTGAGGATAATTGGTCCAAGTCTAAGTTGGTGTAGGACGTAAACACGCCCCCAATAGAGGCTAGACAGATGCATGTGGATGTTATTTATGATGCCATGTGAAAATATTTAAAACCATGTTTAGCTTATCTTCCTCCAACAAAGCCCTTGAGATGAGAATTGTGAACTCAACATATTTCATTTGATAAAAGGGTTTTCATCCTACTAAAGTCAGTTAATTTTGATGTGACATTTTTTTGTGTAGTAAAAAATTACAAAATAACTTGACAAATTGACGTGCAAATCAATAATAGTTATAATATCTAACGTTAACAACCAAAAATTAGTACAAAATATGAAAAACTAAAATTTTATTACATCCCAAAAAAAGTTTAGAATGGCAGGGATACCTTGATCCCATGGTTATTTGGACCTAACTAACCCTCCATCAAGAACCAGTGTCAGACAATATTCTTCTGTTTGACACTTAACACAAGGAATGATTCTAGATTCGAACTCTAGACATGCTTCCCAAAAATCCTTCCTTGACTAGGTCAACGGAGGTGGCTATGTCGCTAGACCAAAGAGAATAAATTTTATCTATCACATGAAATAGAAGTTAAGATAAATTCTAAAATATTAATTAAATAGATGATGATATAGAATTGCTAATTGACCAAAAACGTAACATTTAAACTAATTCAACCTCATAAAAGTCCTTGGGTTTGGTCAAGATCGTCATTTTTTTTATTTTCTTTTTCCTCCATCATGATATTAAACTAGTTATTAAGAGTCCGGGCTTCGCGCCGGATTATAAACTGTGATAGATTTGATAATAAGTAAAAACATGAATTTATATGAAACATAAAGTTTATACATATGTTGTCATACGAAAGGATTAATAAAATAAAGAAAAATAATTTAAAAATAAAAAAATTAATTCTAAGAGATTTTAATATAATACTAACAATTATCAGAAAGCCAAAAGACTGTTCATGAATAGTAGCTACCGACACTTTAACATATTTCAGTCAACATACGATATATGACTAAAACGTAAAATGAAATATAGAAAACTAAATTATATAAATTGCATAAATAATATAAGTTTAGGAGGCTAAAATGTAATTTCTACAAATGCCGGTAGCTGCTATTTATGAACAATGTCTTGGCTTCATATAATCGTATTATATATAGTATATAATTTTTTTATTATATATAGTATATAATAAAATAATTACATCAATTTTTTTTAATATTAGGCTCATTTCGAACGCATCGATGATATAATTATAATGACGTAATTTGTTAAAATTAAAACGTATTTTTTAACATATTCTAGCTAATATATGATATATTACTAAAATGTAAAATAAAATATAGAAAACTAAAACGTATAAAGTGATAAAATATTATAAGTTTAGGAGACTAAAATGTAATTTCTGCAAATGTCAGTGTTTTGGCTTCATATAATCGTACTATATATAAATAGTATGTAATAAAAATAATTATATCAAAAACTATTCAATATTAGGTTCATTTGAAATGTATCGACGATACGATTATAATGGCTTAATTTGTTAAAACTACAACGTATTTTTTTAACATATTTCAGCCAACATACAATATATGACTAAAACGTAAAATGAAATATTGAAAACTAAAAGGTATAAAATAAATAAATATTATAACTATATGGGATAAAATGTAAATATGGAAATGTGGTGAGGTACTGTTCATTCTTCCTGGTATTTGTTATATATATATATAACTAGTTATTACGAGCCCGGGCTTCGCGCCGGGTTATAAGCTGTGATAGATTTTATCATTTATATAAAGTTTGTACATATGTTGTCATACGAAAGTTTAGTATGACGAACTTCATAAATTGTATTGGATATTTAACTATATGGTTACAATAGAAAAGAGGTATATGGTGCAACTGATGTATATTTTACGTGGTTGTTCACATGTAGATAATATGTAAATAATGTGTGTGTGTGTGGGGGGGGGGGGTATATGTCAATGATTATTTAAAATAAATAAAAATATTTAATAAATCATTAAATAAAAATTTTAATTTTAACTTAAGCTTTGAAATAAATATATTATGTACTATTTATTAACCAATAGAACAAAATATCTTAATAAAATAATAAAAGAAGATAAAAAGTAACAAAATGTGAAATATGTAATTTGAGAATAAAAAATATAAAGAGGGTCTACTATAAGAACCAAATATGTAAATTAATCAAACATTTCTTTGGATGAGTTAACTATATAATTTAACGACGTTGGATGAAGGGTTGAAAATGAAATAAAAATAAAAACCACAGAGATGAAAAAAAAAAACAATTTTTAAAGATCAAGGACGAAAAACATTATAGACATCAAACTACAGGAACTAAAGTTGTACTTTAACATATTTCAGATATATGACTGAAACGTAGAATGAAATACAGAAAACTAAAATGTATAAAGTGAATAAATATTATAAGTTTAGGGGGGCTAAAATGTAATTTTTGTAAATGTCGGTATATTGACGAACCGTGTTTTGTCTTCCTAAATATATAATTGTACTATATATAATATATAATAAAATAATTACATCAAAAAAATTTCAATATTAGACTCATTTGAAACGTATCGGCAATACGAATATAATGACGTAATTTGTTATAATCACATCAAAATATATTCGATATTGGGCTCATTTCGAACGTATCGACGATACCATAATAATGGCGTAAGTTGTTAAAACTAAAACGTATTTTTATAACATATTTAAGCCAATATACGATATTTGATTAAAACGTAAAATGAAATATAGAAAACTAAAAAGTATAAAATGAATAATTCTTATTAGTTTAGGGGCTAAATTTAAAATTTTTGAAAGATGA
Source organism: Centaurea solstitialis (assembly GCA_030169165.1). NCBI lineage: Eukaryota > Viridiplantae > Streptophyta > Magnoliopsida > Asterales > Asteraceae > Centaurea > Centaurea solstitialis. Next base: position 17,861,763 of record CM058043.1, read on the forward strand.
CTGTTGAATGAATAGTAATTCTCTTCCTGATAAATGTGTATATATATAATTTAAATAATTGATGGATTTGCAAATTAATTTGAATAAGTTTAGTGGAATCTTATTAAAATTTTAAAATGGTTTTGTTCATAGCACATTAATCATATGGCCATTTTAATAGAATAAATCTGTCAAATTAACCGCATTTTTATGGTCCTAAATAACTATTTTATGGTATTTGTTTCATCGTTAACTTAACTTATTTAGCTATAGGAGCGGATTCAAATGGAAACTCAAATTTATATGAGAACGTGAAGATGTGTGAGAACGCTTCATGTGTAACATTCTGTCTAATTCAGACTGAATATTCATGTTTTATTCATGTTAAATAATGCAACATTCTGACTGAATAATATAGCATTCAGTCAGGGTATTGCTTTATTCAACATGAATAAAACATGAACATTCGGTCTAAATAATACAAATCTATTATTCAGACTAAATGTGACATGTGGAGCGCTATCGACTGTCCGTACGTTCGCAACCGAACTTTCTTCTTTAGCTCTATTATAAGATTTGATTTTGGTTGTAAAGTGTTTGTGATATATTACGGAATATTACGGTGCTTTTCAACATATTATTTTTGTGAGACTTGAGGAGTATTCAGTCTACCGGGTTCGATTCCAAGGGGAGTCAATTAAGGGCATGAGGAGTATTTAGTCTTTGGGCTGGTCCAGTCATAGATTCGGCCATCCCCTAGCCCAATGAAAAACTGTGGTTGGGCTCTAGGTTCAGTGTAAGCTGGCTCGGAATAGCAGCGGATTAGTGGGCTGCCCGTGGATGCCCAAGACCGTCGGGAAGGCGGGTGTGCGTGTGTGTATGTCCGTGTTAGTCGTTTGTTGGTTCGATGCCGTTATGCCTTAAAAAAGTTTGTGTGAAACGAGGAGAACACAAGCTCTTTTTCAATGCCTCTAATTCCAATACGTATGAAATGAGGAGAAATTAGGGGGGCTTTGGGGTTTTACCCCCTTCTTATCACTTTAACTGCAGCCATATGAAATTCCAATATTGCAACTACTCGATAAGTACTTTATATAATTAAGGTGCTGTTTGTTTTTTGTAATTCATCAGCACTTAATGGTGTAAAATGTCTGAATCGGTAAGACGTTTTCCCATTAAGTGTTTTTTCCTTCTTGCTTCCAGACCTACTTAACACTTGATCTTTTTAGAACGACAACTCATATACACGTCTTGACACGAAGTCGACGACGTATCCGGGATCCAAACGGGCACCCGACTAATCATTTACAGCCACATGAAATGTTATAACTGTGCAACCTCATCTAGAACCATTCATTAGATTATCGTCGGTTCTCTTAATGTATTTATTTGATTTCATCGAATTTCTACTGTAGATTTAAATGCATATTACGGTTTATGCGATGTATCGCGTGAAAGTGATAATCATGCACATTTATATGCACTGACAGTGATAATTCCATGCACATATATATATATATATATGCATTCCATTTAAGTGTATGTATTATGAAAATACTAAGCGTAATATGTAAGATTATTGCATAAGAGTCTCCCTGTTGTGCAATCCATATTTAATGTGAAACTGATGCAAACTTATGAAATTCTATAAAATTCTATGAAACGTTTCATAATCATAAACTTTTCATATATTTCAAATTTCCATAATCACGGACTTTCCATATATTTCATATTAGATATGGAAACATTTTATAGAATTTTCTAGGATTTCATAGGTTACACGGATTTCACGTTAGATATAGGTTGCAAATGATTATTACTCTATTTCATAAAATTGATAATCATTGATTAATCGAATAATCAATCATAGTGAATGAGCAAAAATTAATGGTGTTAAATGAGGTTGCTAGGTTGTAACATTTAATAAGGTTGTAAATGAATGTAGAGAAATGTTCAAATGTGAACCCATCTTTCATTTTGAACGTAAGGACCAACAAAATCGCGTCACATGACAATCTAAATCGGCGCCTGAGCTTTATTCAGACTGAATAAAGTTTTACTCATTCAGTCTGAATATTAATGTTTTATTTAGTCTAAATAAAACATAACATGGATATTCAGACTGAATATTGACATGTGGCGCAACGCTAATAGTCCTCACATTCACAATTAAAAAGTGGTTCACAACTGAACTTTCCTCTCTCTCTTTTTCTCTCTCTCTCTCTCTCTCTCTATATATATATATATATATATAGAGAGAGAGAGAGAGAGAAAGAGGTGGGTTCATATGAGAACGATGTTAATTTAAAAAAACACGAGGATGATTCTCAGCCGCATATTTTCAGTTACGGTGGACGTCATCACGGAGGATTGACACGATTCATGGAGGGTGGAGATGATTACAAAAGTGTGACCCGGTCAAAGCCTCATTTATTGACTGGATGAGTGGTTGAAAATCATTCTCCCGGTTTAAAAAATAATTATGATTCTCGCATGAAACTTTCTCTATATATATAAATAGATATATAGATATAGATTCCCAATCTAATGGCCTTAGAGCATCTCCAGGAGCTTCTCTAAAATAGAGAAAACCATGTTAGAGTTAGAGAACGTGATTTTAAATTTGGAGAACGTGTTAAAGAACGTGTTAGACATGCTCTTAAATTTGGAGATGCTCTTAAATGATTTATTGGCCTTAATTAAATGAATACCGTTGGAGGGACGATTGAGAGTGGTCTTCACTGTTTTCAACGTGATCCTCGTGTTATTCATTTGAAACTTGTTTTAGATGTTGCCATTTATATATTAAAAATATAAAAAACAAAATTTGATTTTAATATATGTAAAAAAAAAATCACTTTATAAAATACCTTTAGCAATATATAATTGTTCCATTAACCTCTCCTATTGTTTTTCATATTTCTTGTCATTTGATAAAGTTGCATAAATATGATAATATACATAGATGTAAAAAAAGTTTGTTTTTATAAGTTACTGATTATAAGATCCTAAATCTGTTGGATAAAGAAACAAAGTTTATCTTATAAGATACTGATTATCTTATCTATCAGACGTATTTTATATCTAAAAACTTGATTGAATAGAACGTACATAATATGATACATTATGTTAAACAAATATTATAATGTGTACACGGAGACTATCTGAAATCAAGTGTATTTTTTTGAAAAGAAAGTCAAGTGTATTAATTGGCTAAAAAAGTAGGTATAGGGGTGAACTGCTATAAAAGTAGGTACAAAGTTGAACCCATTCATCAACTAGATCGTGTTCAACCATCAAAAAATGCTGCCACCAACCCCTCAAACATTTGAGACGGAGGAGCAAGTCGCCGTTGCTCTTGCCTCCTATATTCGTCATCTCTCTGCTAAATTCATCACCGCATATGGTTCCTTCTCCGTTGTGCTCTCCGGTGGTACTTTAATCGATACACTTAGGTACGTAACTGTAAATTTTTACTCCGTCGATTAGGAACAGAGCCAAAACATTTTTTTAAACGGTTACACCATATATTTAAACTTTTGGTTGATTTCGAGAGATTTTTAAAAAAATTTGGGTTCATTTTGAGTGGTTTGATGAATTTGAGTTGTGTTTTTGATAGAAAATTGGTTGAGCCACCGTATTTCAATTCAATAGAATGGTCGAAATGGTTGATCTTCTTCCTTGACGAACGAGTTGTTCCTCTGGATCATCCTGATTCGAATTATAAGCTTGCTTATGATGGATTTCTTAGCAAGGTATGTTTAATCTATAATGCTTAAGGTTTTGAAGCACATTAGAGAATTACTGGATTAGGATTGTTAATTAGATTGTGATTTCAATTCCATGATGTTCAACAATAGGAATCATTTGAAAACTTCTATTTCATGCCTTAATGTTGGAATTATAGCAAGTATAAATGTAGAGATTCTCAAATCTAACCTAAGGGGGATTGAAATCCAATGTTGCTAATTAAAAGGAAGGAGCACAAGTTTTCTTTAATAAAAAAAAAATTGAAGTGATTTTAGGTGGAATTCAAATTCATAGCAATGACGAATTGGATTCCAGTACATGGTGGCGTTTGGTTCGCAGAATGTTTTTGGATGAAATGTGTTAGAGTCTAAGTCTAGCTGATGTGGGACTCTAACACGCCCCATCCAACAGAGGCTAGATAGAGAGCATAGAAGGGTCACGAGAGGACCAGAAGAGGTGGGACTCTAATACACCCCCTCCAACAGAGGCTAGATAGAGAGCCTAGAAGGGTCACGAGAGGACCAGGAGAGGGTCAAGAGAGTGTCGGCATGTGAGTCCATAGAGTGGTAGACCTTGGCTCTGATACCATGTTAGAATATGTGGAACCCCTAGATTAATCTCCAAAAGAGCCCTTAAGGAGAGAAGGGGGGGGGGGTTCCAACATATATAGTGAAGATTTGGTCCAAGTTTAGCCGATGTGGGACTCTAACAAAATGAAATCTGTCAAAAGAAATTGACTTTGAAAGAATGAGAATGAAATGTTGTCACGTTTGACTAGGGCTGGCAATGGGTAGGGTAAGGGTTATTCCGTTATCCAATCCATTTAAAATAGCGGGTAACGAAACGGGTAATTATCCATCTAAAAAAACTCTTATCCATACCCTACCCTACCCATTAAAAATAGCGGGTAACGAAACAGGTAATGGATAGATGGTAAAACAAAAAAGTATTTTTTATCTATAAATAATATCGTTAAACCTCAGATATATAAGTAAAATATTAGTTTATAAATAATTTTTATATATATAATTTGCTCTAGTAAACATTTAAATATTACCAAAAACAAATTCATATTAAAATAAAATACAAATTAACATAGGACAACGTTATAAAAAATATTTATAATATAATTATTTAATATTTAACTTTATATAATTGTACATGTAAATATATCATAACGGGTAACGGGTAATGGATAACGAAAAAAATCATTTATCCATATCCTACCCACTAAAATTTCGGGTAAACGGGTAATGGGTAAGTGGATAAATGGATAATTTTCCTTTATCCATACCCTTATCCAACGGGTCGAAACATAACGGGTAACGGGTGTACCCTTATCCATTGCCAGCCCTACGTTTGACCTTCTGTTTAGCCGGTAGAATTGGATTGAAACTTGTTAAAGAAATTAGAATCTGTCTATTTGGTTCACATAATGTAGTTTTGGAGTTGAATTGACTTTGAATTGACATCTTAGTAAATGACTATAATACCCTTTTATAATTTTAATTTTTGAAACACAAAATAATTTAATAAAATGTTTATTAATTACTTTATCTTTTTATCAAAAATAAAATAAGTATTAAATAATTTAAGAAAATAGTTACTATTAAATAATATAATTAATTATTTCTTTTGGTTTATAGTTTTATGTAAATTAGAAACCTGTTTTTCTAATTTTCTTTTACTAGTGACGAGCTGCTCACATCATCTTTTCTTTTGTACGCAAAATACCATTCAACTATTTTTGTACTCAATATACCATTGAACTCTTTTTGACTGTAATGATTATACCATTGCAACCGAGAATAGAAGGTAAACCACCACCACCACCACCGCCTCCTCCAAACCACCACCACCACAGCCACCACCACCACCACAACCACCATCATCACCTCCAAAAAGAAGAGTGGTGGTGGCTGTGGTGGTGGTTTGGAGGTGGTGGTTTACCAGTGGTTTAAGTGCTATACCCGATCATAATGGTATTATATGTACAAAAAAAAAAGAGTTCAATGGTATATTAAGTACAAAAAATAATTCAATGGTAATATGTGTACAAATCAAATAGTTAGTTACCCAAATAAGTCATAAACCCTTTCTTTTACTACTCTTGATGACCCATTTATTGCTTTTGATGTTCTATTTCTCAACCATTTTAGTATTTTCTTTGGGATGATTTTGATATTTTGGACTAATGTCTCTTTTGGGTTGTTCGATATTGAATTTTCTTTAATACGTTTAATACATGATCACATAATTTTCTGGATCTACCATTGAGCCATCTGTTGTATATAAAATGTACATAAAATTATTACTCATTATTCGGATACGGTATTAATTAGGTGCCAATACCCAAATCCAACATCTACCCCATCAAGGAAGGATTATCGCCCTCGGATGCAGCCGACGAATACGAGCAACGACTTAAACAATTGGTAGCAAACAACACACTGCGAATATCGCCAAGCACAGGGTTTGCTAAATTTGATCTAATGTTGGTAGGAATGGGTCCAGAGGGGCACGTTGCATCACTTTTTTGTTGGCATTTTCAACGTTTTGAAAAGAACCGATGGGTAACATTCATCACGGACTCACCCAAACCTCCGTCTGAGAGGATCACGTTCACCTTCCCGTTGATCAATTCGGCATCAGAGATCGCGATGGTGGTAACCGGAGAAGATGCAGCCGATGCGGTGAAATTGGCATTGGGAAGACATGCCTCTTATGGGTACCCGTTGCCGGTGCAAAAGGTTTCACCGGAAGAAAGGCTCACATGGTTCTTGGACAAGCCGGCTACTTCTGAACTTAGAAAACCCGTATTCGGTAATTGAAATCATAGTTTTATATAATGTTTGATTCTTATGTTTATGTATTGTTTTAAGATTTATAATAAAGTGAAAACTTTTTTCTTAGATTGAGATGGATTCTACTTAAATTTAAGATGGCAAAATGAATTAAAATGTAATAAAGTTTGTCTTTAATTCCTATTTAGTGTAACTAAAAAGATGATTATTTCTTCACCTAATTTAACTTTCGGTCAAATTTTCTTTTCTATTTGAACCTTGATCACATTTTCAGAGAATACATGGAGGTCCATTAAGGTTTACTAAATGCTTATTGTGTAAGCATTCTCGGTCCTTGCTATTATGTTGAATCAGTAAAGTAAATGATATCAGTAAGTGTTTATTGATTAAGTGTTTAGTAAACGGCTACTATACTACTCTTGAAAGAGAGTCTTTTGAGAAGAAAAGAGAGTTCCAAGGTACACTGAGGAGAATGGGTCCAAGTTCAAATCGATGTAGACCTCCAACACGCCCCAACGGAGGCTAGACGGACACATGTCAAATGTCCCAAAGTGTTGAGAGAGACCTAGATCATGCCTTTGATACCATATGAAAGTATTTGAAAACCCTATTTAGATTATTAGCCCTTTAAGAAGAGCCCTTGTGAAAAACAATTAAGAATCCAACATATTTTATTTAATAGGGTTCTCATCCTAGTGACATACGTTAATTTTGATGTGATATTTTTTCATATAATAAAAATCATAGTATAACTTGACAATATGACATACAAATCAACAATAGTCATAGTATCTACCATTACTAATCAAAGCTAGTAAAAAATGTGAACAACTAAAATCTTGTTATATTAACCGAGAATAAATTTTATGGTCACATTAAATAGAAGTTAAAAGACAAAAACTTAAAACTTCTTGTGGAACATTTTTGATTTGTGCGTGTCATCTAAATTTTGGACAAAAATTCAAAACTACCAATTACTAGATGATGATATACCAATTAATAATTGAACTAACACCTAATATTCAATATTTTAAGCAAGAACTAGAGGCTGATTACTATCGTTATATTTGGTAAAAACGACATTAAATAGCTTATTGAAATGTCAATTAGAATCGTATTTAAACCGTTTGATTTAAAACAACAAAAAAATGATAACAAAAAAATCCAAAAATCCAAAAACCAAAAATCAAACATATTGAGTATTCATGGGCCGGTTTCGATTTTTAATTTAAGGTACCCATGGGTATCCAAACCGAACCGATATTATGTATATATAATATTTAGTTTATATTATTATTCATTTATTTATAAATTAAAAACCAAATGAATGATTTTTTTTCTTTTTATTGTCAAACATTATGGTCGATAATTATATTTGACGGTATAGAGTCTTGAAAGTCGATGTTAACCAAAAATTGATGTTTCTTAAACATTTAAATTTATTTTAATTTGTAGTGTTTTGATTGTATTTATTTATTTGATGTATAATTATTTTAAATGTTGTATTTTGATACCACTTTTATATTATATATGATATTTCTTATAATTTTAGGTAACCCCGTGAACCCGAACCGCGGATACCCGCGTTATTTCGGTTCGGGGCGGTTCAACCTACGGTTCAACTTCGGATTGGGTAACCAGATATCCGTCTCATGTGGTTCGGTCTACATTTCCTTTACTAACCGAATTGAACAGATCTGTAAAACCCTTAGTTTTGATCAATGGCCTGAGTTAGCGAGTTGTCCTCACATTCACTACAATATTTAAGTTTTCATTTGAACCCACCCTATATATATATACACATATAGGCTTGAATCCTGTGAGAAATGAAAGTTAACATGAGAAACGTGAGAAGTGGTTGATGGGAAATAATACATATTAGAATGAGATACAACAAATCATTTTTCTTTCTAAAGCGCATTTCATGAAGAGTATGAGATTAAAAGAGATCAAATGTTTAGATCCACTTCTTACCTTTCTAACTATTAACTCAACTTCATGGAAGGGTATAAGATTAAAAGAGAACAACTCTTAACGTTGGATGCACATAGATGTATATTAAGACAGGATGCATCAGATAAATTCGTTTTCAAAATCAAGGCTACAAATCTATTTCTTATGCTAGGGGTGTTCAAAAACCCGACAAACCCGATCAACCCAACCCAATGCAAAATAACCCAACCCGAATCAACCCGATGTGTAATCGGATTGAAGTTTTCAACCCGTAAGTATTGGGTTGATATCGGGTTAGCGTCATGCGAACCCAACCTAACCCAAGGAACCCGATATGTCTTAATTTTAAAATTTAATTTGATTGTTAAGCTCGTATTAACATATAACTTAGATAATTACACCATTACATAGTTATCGGTCTGCTAAATATAACTTTTCCATCAACTAGATATCACTACTTATAAATTGATTTACATGTTTATTAAAAAAATTAAAAATGAAAAAAGAAAAAGAAGAAAATGATGGTATTGCTATTCCAATGGCATACAGAGAAACTCTTTTCATCACCTCCATCTCTGTCCACTGCCAAAAATGGCGACCATTAGCATCCAGAAGCTTCACACTGAAGAGCACGTGGCCATCTCTCTTGCTAAGTACATCGCCGATCTCTCTGCTAAATCCATCGCCGCCAATGGCTCCTTCTCCGTCGTCCTCTCCGGCGGTAGCTTAATCGATACTCTCAGGTAACCAGAAACCCTAATTTTTCCAAAAATTACAACAACTTCCTAAACTCTTCCAATTGCTGAATCAAATGTAGGATTATGAAACTAGTTGTTGTTATTGATCGATGAATTGTGTAAATTTTGTGTTGTTTTGATGAATTTGAGTTTGATTTTTTGGTAGGAAAGTGGTGGAACCTCCGTATGTTGATTCGATAGATTGGTCGAAATGGTTGATCTTCTTCCTTGATGAACGTGTTGTTCCTTTGGATCATCCTGATTCGAATTACAAGCTCGCTTATGACGGATTTCTCAGTAAGGTATTCATTCGTAGCTTTTACGCTAGTGCTAGGGTTTTAGGATTTTTTTTGTTTGTGATTAGGATTCGTTTGTGGTATGATTTCGTCAGATGAATCAGAATTGAAATCATTTACGACTCCTATTATGTAAATGCCGACTTTTTTCGTTTGTATACCTAATTAATCGAAATGAGCAGTTGTTTTCATGACATTATGCATCTATCTGGCTAGCAGTTTCAAATTGGGAACTGTTTCTGGTTGAATTTGAACCCTAAGGGGAAGTTTGATTGGTAGAATGTTTATGGATGGAATGGAATTTGGCAAAAGAATTTGACTTTGAAGGAATTGGATGAAATGTTATTCGACCAACTGTTTGTTTGGTTGACAGACATTGGAATGGAATCTGTTAAAAGAATAAGAAGTTGTCTGTTTGGTTCACATAACGTAACTTTGGTGGATGGCGGTTGTGGCGGCAGTTCAGACCAATGGTGGTTGACGGTGGTTCAGACGGGTGGTCAGCGGCGGTAGTTTAGAACGGTGGTGGTCAGCGATGGTTCATATTGGTGGGGGTCGGTGGCGGTGGTTCAGAACAATGGTGGTCGGCGGTGGTTCAGAACCGTGGTCGGCGGTGGTTCAGAACCGTGGTCGGTGATGATGCTAGTGGACTAGTGGTCGACTGAGGTTCATATAGGTCTGGGTAGATCAAGTAAGGAAGATGGGGATATTTGTCTTTTTGAGAAAATTGGATGGAATGGAATTGAATTCCTTCTCAGTTGTGATGGAATGACCAAATCCATGAATGATGGAATGTGTGGAATTCAATTCCATTCCATAGGGTAAACCAATCGCCTGAATGGAACTGATAATTCCAATTCCTTCATATTCCAATGGAATCTGCCAACCAAACGCCCTCAAGTCAATCTGTTTCACCATAAAACAATCCACCCGAATTGAATTTTATTTGCTAGAATCCACAAGTTCCTTTGTGTAATTGTTGCTGATTATCTAATGTGGTGTTAAATTAGGTGCCAATACCCAAGTCTAACATCTATCCTATCAAGGAAGGATTATCGCCCTCAGATGCAGCGGACGAATACGAGCAACGCCTTAAGAATTTGGTAGCAAACAAGACGCTAAAAACCTCACCAATTACCGGGTTTGCCAAATTCGATCTCATACTAGCCGGAATGGGTCCAGATGGGCACGTTGCATCGCTCTTCTGTTGGCATTTCCAACGGTTCGAGAAGAAGCGGTGGGTGACATTCATCACGGATTCACCCAAACCTCCGCCCCCTAGGATCACGTTCACCTTTCCTCTGATCAATTCGGCATCGGAGATCGCGATGGTGGTGACCGGAGAAGATGCGGCCGATGCGGTGAAGGTGGCATTGGGAAAACACGCTTCCTATGGTTACCCATTGCCTGTGCAAAAGGTTTCACCCGAAGGAGGCCTCACATGGTTCTTGGATACGGAGGCTACTTCAGAACTCAAGTGAAGTGCTATATATATAGGTATGTGAAATGAATCTATCTTTATGTATAATTGTATAAATAAGGGATGATGAATCATGGATGATGGAACAGAGAAGTTAGCCAAGTTCTTGAGTTGTATGATATGCATGAATCCATCATCCTTTGTGTTTTAGTTTTGCTTTAGTTCATGTAATGTTTCAAGATTTGCAATATAAGTAAAAGCCTACAGGCTTTTTCTCTTTCTTTCAAATAAATACCAATTTGGTTTTGATCTTTTTGAAACCTACCAATCCCCACCATTTTATTTTGATATATAATGTTATTGATATGATGGCAGACAGGTTCATTTAGGAACCATAAGTATTTTAGGAAGAAATGACCTGCTTTGTGAGTATTCATCATGAATATATATCACGACATTTATATCAAGAATATGTGACCACGTTATTGAATACTCATAAAAAGAATGATTAGGTTTCATCAATATTTTTAAGGTTATTAAATGAACTTGTATGATTATTACTATAAGTTTGCAATTGATACATTCTTTGGGTTTGAATATGTAAGGGACTGTTTATGGCCCAACAAACTAAAACTAGTTACAAGCCCAGATTTCAAGGCCTGTAGTTCAAAGTTTTAAAGTCTATTTTAGTTAGTTATAACTTTTTTTTAACTGCAAGCTAATTAAGGGTACCATTATGTAACAGACCACTGATCTGGATAGTGTCTCACGCCCAATTAGCCGAGAATCCTATTACCCGCCGCTAATAATACCCGATATATATTTTAATATATACTTTTATTAGTTTCTTTGCAGCTTTATACTTTTAAATTTATTATGAAGTATCATTTACACAATGGTTGGTTATATTATTATTTGTATGTAACTTGACATTTATATATTTGTTTTATTAATAAAAATTTGGTTTTCTCTTTTCATTTAAAATAATTTAATTAATTATTTTTTCTCAATGGGTTCTCCATATCCGTCAGGGATTTTTCCCACCGAACCCATCGGGGTTTAGGCGGGTCGAGGTTGGGAACGGGGGACATAAGACAGTTTCGGGGTCGGAGGTGCATTCATTGTCAATTAGTCGTCCCGTTTCCATCCCTAGTTCCTAACACTAACCCTGTTAAATTTACTCCATTAAATTAAGGAGTATTTTTGTCCTTGTACATTTTATTCCATTTTCTCTTTCAAATATATATATAGGTATATTACTTGTATTCAAATATATTACTTTTAATAGGGTAAATTAGAAATTTGGTCATTGTATGATTATTACACTTTCTTTAGTCATCTTCTCCGACTCACTCCCTTTTCTAACCAAAACACACACACACACATGAGAACACATCCACACATGCCAAATTCTACTTTTTGGCTTGCTCCAAGATTTAAGATCGAAAATATTATTAGAACTCTAAATTAGAAACTATCAAACTCAAAATCAAAAACTATCAAAATGCATATGTGAAGCAAAAGTTATGTATAAGAAACCATCAAAAATAAAGAATTCACACGTGACCCAAAAGTCAGTAAATAAAAAACCATTTAAACAAAAAGACTAGTGATTTGGTGTGGCAGGAGGATATAGGCAAAACATAAGTCGTTAAATTCATGAATGAAACAAAAATGAATCCATAAATGAAACACGAAGAAGTAGCTGAAGATGCCATGCATTTACCTAGAACGACCTTACCACCACCCTAGTGGTGGGTTTTGTTCTTACTGTGCATGTGTACGAATAGGGTTGAAGGCTTAGAAATCTCGATGACGCCAAAGAAAAAAAATGGATTGTTTTACACGGAGGAATAAGTTAACAGAGGAGGACCGAGGGAACGTTAGAAGGAGGGGGTATTGATGAGGAAAAGGGAAAGAAAGTGAAATGGGCGAGGGGGAGGAGTCTGGTGGGAAAACGAGTGAGTCGTCACGCTACCGTCATCCCCTTCTCGTTGCCGCGACCACCGTCGCCGCCATCGCCGCCTCAACCACCGCCGCGACCACCCTCTTACCACCGCCCCACCGTCGCTACCACCATCTTTGCCGCCGTCGTCGCCGCCACCGCCACCGCCACCATCGTCATCGCTGCCGAGGCCTCCAAGGCCACCGCCGTCGCCGCCGAAGCCACCGCCGAGGCCACCGTCGTCGCCGCCGAGGCCACCGCCACCACCGTCGAGGCCCCCGAGGCCACCGCCACCACCGCCGAGGCCCCCGAAGCCACCGCCGTCGCCGCCGAGGCTACCGCTACCCCCACCGAGGCCACCGCTGTCGCCGCCGAGTCCACCGAGGCCACCAACATCACCGTCGAGGCCACCAAGTCCACCGCCACCAAGTCCACCGCCACCATCGTCGCCGCCGCCGTTCAATATTTGGAAAAATGAAAAATGGAAAATGAAAAGTAATGAAAAATGCACAACTAAACGAGTTTTCTAGTTTTCTAAAAATGGAAAATGAAAACTCCATGATTTCAAGTAAACAAGTTTTCTAAAATTTTCCTAGAAAACTGAAAATGAAAAATCAACTCCATTTTCTGTTTTCATCTTCTTGGAAAACAAAAACAGTTTTCCACAACTAAACACAACCTAAGTTGTCATGTATGCATCTACGTGTATATATATATATACATGACATATAATATTGATTTATATCTTTTTTTTTAAGAAAAAGAGTAACATGACCAAACTACTCTTTAACTTAGCTGATGTATTTAAATGGATGCTAGCGTTATTGGGCCCTGATCAATAACGATAATGAAACCATAACTATCCAATCTATAAAAAATCGAGGGACCAATCCATAAATTTGGTATAACCATAAGGACGACATTGTAATCTACTCAAAAGTTTCAAATAAAAGGTAAATAGCAAAAGAAGTTTGAGTAAATTGCAATTTTGGTCTCTACTGTCTGTTATTTTTTTTGTTTTGATCCTTACAAAATTTCTATTATAAGAAAATCCCTTGACATGCGAAAATGTCTAGTTTTGGTCCTCACACTAACAAGAGTTAAATTTCATCCGTTAAATTCCAAGAGTTAATTTACCATTATATTTCAAAGGTAAAGACCACTTTACCCTTATGTGCATTAACGACTGAACTTTAACTTCTGCTAGTGGAAGGGACCATACGAGCATCTCCAAGTCCAACAACTATACTATAATTTTTCTATGATTGAAAATAAAAAATCAAATCTTAAAAAAATTAAATTTATCTCTGTTTTATCAATCCTAACATTAACTATATTAATAAAGTATTCAATATATCTATTAAAATATTGTTTTTCTCACCTAGACATCTTATTTCAATGTATTTCATTGGTAGACTATATGTTTCTCTCTCTTCTATTAAGTTTAGAGATTTCTTTAAATTTAGAGATTTTTACAACTTTTCTCTCGTCTTTTTTTATTTATTTTAGCATACAAGGTAGGTGTTGAAGCAAAAAAAAAAATGACCAAAATCCCTTTTTTTCTTGCAATAAAAATTTTGTAAGGACAAAAACCAATAAAAAATGGAGTACATAAACCGAAATTGCAATTTATTCCACATATTTATATATTTAAAATCAAAGAAACACTTATGACATGGTAAATTCTTTTTCATATAAAATAGATTTTTTTGTAAAGAAAATGTTTAATAAAACCTGCTACAGAACTATCAAGCAAGGGCACATATATGATAAGTAGATTCATAATTTTGATACATACAAAATAAAAAATGTATACAAGGTCTTAAGTTACAGTTACCCTTGTTTTGTATCCGAATAAGAAGCAAAAATTCTCAAGGATTCTATCGATTTGAGCTTTTTTTGTTATTTAATTGAATAGTCAATGTATTCACAACAATTGTTATAGCCTTTAAATGTCCATCCTTATCATAATCATACACACATGATTATATTGTATTTGATTGTAACAAATCATCTGACATATAATTTCTGTTTTAATTATTTGATTATTACCAATCCTCTTATTGACTGTTCACAGATCATGTTAGGTTAATATATAGTTTAACTTAGAGTTATTGAAACCTAATCTGATTAATGTGTTTGGATACCTGTGCACGTTGAGTTCAGATGTAATGTCCTTTTCAAACTGATATTTTGTTTTCATTGAATCAATTAAGCTTCTGTAGGATGTCGACCGTCAATGAATGCACTGCAAGGGAATCAAAACGTAAAACTTAGATAATCGATGTTTTCGTGAACGCAACCACATGGATGAATTTCTACCTTACTATTTGTAGACATTGTCAAGTCTCCATCATTGGACCTTCATAAAAGGCTACCTCGATTTTTGAATTTGAAGTGATTCTGATTTAATAACTTGTACAAATATTGTAAATATTGATATATTATTTTGGTTACAACAATAATTTAATTCCTTTATACATTTTTCATCAAATTACTTTTGAATCTTTAGGTATTTTAATATGACGAAATTGGTTAAATCTACACTCTCACAAGTCTAGAGAAATTTAGCTAACAGTTTAATGCAGTTTACATTATTATTTCTACACATGTATACGTGTAATCTTATTTGTACAAACTTATAAATGTTAAAATATTATTTATTTCTACATCTTTGAATGAAACATGAAGAAAAAAAAAGTGTAAAAAACGTTGTGATTTTTTGCAAATTTAACCCGTGAAATGTCGTACAAATCACTAAGTTCGATTTGACCAAATTAATTCTAAACCAAATTGGCAAAAAATTTGATTCTGAGGAACCGACCAAACTAACCAAAACCAGTTTGGTTTTAACAGTACCTGCAATCTTAGGTTTATGGAAGAGTCTGAATGAAAAAAGAAGAAAATGAAAGGCAAGAGATTGAACCTAGGAGTGACAATTTTAAATCATATCAAGTTAGTCAACATGTGCACCGAGTATGCAAACTTGATTTGTACCATTATACAACTTATTTAATTATTTTTATGCCAATATAGTTGGTTTATTTTCTCTATTTTAACATGTATTAAAGTGTAACTATTGGAGGAATTCTTTATCTTTCTAAATCAATCTTCAAGTTTCTTATTTTAGAATAGATGTTGAAAATACTGATATATATATATATACTACAAGTTTGACATACAAAAAAAATATGTACACTTAATGACCATCCTGCATCTATTCAAAGTCATGGTTAAATTGGCAAAAGAGGTCCCTAAAGTTTGAGTTATCATCGTCCTGATTCTTTTACTAGTTGTACAATTGATGAAGATATGGTCTTTCCATTTTGGTGTATAACAGAGTGGACATAAACCGGGATTAATCTCGATACCTCTTCTAATCTGGTGTAATTTAGGCGGTAATTTGCCCAATCTCTTCCTCTATAGCAGTAAGTTGACTTTGTCGGACACCAAGTGATTCCAACTCGTACTATTTTCGTCAGGGAGGAGTGGTTGATCACCACCCTTAGCAAGGAGATCAAGAATCTGTCAACGTTTTCCAACTTCCAACCCCAAGACCTGTTGTACGCATTAAAAGAAAAAAGATCATGTAATGTAATGTTATAATTTGAAGCCTCTTTATCAAGGCTTCCTAATGGTGCTCCAAGTCCCATCCAAATAACACCCCCCCCCCCCCCCCCCCCCCCCCCCCCCAAAAGCAAACTAAGAGAACTTCCATTTTAGAAAGTGAACTCACTTTCTAAACCTTCAAATTAGTCGAACAATGTGCAACTTGACCAAATTGGTTGAATTGTTTTTTTCAAGCAAAATGTATGTACCATAGTAACTATTACATTATTTTGTTTTCTTTAAATGAATTATCTACTAATAAATTTAAATGTTATAGAAGACTATAATGGGGTTTTAGAACTTAAAAATGCAATTAATAGATTGCATTGTTGTTTGTTGATAAGAAGAATTCCTAAATATGTATATATAGTCTGAAAGTGAGTTGATTTGAAGTGTATTGTCAATAAAAAGAAAACTACGGAAATGTTGCATAAATAATCCAAAATAAATTATATAATAATATTATAGTGTTTTCTATAAAATTATTACTCATGTATAAATATAGAAACCCCGATTTATATTAGTTTTAACTAAAAGATTAGGCCATCCACAGTGGTACCACCCATACCACCTGCATAGACTGCCACCTCAGCGCCACATCAGCTTTACCACTACCTTACCATTACCATACCATTCACCCACACCCGTACCACTCATACCACCTATATATATTTAATACTAAAATATTACTTTATATATATATATATACATTGATGTATATATGTGTGTGAGTTAGAGAATTTTTGTTGAACGGTATACCCTCACCGTTGGCTGCCCTCACCGTTCGTATACCGGCATACCGCGGCGGTGTTACCGCCGGTATGCCGGCTGCACCGTTGTGCAAACCGTCCCAATGCGGATGGCCTTAATGCATTTGAATATATAGGGTATGTCTTAAATGGAAACTGAAATTTGATTGTGAATGTAAAGACATTTGAGAGCGTGTCAAGCGTCCTATTCGGCTCATATTCAATCTAAATAATATAAGACTGAGCATTATGCATTATTCAAGATGAATAATATTGTATGCAGGCTGAATAATACAACATTAAGTCTTATTCAGTCTGAATAATGTATTACTCATCTTGAATAATGTATAATATTCAATCTGAATAATCTTGTATTATTCAAGCTGAATATGCCACGTGGCGCACTCTCGACTATCCTCACGTTCGCAATAAAAAAATGATCATGACTTTAAACTAGAAAACAAAATAGAATCAAATATTTATTCGAGTTGATGAATGGCTATGATTGGTTTGTATAGTTTGTTAGAATTATGTAGTTTGTAAATGAAATGTCCCCTATATATATAGGGGTGTGTTCAAATGTGAACCAATTTTTGGTTGTGAACGTGAGGACAACCTAGAGCGTGACACGTGGCAATTTCACTTCCGCGGGTTAAGCTTTATTCGGTCTGCATAAACCCGCGGGTTAACATTATTCATACTGCATGACGCTATTATGCAAGCTGAATAAGGCTTGAATAAAGCTAACCCGCGGCTAAGTCGCCTGCGTCAGAGTGCGACTAAGCCTTATGCATACTGCATAAAGCTTTATTCAGTATGAATGATAGCGTTATGCAGTATGCATAAGGCTTAGTCGAGGAAATTTCAGATTGCCACGTGACGCGCTTTGTGCTGTCCTCACGTTCACAACCAAAAAATAGTTCACATTTGAACTTTCCTTTCTATATATATATATATAGAGAGAGAGGAGGGTGAGTATCATTTTAATGTAGGCATGGAGTTTCAAAACAACAATGAATATTATTCACCATACACAAGAACTTTACAAGGGTGAGGATCCCTAGGCCAACACCGGCTTCATTATTGCTTTTAATCATTGACTTATTGGGAGACTAATCTCTACTAATAACATGAGTATCGCCCTGCCAATGACCCTTTGTGTCTAGTGTTTTGTGATAATGTGTGAAATGCCATTACATTACTTGTTAAAAGAGCTAATAGGGTGAATAAAAGAGGTTTTAACATACTTTGAGAAGAAATGATTCAAGTTGACCGATGTAAACTGCAACACGTCCTCTTTAACGAAAGTTAGATGATTCGAATCCATATAATAGATATTAACTTCAATATCATATGATAATATGTAAATCCATATTAGATTATTCCAAAATATTCCAAAATTAGTCCATGGGAGACTTTAAAATTGCGACCACCTTGATTACCACCACCACGACCTCTAGCTATATACCTTACCACCAACAAATAAATCTTCTTTATGAAGAATATAAAATGAAGGTTTCTTGAAATCCACTTTCACATTTTCATTTTGTAATTTGAAGAAGGCCGTGTATTGGTGATTAGTTAATTAACCTTTAATTATAGGTAGAAAATTTACAATACTTACTCGATTAACTTCTCTTGTACCCATTGTACGTGCTTGATTTTGATATTAAGAAGAATACAATGATTATAACAATACTAAAGTGTTTCTTCAATGCAGTCATCAAATCGTAATCGCAAAAAGAATTGCCGGTGATGGTGATGTGAAACTACTACCACGATGGTCACCGCCAAGGCGCCAAGTTTCCATGATAAGTGTAGTCATGCCCGATTTTACTAATAATAGATGGTTTCAAGAAGGATCATTAAACTTTTAATGAATTATCTTACATATTTTAAACAAATACTAGAGTAAACTATAACTTTGGTCCACGTGGTTAGTTAGATAACACTTTTTTGTTCGGATTTCAAAAATACAAGATGACTATTGTGGTTTGCAAAAATGTATGGATTTAGTTCCCACCTCTAACGCCCTTAAAAAACCATGGTTATTAGAAACATTTTAAACTTTTTTTTTCCTATATCTTTTTCACAAAATAAAAATAAAGATAATTTTTTTAATATAAACTGCTCTTAGGGGGTGTTTGGTTCATTTTAGCAATAAGAATGAAAATGAAAATTGGAATGCAGGAGAATGAGAATAGAAATGAGCATTGTATTGAAAGGAAGTCCCTCAGGCTGAACGTGATTTGATGTTCAAAATGCTTTCAGGTTCGTGTAGTTGAGTCCCTTTTATAATTGAACATATTAGAGTATTGTTTTATCTTGATACGAATCTTGTGTATGTAGAGTAAGTTCCAATGGGACCCAGAGTTCGATAATGCCGCTTTTAATGCATGGACGCGTAATATGCAAAATAAGTACTCGGACTGGATAAAAGGTGCATGTGAATCTTCTGCCGCACGGTGCTATGAGAATTGAGATGTGGAGTGGGATGGTGAGGACTTTAGTTACCTTAGAGCACACCACCCTTTATGGATCCCCAAGAGGCTTTGGCAGCAAATGATTGATGAGGTCTTTATCTTTATTTTGATTTTTGTATATTGCCATGTGTTTTGTACCGACTTATATGTTATGTTTTTAACAGGCGTGGGATACCAAATGTTGGAGGGTCAAGTCTAGGGAAAATCGGATGACTGAATTTGAGGGGGTGTCGTCTGGCATACCGAGGAATCGATCACTATCTCACATCATCGACACAAGATGGTAAGATTATAGTTTTTTGGAACAAATAATTAGATTTGTACATTTATTGACTACTTAAATTAAATTGTCTATTGTAGAGACAAACATGGGGTCGTGAATCGACAATTACTAAGGTATACGAGTGAGTCCAATGCTCAAATCGAAAGCTCGTTCCAGGTTCGTCCAACCCGCCCACCAATCCTCCTCAGTTCATTTATCCTAAATCGACTAGAACGAAAATAAGTTTTCTAAAACCATTAAGTTGTTTTATAGAACCATTTGGTAGGCTTAAAGTAATATGTTTTAATAACCATAGTAATGCTATATTAGTTTGGGTTGGCACAGTTGGGCAAATAATAGGCTAAGTAGATATGTTGGCTGACAATGCGATTCAGTTATGGTGCTTAAAATCATGCTTTGGATACATTTGATCTACAACTGTAGTGCTGCTAAAATATCTTATTAGAATATGTAAAGTATTTGAATTATCTTTTATTTATAGAATTTGCATAATTAGGATTCTTTCTATTGATTTTGGCATCGTAATTGTTGCCATGATTTTCTCTTATTTTTGTATATATTGTAAATCAAATCAATGGAATTGCACACAAAAACATTCCTTCATTTATGGTATCAGACTAGGAATAGCCAATCCTTCTCTTCTTCTCTATCGTGCACTCACCCTAGCCTTCTTGCTCCATTTTTCTGCTACCATGACAGGCCACCAAATTGACCCCAAAAATGCTTCTGCTTCCTCTAATTCTACTCTTCCTCATCCCGCTCTTGCGGTTTCAAACATCAATAGCTTTATCAAAGTCACGTTAGACATTGAAAAGGGTCAATATATAACATGGTCGGAGCTCTTTAAGATCCACGCTAGAGCATATCAGGTTTTGGATCATATTATTCCTCCTTCGTCAGAAAAATCGGAATCGTCTCTAAAAGCCAAAAATCCCGACCTTTGGTCACGTGTTGACGCCGTTGTCCTTCAATGGATTTACGGTACAATATCAGAAGATCTTCTCAACACCATCCTTGAACGTGATTCTTCAGCCGAACTCGCATGGAACAGGCTACGGGATATTTTCTCCGACAATAAAAATTCTCGAGCTCTATACTTGGAACAAGAGTTTTTTCGAAAGTTCCAATGGCGCACTTTGCTGATGCCTCCTCTTATTGTCAACACCTCAAATCCCTCTCGGATCAACTATCTAATGTCGGGGCTCCCGTGTCGAATGAAAGGTTAGTACTTCAACTTGTTTCCGGGTTAACCGAACCTTATGCTAATGTTGGTTCACAAATCCGCCATGGAGATTCTCTACCTCCATTTTATAAAGCCCGGTCTATGCTAGTTCTGGAGGAAACAGCAAGGGCGAAAAAGGCCGAAAATAGCGATGATTCCTCAGCCCTCTTAATGACTAATGATGACAATTTGGGTGGAAATTCGGGTGGCCATTCTTCCCAAAATCGCAACCATCGTAATAACAATCGCAACACGACCAACCGTGGAGGCAGAAACGCTAGTCGCGGTGGCAGGGGAAGAAGGAATCGAGGTAGTCAGTCGGCACATAATTCTTCCATTCCTATGCAACACCGACAATCTACTCCACCATAATGGGCTTCTCTACCTCCTTGGGCTCAATGGCAGCCTTGGGCTCTTCCTCCATGCCCTTACCCAACTACAAGTTGGTCCAGGCATCAACCATCACACAAGCAACAACAAC
This sequence comes from Centaurea solstitialis, assembly GCA_030169165.1. Lineage (NCBI taxonomy): Eukaryota > Viridiplantae > Streptophyta > Magnoliopsida > Asterales > Asteraceae > Centaurea > Centaurea solstitialis. The sequence goes on from CM058043.1 coordinate 17,883,474, forward strand.
AACCGGGTGTGTTGGGTCCTAGACCTCAACAGGCCCACGTTGCTTCCGTTAGCCCGCCTCCTTCCTCCTACGCTCCAACAGACATTCAAGCGGCCATGCATACTCTCTCCGTTGCACCTCCCGATGATCAATGGTACATGGACACCGGTGCCACCTCTCATATGACCGCAAATGGAGGTAATCTCACGTCTTATTCCCATATGAGCAAAAATCAAAATATTACTGTTGGAAGTGGTCATTATATTCCAATTAATGGTTATGGAAATGCATCGTTGCCCAACCTTTATCCACCTCTCACCTTAAAAAATGTCTTGCATGCCCCCAAGTTAATTAAAAATCTTGTCTCTGTCAGAAAGTTTACTATTGATAATGACGTCTCTATTGAATTTGACCCTCTCGGTTTTACTGTGAAGGACCTCCAGACGGGGATGCATTTAATGAGATGTAACAGCAAGGGTGATCTTTATCCAATCACATCAACGCCCTTCATTGGAACCTCTCCACCAACTGCTTTTGCTGCTTTATCTCCCGAATTATGGCATAACCGTTTAGGTCATCCGGGAGCTCATGTTTTAAGCTCTCTTCGCCAAAATAATTTTATTATTTGTAATAAATTTCGGGATGATTTCTTTTGTCATTCATGCCCTCTTGGGAAACAAGTTAGGTTACCATTTTATGACTCTTTATCGTACACTTATTTGCCATTTGATATTGTGCATAGTGATGTTTGGACGTCACCCACTCTTAGTTCGGGAGGACATCGCTATTATGTTTTGTTTCTTGATGATTTTACAGATTTTCTTTGGACTTTTCCAATTGCCAATAAATATCAAGTGCACTCAATATTTCTCTCTTTTCGAGCTCATATTTCCACACACTTTGAAAAAGAAATTAAATGTTTCCAGTGTGATAACGGAAAGGAGTACGATAATGGGCCTTTTCATAAATTTTGTGAATTAAATGGAATGAGCTTTCGATTTTCTTGTCCCCATACCTCTCCTCAAAACGGAAAAGCCGAAAGAAATGCCTAAAGAATAAAAATACCTTGAATACATTTAAGTTACTTTTATTTTGGTAAACCACAGGAACGCTTTAGAGATCTTACGGATGTGTTGCCACTAGTTCACAGCCTCACATCCCTCCCCCTGATGATGCATCTCTTTGGGAGCAGAGTGTTGGGGGACGAAAAAAGGCTCATCTTTTTTGTTTCGGGTTACCCCATGATCCCTATTTTCCTATGACTGGTGAATGTAACAATAGCACCAGGAGATCATCCGTTAATGGATCGGAAGATAAGGTATGTTGGTTATATTGTTATTATCATGTCATTGTTTTTCATTGCCAACAAATTGTTGAATTTTTTGTCAAATGTTGATTAAATTTAGGCAGTTGCGTTGAGAGAGAAGATGAATGAAATGGAGGAATGACATTGAGCTGAGTTACATGTTGAAAAGAAGAAAAGGGAAGATATAGAGAAACAACAGGCCAATCAAGTTGCCCGATTAGCTGATCAAGTCGCGTTATTAGAGCATTTTTGTTTTCATGCGGCAACAAGGATACACTTCCCCCCTCCTAGTAGTAGATAGTTAGCGAATTATCGACGTTATCTTTTGAATGGAATGAATTTGGTATTTTGAATTTTATGAATTTGGTTGTGTTTAATTCGTCGGACAATTTCAGTTTGTTGTTTTCAGTTTATAGGTAGGTTTTGTATAAAATATAGAAATACAAAATATTATTGATTCTCTTCAAAAAACTAACATCGGCAAGGGATTAGAGAGGGAAAACTCGTCGCTAAAAGTTTATGGATCCCTCTCTAATACGATCCGTTGCTAATCCCTCGCTAGTATCTAACCGTCGTTAATCCCTCGCTGATGGCATCATCCACGATATTTCAGCTCAGGGATTTTAGCGACGGATTTGAGCTTTAGTGATGGATTAACGAGGGATTTGTCGCTGGATGATAATGCTTTTTTTGTAGTGAGTGCCGGTTGGTGAATCCTAGGTTTCTAATCAATTTTAGTTTCTTAACGAAAACTAACTGTAACACCCCTGTCCCGCGTGGCTAAGGACGGAAGATGCCACAAATACAATTAAACTGCAACAAGTCAAAATCATCGATTATGCAGAGCATGTTAGGAATTATGTGCAGAGTTGACAAACCAAGTGATTATATATCCAATGTTACAAGACACTTGAGGGTCACACCTGTGAGGACCTATAAGTCGAACAAGTTAGATGAAACCCCGAAATAGAGAATTAGGATTTATAATAGTGTATTATAAATCAGTTGGGTAATTTCAGTCAGAATTACCAAAGTTAGAGGGTTATTAATTAATTAGGATATTATATATTTATTAGATAAATAAATATATAATAGTTAATTAATAAGGTTTATATATATTAGATAAATATATATAATCGTAATTATCATATGCAAATTCTTTTCCAGCTAATTAAAAAGGGAAAGGATTTGAGATAATCATAATAAGGAAACTGGATTCCATGCAAACTGTATTTTTCCTCCATATAAATAAAGCTTATGGGTTAAGGAAAAATCTAAGCTTTTTCAAATCAAGAAAAACCAGTTCTCAGTTTCCTCTCTCTCCCTCTCTCTCCATCGGCGCCAAACACCCCCCCCCCCCTCGGGTCGGATTCCAGTTTTTCAGTTGTTCGGGTTTCATACAGTCCTACTAGAGGGACGTTCGCTGGTCGATCATTGGTGGATCTATTCTCAAGCAACCAGGTAAATTGATCTAAACCAATAATAGGATTAAAAACTATAACGATTAAAAGATCATTAGGCTTTATGGGTTTTTAGTTTTTATCGCTTCCGCACAAATAAGATCAAAACAGCGTGTTTTGATCACATAGGTTTTATCAGTTTGATTAACCTATGAGATATATCAAACCAGCGAGGTTTTGATAGATCTGAGATAATCCTCGAGTCAGTTTGATTCGAGGATACCCACAAAAACCCAACAGTGGTATCAGAGCCGTTGTTGAAATCGTTTTTAGTTTTTATCTGTTCATATCAGTTTATCTGTTTATACGTGATCCGTTAAATATTATTGTTTCTTGTGTAACAAAGTTTAAAAACTGATTTTTATTATATGGTTTATATAAATTTTTAACTTTATCGTTCGAAAAACCCGAACCAATCGTTTGGTGACCGTTTGTCACTAAGCATGAACCACCGATCCAGTAGTGGCCATAGCCGGACCACCAGTATGGTGGTGGCGGCGTTGGCTGCCGGATAGAACCCCGGCCGAACCACCAGTGTGGTGGTGACCGTACAACCTTAGCCATGACTGTGGTCGTGTGCATCGATGAAAACCGCAAGGCCGGACCACCGATTCGATGGTGGCCAAGCGGCGATGGGTGTGATCAAACCACCTCGTAGCGGTGGTGATGGTGGCTGTGGCCACTGTTGCTACAAAGAACGGGGACCGCGATGGCGGTATCGGCTGTTCACACCACATCACCGTGGTGGCGATGTTTGCGGTGGCAAACCACGGCCAAGGCTACGCCACTGTTGGTGGTAGCCATAACCGCTGTTGATCGAAACCACACCACCAGTTCGGTGGTGATGGATGAGACTATAATCACGCGACGGTGGCGTTGGTGGCGTTGTTTCCGCTGCCGTCGTTGTCGGGTGGTTGCACGGTGACCAAAAACCACCGTGTTGGTGGTGATCATCAACGAATTCGGTGGTGGACGGCGGTATTCGCGATGATGATCGGTCGCCGGCTGTACCGCGTCTAGTGGTGATGTCGTGCGGCTGCCGTAACTTAACCAACCCACGACCACCAGAAACCGCTAACGCGGTGGTGGACGGCGGAATAATGGTGGTGTTCGCAACGGCTGAAGACGGCCGTAGCCGTTTACTCGATTGCCGGCCGCACCGCGCATAGCGGTGGCGGCGGCTGTTGTTGTTTGATGGCCGAACGAAAAACCGCAACCACCAGGCGGTGGATGACGGTACGAACACCAGCCGCACCGCGCATAGCGGTGGCGGCGGCTAATGTTGTTTTTCTTTTCCGCCGGTTACACCGCACAAGACGGTGGCGATGGTGGTGGTTTTGGTCGCCGCTGTCAATGGCCGATGATTGAAGAGATGATGGCGGCTCGTTAAGCTGCTGTCATCAATCACATCCAAGCCGGCGTTATTGGTGGTGATTGCTTGCGAAACACGAAACACGACGATTAGGGTTTCTCGATCTACGATCGTTTTTCGGGTAAATCGTAAAACCCTAACGGGCCCGAAATTTACAATTTGAAAAATAGGCCCACAAGCCCAGTTTTTGGACCAAGCTTATGGCCCATTTAATGTAAATGATTTTAGGCCTTTTTATCCAAATTAGTTCTTATTCAAATAAAATTTATTCGAACCAGTTGGACTAAATAATCCGGTTTGATAAGCGTTTTATAAAATCAAGTTTTTAAATAAATTTTTTGGCCTGTTTAGTCAAGTGAGCCTAATATCGTGTTTTCACTAATTTGTTAAAACAAAAAGGCCAGTATTTTAAAATTAGATCGGTAAACCCGTTTTTGATTTGATAAAAGGCAATTATTTTACATATTGGTTTATAAACAGTTTTGTTTTATAAATCAGTTAAAACCAAGTTTTGCGATATTTGAAACAAAATAATTTTAACGGATCCAGTTTTATTTATCGTAATTATAAAATTGCTTTTATTATATTGCATATATATTTACGTAAATGCTTGAGCTTGATATATGGATTTCAGTTTAATCTTACATAATATATATATCTATTATAGTATTTTGCCAACCTAGACCCTTGACATATTCACGGGGAGGCCTGCGTGCCATTTACAACCCCTTATGTAATAATGACCTTAGGATAGAAAATTTTTCTTTCTTCTTTCGGGATGACGAGGCCAGTGGGAGCTACTAAGATTCTTCATCCTACCGGAGTACTAACAAAACATGGCGAGGCCAGTGGGAGCTACGCGAGTTTTGAAGCTTTTAGTAGAATAGGTCATTATTGGTCCCTAGGAAACGTTGGCAAAAACTATAATTAGCTACCACGTGATTAATTGTTGTTTAATTGCATGGTTATTTGTGATATCTTGCTTGTTAATAGTTTTAAATAGAGTTGTTATTTTAAAACTAGGTTGTATCACAAAAGGTATATAGGTTTTTATTAGTTTCGTCAAACTTTTCAAAACGATAGTTTTTTGTTTTAAAACCTATAGATGATTGTTTTATATAAAAGGCAGAGTTGACAAAAACAGTTAGTTTTAATCAACTAGATGTGCTATTAAAACAGTTAGTTTTAACTAGCAATTGATTTTAGAACAGTTGGTTTTAAAATTACATGTATGTTTGAAACAGTTAGTTTAAAACATAAGTAGCCTTTATAACAATCAGTTTTTTTTCAAAACCCTGGAAGTAAAGTTTTTCAAAACCCCGAAAATCATAGATCAGTAGTGCAACCCATTTAGGGGCACCTTCGGCGTAAAGTACATAGGCGTTGTAAGTGATCACACATTCAACGTCTGTGTTCAAACTGAAGCTGAAGGGGTTACATAACTCTGCGAATTATCTCCGGGTGGTACCGGCCAGAGTATAGTGATCAGGTTCCCAAAATGGTGAGATCTGTTTTGGTACTATAAAGTTCACCGGGTGGTACCGGGCCAAAAAGCACTTAGAGGGACTAAAACATGCACAGGAAGTTGCCATGGTCCCGAAAAGATCTAGGAGTCATGTCAGTTAGACATGATTGGTAAAAGTCCTTACCTACCGAAATAAATACGGGTCTGGTGGAGCAAGAACATTACGCACATCAGGACGTATGAAATAAGGATCCTAGTCCAATAAATTGATCATTTAAGGGTTTATTGATATTTTATTGGAAATTAGTCTATTTACAGTTGCTAAAACCAAAAGTTTTATTTTGTGTAGATGGCAAGCACTGTTACCAGCACTAACAATCTTTCCCTCCGATCTATCCTAGAGAAGGATAAACTGACCGGCTCTAACTTTCTCGACTGGGAGCGCAATCTGATGATTGTGCTCAGACATGAGAGAAAGTGGTATGTGCTTGAAGAGCCACTTGGGGAGGCACCTCCGGCAAATGCTCCGGCTGCTGCCAGAAATGCCCACAAGAAGCACTCGGATGATCTCCTTGATGTCGCCTGTCTGATGTTAGCAACTATGAGCCCAGATCTGCAAGCAGGGCTCATAAATACAAATGCTTACGACATGATCCGCCAGTTGAGGGACATGTTTCAGACTCAGGCTCGTACAGAGCGCTACGATGCCACCAAAGCATTCAATGAGTGCAAGATGGTAAGAGGGACATCAGTAAGTGACCATGTCATGAGGATGAAACGGCACTTAGATCATCTGGAGAGGCTTGGTCATCCTGTTCCGTTGCAGCTAGCAACAGACACCATACTCAATTCACTGTCAGAAGACTACAGACCCTTCGTAGTCAATTACAATATGAATAACATGGAGAAAACTATAGCAGAGTTGCACTCCATGCTAAAGACAGCTGAACTGAATATGGGGAACAGAACAAGACCAAGGATGTCTTGATGGTGAAAGACGGAGGGTGAAAAATAAGAATGGGCAAGTTAGCACCAGTAAAGGAAAAGGACCAGTCTAGGCCATCCAGAGTGCACCCAAGAAAGGCAAAGGCAAGGGCAAGGGCAAGAAGGTTAAGCCAAACAAAGCTAGGACCGAGAATCGCTGCTTTATATGCAATGAGATCGGTCATTGGAGACAAAACTGCCCTAAGCGTCATGAAGCAGGTATGTAAACCTCAGAAAATTTATGATTGCTTTATTTTGTCACTTCTTACTTGTTAGCTTACAAGTATACTGATACCTAGAGCAAATGATTATTGCAGGACGTCAGAAATGAAGTGAAGTGCGCAGGAGTTGCCGAGGATCTTAAGTACGAGATGATTTAAGTCAAGACATTTTTTGAATTTATAGTTTTAAAACAGTTATTCTTGGGGTTTATGTTTTAAACAATTTTGGATAATTATATTTTATAATTTCATGGTTTTATTTTTCAAAAGTTATTGTCTTGACATAGAAATATCTGATTGTGCCTGATATTCTTATATCTGTATGATCCTAGTTGATGCCTGTTATAATTACTTTAATGAAATTGAAGTAATTTGTATAAAAACTATCAAAACACACGAGATTCTATAGGAATGCGTTTTGAGAATAAAACATTTATGAATAATAGTTTTGTGATCAAGAGGGAGAATTTAAGATATTAACTCAGATAGCGTTAATAACAGCATTTATAAAACTAGAAAGATTCCAAGTTCTGGAATTAGGATTTGACCAAATCCAGTTAAGTTTTATAAAAGAAATTCTCAAGAATTAACTAATCAAGTTTGATCAAGTTTTATTCAAATGTTTTAAAAGGAGAATTTAGGATATTAACTCAGATGACGTTAATAACAGTATTTATGAAACTAGAAGGATTCCAAGGTTTGGAATTAGGATTTGACCAAATCCAGTTGAGTTTCATAAAAAGGAAATTCTCAAAGTTCATTACTTGAAATTAGGATTGACTAATCAAAGTTTTGACTAAGTCAATAGTAAATTTTGAGTAATAGTTAGTTTTTATGCAAGTAAGTGGGAGCCCAATTTATTCTCTATCTAGTCTGAGATAAAAGAATAAAAGACATAATTATTGATATATCTCGGAATTCATAAATCCAGGAAGGATAAGAATTCATAAGATATAATTTACCCTTTTAGTTAAAAGGATAAAAGTTTCAAGACCCATGAAACAAAGGTCGTGACTGACTTAAAAATCAATAATTGAAGTGTTGGATTAAAATATATAGCATTCCAGTAGATTTGCCAGGATTGCAAATGGAATCGGATTTCAGGTAGAAATCATTCATCTACACAGCAACTAAGGAAGGTTGCAGTCTTACATATTCAGGAACTGGAAGTTAGTCCAGGTCTTCGAGTTCATGGAATATGATAAAAGTCTAGTTATTGTTTTTATAAGGTGTTTGCAGAACAATAATTAGCAGATACAAGTAGATCGTATAAACAGACTTGTATTTTTGGTTATCACTTTGATTAGATTGGTAAACTTTGATCAAAGGGTTTAAACTAAAGATAGGTGATACTTTATTTTAGACCAGTATCTAACAAACGTTAAATAGATATTATGAAAGTTATTAAAGAAAAGACATTCAATGTTGTTATTATTACAGCGTGTAATATGGACTATACAAGATTGATTTCTTTATCACTTTCACATTTTGCATGTTTTAATTAATCCAGGAATGAAACTAGTTTCCAGTTTTCATTCAAAATCTGTCCGTGACAACTTATCAATGTGGGAGCATGATAAGGTGTTAAAGTCATTGTGAACTTTTAGGTAGTTATGATCAGTTGCTGAATAACAGCTACAAGTGTTGTAGACTAAAAGTTGCACAGATATTTGATAGAGTAGCAAATATCGGACGTGATCCGCGGTTGAGATTACTTCTTGGAATAAAGTCATAAGTGAATCTCACAGTGGTTGTCCCTATCACCTGAGGTATCTGATTTGATATCATGAGGACTACTGAATTCTTAGTGCACTCAACCGCTACGCCGTAACAGGGTGGCTATAAAGGGTGTAACTAGATTCAGCGGAAGCCGTGGTGTTAAAGGCAGATATGCAAGATGGGATTTGCACCTCTTCTCAGAAGAGAGATATTTCTGGGCCCATCTTGACTGACTAAGTATACTGATGAAGTGCATGGCCATGCCCAAACGAACGGATTAGTTCTTTGTCGTTTACCTATCAGTGAAAGTCAAATAATCAAGAAAACAGAATCTTGAGTATTTAGAGTTGACACTTTCCAAGCTCATACTCACAGATGAAATATCGCGATGCAAAGGGAAAAGCCAAGATATACCCAATCAATGAACAGTAGTTTCATAGATACCAATTCCTTACGGAATGTTTATATCACCAGTCTGGGTATAAGAGTTCTTGTAACCTGGTCAGCCTAAGTGCCTGTCTAGGGGCCTCCTTAGGTCCGTATAGTCAAAGGTGGTATTGCCAACTTGCACAAGTGGGAGTCTGTTAGGAATTATGTGCAGAGTTGACAAACCAAGTGATTATATATCCAATGTTACAAGACACTTGAGGGTCACACCTGTGAGGACCTATAAGTCGAACAAGTTAGATGAAACCCCGAAATAGAGAATTAGGATTTATAATAGTGTATTATAAATCAGTTGGGTAATTTCAGTCAGAATTACCAAAGTTAGAGGGTTATTAATTAATTAGGATATTATATATTTATTAGATAAATAAATATATAATAGTTAATTAATAAGGTTTATATATATTAGATAAATATATATAATCGTAATTATCATATGCAAATTCTTTTCCAGCTAATTAAAAAGGGAAAGGATTTGAGATAATCATAATAAGGAAACTGGATTCCATGCAAACTGTATTTTTCCTCCATATAAATAAAGCTTATGGGTTAAGGAAAAATCTAAGCTTTTTCAAATCAAGAAAAACCAGTTCTCAGTTTCCTCTCTCTCCCTCTCTCTCCATCGGCGCCGAACACCCCCCCCCCCTCGGGTCGGATTCCAGTTTTTCAGTTGTTCGGGTTTCATACAGTCCTACTAGAGGGACGTTCGCTGGTCGATCATTGGTGGATCTATTCTCAAGCAACCAGGTAAATTGATCTAAACCAATAATAGGATTAAAAACTATAACGATTAAAAGATCATTAGGCTTTATGGGTTTTTAGTTTTTATCGCTTCCGCACAAATAAGATCAAAACAGCGTGTTTTGATCACATAGGTTTTATCAGTTTGATTAACCTATGAGATATATCAAACCAGCGAGGTTTTGATAGATCTGAGATAATCCTCGAGTCAGTTTGATTCGAGGATACCCACAAAAACCCAACAGAGCAAATAATATCATTTATCCAGAATACAGATGCGTTACCACAAATGGAGATAACAATTACAAAAACATCGTCTCAAAGTACCCATGTGTAAATATGTATACCTACACTAGTCACCAAAAGATTAACAAAAGTGAGTCCTAGCAGTTATCGTCAGTCTTCTCATCTCTACAGGTCTCATCCCAAAATCCCTGCTAAATCATTTACCTGCCGAGAACAAAGAAAATCTCGGCTGAGCTTAATGCTCAGTGAACGGATAATATAACGACAAAGTAAGCAATAAACATGATATACCAGTTCAAAGGGAATACGTAAGAAATAAGCAATATTCAAAAATTAAGAATGTCTCGAAGAAAAGTTGATGTCAATCGAACGCCTCGAAGGAATATCAAATTCCGAACACTAAGCCGCATTATGATGATACGTTGTTCCCAAAGGATGATCAGTCCATTTGGGCCTGGGTGAGGAAAGAGGTGCGGGCACAACAATTCTCTCCGTGGATTAAACCACGGCCACAATTTCTTTTCTGATAACGGTTCCTAGGATCGATCCATACGCCCTCTATTCGACTGGTACTCATTCTAGTCCGCTTTCAAGGACTTTATATAAAATGAGGACGCCATGATTGTTTTAGCCATCATGGAAGCAACTCAATACCGGCGCCTTGATATTGAGTCTATAGGAACACGGTTCAAAATATGCGATCTGATAGTTCAAATGATCAAATAATTCATATTCTAATTAAGTCATATTCTGACAAGAAGACAAGCTCAAGACAATTACCGAGCAAATTTAGAATCAATTATTCGGAATAATCAATAATGGTTGCAGATTAGGTAGCCTTATGCAAATGGCTATCCCCGTGTCAAGTGAGATATAGAATCCGTACCTGAGTAGACGGTAATGAATAACACGATTGGAGACCCGAATGGTTGATATGGTTCACACCCGATCACCTTTACACAAAACAATAACATATCACCAACCATAAAGCAACTAACGTATCTATCACATATATATAAATCTAAGATCAATGTTTCTACTCCTTTTTATCTCTAATATTGGTCCTAATTAGATTTAAGGTTGATGGTACAAATTCTCATAAGGTACAAGACGGCTAAGTACAATCGGGGATTGCCGATTCAACTACCCGTACCAAACAGCCCCTATCTCCGTTCTTTTCGAGCGTTTTTCTCCTATTTAGAGACCACACTAACCTCCACAATACAAATTAAAGTTGTAGTACAAGGTCTTAGGAGTCTATCAGCTTTGGAATCACCTTAATTGGATCATCCATCTACTATCTATGGACTTCACAAAAAACAGTTGTGCTGATTGCGAGTATGCTGCCAGCAGCCTAAAAACACTCTGTATTGTACCCTTTTAACGTCACAATTAGGTGTCGGACTCTAAATAACAACTGTAGTATATGGTAGGGGCTTTAAGACTGCAAAATTTGATCCCTTTCCGACGTATGGTTTGTGATTTATGAGCTGTCAGAAATTCCTATTTCGGCCATTCTTCCCCAACTCGTTTTTGTGATTTCGTTCACATTATTTGCTGCATCTAAGTGATACAAACTTACTTTGACATCCTAAATACGAAAACATAGTTCAAGGGTTGTTCTCCTAGGCTTAATCATGCAATTCCACTCTTTTACGCATTTAGTCAAACACTTGGTGTGCGGGAAATCAATTACAGCCAATGTAACCATATTGAACCAATACTTTATCCTTTCCATAATCTACTCCAATTTTAGCTAACTAATCAACTATCTTAACGTAATTTGCAATTCTAAAACGTAATTTACGCACATGCACAAAGAGAAATAAAACTAAAAGAAATCCTAACATAAACATCCTAACGAAATCGAAAGGAACCTATACCTTTGACAAGGATTCGACGAGAGGATTCCGAATATATAATTTATACGTCGATTCTCTTATTCGATTGTGAGAATTTTTAGAGAGAAGAAACTTTTGGATGAGATAGAGAGATGGTGGTGTTGGAGCTTTTCTTCTAATAGATGAGTTTCAATTGCAACCAAGATGATGAAATAATTAAGTGTTAAGCATTTCTCACTTAACTATTAAGAGTGCAAAATGGCAAATATAACCTCTCAAGTCTAAGTTTCTAACTTTATACTCTAATATGTAAATACTTAACATTTTAAGTTAAGTTCCGATGCATCTTGCACTTAGTAACGAAATTCGGGTATTGTACTAACACTACATATACAGCTCTTACAAAATACCGTATGTGTAGGCTTTTTGAACGAATACGATATTTTATATTTTCTTCGTAAAACAAAATGTTACACCAATTAAATTGACTACACATGAATTAACTTTTTTAAATTATATGGTAATATGAATGCTTCTTCTTCATCTATATATAGAAAGAGATGATGGTGGTAACAATAGAACTATACATGCTCTAAATAGAAACCTAGCTAACAATTCTCACCACACACACACACATTGAGAGATAACAGTTTGCTCTTTGTGTTTGTGTGGAGTGATGTCAAGCAGCAGTAGCAGCATCTGCACAGATGTAGCAGCAGCAACAGCTTCTGAACAACTTTGTTATATTCATTGCAACTTCTGCAATATCGTTCTTGCCGTACTCTCTCTCTCTCACTATATATATATATATATATTTGTATGTAGATGCATATGCATGCCTTCTTTTCTTTCATATTATATGTAGAAAGAGAGAAGTTTTGATGGTTTCTGAACAATAATGCAAGTGATCATGAATTGCTTTACTTTGAACTTTCTTTTTCCATTTTGAGCACATACAAAAACAAATAGAAGGTCAAGTCTCCATCTGATTTAAGTTTTTTTTCTTAAATCTTCTTCTGACTAGGAGTCAGAAGAAGTATGCAGAAGAGAAATAAGTTGGCCTAGCAGCTGAATGTTGTACTCCAAAGATCAATTATAATATCTATTATAGATATTGATGATTAGTTCAATTCCAACAATTCTTCCAACCCTAAACTGATCTTCTTGAGTACAACCAAGAAATTAGGGTTTCGTTCAAAAATACAACAACTAATGCTACGATAATCGAGCGGTAACTTTGTGGGAATTTGGGTTTATACTTTAGAGATTATCCGGCGCAAAACCTCTAAACAAGACGAAACCCTAAGTCTTTCGGGGATCTGTCATTTAAAAAAATTGAAACCCTTGTTATTGGATGATATTGAGTCTTTCCGCCCTATTTATTTTTTGAACGATAATTTTTTTTAAAAGGAAGCATTCAAACCGTGGGAGTAGCACTTCGGCAATACCCAGACTTTGGGCCGGCCTTTGTGTCAGTTCGGGTCCAGGTAACGGGCATGCCAGTCTATGGGCATGCGGGCTCGGCCATAGGTTGGGCTTAGTCGTGCCTAGGCGGATCCAGTCTATGTGGACTGGGCTGGGTCGCCGCGGATTAGTCGGTGCTGCCCAATTGGATGCCTGGATACCGCGGATGCGTATGTGAGTTTATTGCCGTACAATAAAAAAGGCACTATTATTTCTATTTGAATCAATTTTTCCTTGTTTTTTTTTCGATCTTCCTATTATTTATGTTCATATTCTCATGATATATATTATATATGCATGGATCAGATATATCATGGTGAATTTCTTCAGAAAAAAATTATGTCTTCCATAAAATCCCATGTGTCATCATTCTAGTCCTGCTATATGAGAATAAAGAAAGATATTTGAGAGCCAAGATAGATAGATCACTAGACTACCAACTATGAAATCCCTAAATTATGTATTAGGTCATATATATTCTTTATCATATAATGACACTGTTATATGAATAGTGAAACCCTAATCTTGTTTTCTTTTAAACAACCACACTCAAGATGAATAATGGGTATTCCTTTTTGATGATTTTTCTGAAATGGGTACTCATGATTTTAGAAAATAAATTTGGGTTTCAGGTGAGTGTACCATGCAACAGCTTGTTTGATACTGTGACAGTGAGATGTGGAAACTGTACCAATATGTGGCCTGTAAATGTAGGCATGGCTGCTGCTTTTCAACAATCATTTTCTGGTTCAAGTTCTTCCACTTTTCAAGATTCTTCTTCTTCCCATCACCAAGTGAGTATTTGCTTTTTCTTCAAATTAATTAATTTGTAGCTATGATTTGTAAAGATGGCATCTTTTTAAATATCTCATGTTAATTTCATCTCATTTGAATAATTAGCCATTTACACAAATTTAGCTGTGACTTTATTTGTTCTTTTGATTTCAGCCAGGAGCCAACTACACTTCCCCTAATTATAGGGTTGATTTGGGTTTGGCATCAGACTCCAACAACATGATGACGACGACCATGAGGCCGCACGCCCCTTCCGCCAACAATGGAAAAGAGATAAACAATCGTCGTTCGTTTACTTTTTTATTCCAAATTTTCTTATCATATATACATTTTGGATCATGTGGACCAAGTTGTTTTCGTGAGACCATATAAATAACACTAAACCACAAAATCACAGTGAACATAAACTTAATTTCATTGAGTTTTTGCTGCGAATGTTTGGTGTTTTTTGTATCACATCTATGTTTTTACTGCAAAGTTTCACTGTTACTTTGTGATCTCACGAAAAAAACATGTTGGTCTCACATACTATCATATTAGTTCTTTTTATAGTTTTTATAGCTCAATATCTTCCGTTCATGTTTCCAGCTCAAGAGAAGAGGCAACGCGTTCCTTCTTTGTATAATCGGTTCATAAAGTAATGATCAAGATTCATCGACCCCCTCTTCGCTCTTTCTTTAAATAATATTGTAACAATATATGCATATTTCTCAACAAATTGGGTTACTTTCTTTATGAATTTTTTTTGAATAAAGATAGTAAAAACATATTTGAGTATATATAAACAAGATGCCATCTTTACAAAAAAAACTAAAACTATTTTGTGATGAAAATATAACCATGCAAATTTTCTATTAATTGATCTAAAATAATAAAGAAGAAATGTGTTGGTAAATGCAGAGAGGAGATTCAAAGGATCAAAGCCAACAATCCAGATATCAGCCATAAGGAAGCTTTTAGCACTGCTGCAAAAAATGTAAGTTTTGCATCATAACGGCCTTTCTTTTTGATGTTTACTTCGTTTAATTTGGTTTTGATTTACAAAAATATTGATCTTTATTAGTATAAATTAAATTAGCATGAATCAGGATTTAGTTTGGTCATGAAAAACTAAACGAAAGTTGTAAAACGGCCTCTTATGGTTCTATCTAATTTGGAATCATCGCATTTGGATTATCCGTTGATTTTATACGGATTTTACAAGAAAGCAGGGACTGGTCCGTAACTGCAGTGACCAGCCCCAAAAACGCGATGTTTCAACCCATTTCGAGTTAGAACTGGGTCTGACTTTCTAAATACGAATTGAAGTGCATACGAAGGGCTATCTAACTGCAAAATTTCAACTTAAACGGAGTAACGAGCAGAGAGTTATAGACTCTCAAAGTTGCTGAGTTTTACCAAAATTCATAAACCGATTGTTCAACTTTTCTCAACTTATGCTACAATGATCAAAGCTTCGTAAATTTACTACATGCAAGAGTTAAAACCACTAAATAAAGTTCAAAGGTTCTCATCCTAAGCTTAATCACGTCATTTTGGTCTCTTAGACATTAAATCGAACATTTGGTGTGCGATTTATCGAACTGATAAACCTTACCAGTTTGTATCCTAACATGCAACACAACATATTTGCTATACGAATTCATAACTTAAACCTAACCTATTTACAAACTTATCTCGAAACTCTAACATAAACACCAATTATAAAGGAAGAAATTATACCTTGAGGTAGGATTTGAAGAATCGACTACGAATATATGATTCAATCTTCATATCAAATAAAACTGGTTTGTTTATGGTTCTTGATAAAATCTAAATCAAAGTGAACCATTTATGCATTTAATACATTAATAAAAATGGATTTAACTTGATACTAATTATGATTTATGTATATATAGTGGGCACATTTCCCTCATATGCAAATTGGCTTGATGTTCGATCGAGAACAACCACCACCAACCTAATCTTCATCAGGTATGTTGATTTATGCTAAAAAAAATAAATTTGAAAGGCAATTTATGCTTAATTAATTTAATTGTTTGATTTAATTTTCTTGTTTTCAATGCTATAGAATAGTATGCACATATATAGGATTGGATTCATTTGCACTTGTTGGTCTAGTGGTAAGATTGTTCCTTGGCTTCCTTGAGGTTAAGGATTCGATCCTTGCACTACTCAATATTTGATCGATACCTCCACCTTGCAAATTCCTATGGGGCTTGCAGTTTGGGGACTTATTTGGAAGATACGGTCCTGGGTTTAATTCCAACCGGCTGCGGGAGACCGGGACAGAGGGTTGCCAGGGACACGCTCATAGAGTGGCGTCTGTCCAATGGGACCCAGGGTTAGAGTGTCTCCGTCAAAACACACTTTTTTTGGAAGAAAGGGAAATATGATGGATACGTATACAAAATTGGGGTTAGGTTTACATGTGGACTCAATTTTAGTTGTGAATGTGAGTACTACTATAATCGCGCCACATGATAATATTCACTCTGAATATCATGCATTATTCAAAATTAATAAAGCATAGGTGCATTTATTCACTTTGAATAATGCATGATATTCAGAGTGAATATTGCCACATGACGCGATTTTAATGGTTCTCATGTTCACAATGAAAAATGAGTTTTCATTTGAACTCCCTCTACAAAATTATATGTCCAAATACATTATTAGTTAATTTGTATGTTTTGCAAATGAAATTTTAATTTTTTTTTCATACAAATAACGTTTTCTAAACTCTTCAAACGTTACTACATTTATAAGCAATTTTTTTCTTTAAATACTAATAATATGCTTACTAGAATATAAAAATGTATATATTTGGGAAAATAATTGAGCTTTTCTTGTTATACTATACGTTGCAGAATAAGGACTACGCTATCCAACAAATGATAAAGCTTGACTTGAAGATTATATCCAAGGCAACCTCTATATTATATATTGATGACAAGCTATATATCTTATATATATATATATATATATATATATTGTAGAATCGTATTGGTGATCATGTGTGAGATTTTTCTTGTATTTTAATTTCTATCCAAGAATGTGACGAAAAGTACTTGGGCTTTGAATATTTTAATATATAAAACATAATTAAGTGGGGCTAACTCGGTTGGATAGGTAACATCCTTGGGGGGTGTGGGGGGTGAAAGACACGCTATCAGGATTCAATTCTCATGGACGACGCTTTCCTGTGATATCCAGACTCTGGATCTGTTCATTCGGGGCTGGGTTCGAGACCGGTTCGGTTGGTCCATAGGGCCCCTAAAATCTGTAGATGGTCGGATTCAGCCATAGGTTAGGCCAGGTCGCATCGGATTAGTGGATTTCCCGTAAGGAGATCCGATACCGCTGGAACGTGTGCGGGTGTTAACTTGTTTATAAAAAATATAAAACATAATTAAATAAGGATAATAAAAAGATTAGTAACTATCAGAACAATAAACTGTTTCTTGGTGTTGTAACCCTATTTCTCTCTTTTAATTTGTTTTGTATTCTCTTGCTAGCTCCTTGCTAGCGTTTTGTCTAATAAAATTTGGGGCGCTTGTTGGGGGTGATGGCATTGTCGAAGCTCCTTTCTCGTGTCCCTTTTGCTGTTCAAAAAAAAAATGTAAAGTAAAAATATACAAAAATAAACAATAAATAATCACATTTTGGATCACATTGCCATTTTCTTTTGGACCGCAGAAGAAAACAACATTGTCTTTTTGGTGATTGTTTGGTAATGTAATAAGTGATATGGTTCTTAGAGCATCCAAGCTTTTATAGCTTTTTGATTGTTTAAAAAGCTATTTAATAACTAAATAGGATTAATGGAGTACAAAGGTTTTTGTAGAACAGCTTTTGAAAATACAACCAATCAATACAAAGACTTTTTTATTTCATTTTACATTTTACTTTTTCTCAAAGCTATTCTTTGGAACTCTACTTTTTCGGTTCAAATGACATCCATTCGGTTGTTTTTGACTGGGGGTTTGGATGGTAGAGCACTAAATTGATATGACTGGTGTTGTAAGCCTCAAGACTTGTAGTTCGTTTTTCCCGATCTAGTTTCTTGCTAGTGTCGAGTGTGTTATAATGGATGGCCATTGAAAATGGATCATCTCTATATTACTATATGTTTATCATGTACAGACATCTCTTTCTCATTGATGAAGAGAATAAAAATATCAAGGAGCTGAAATCATTTCACCGATCAAAGAGATTCGAAGAAATAAGAATCCTATTGCAAAGCACAAAAGGCATGACAAACGAGCAACTAATGTATCATAAAGTGTTTTGTGACTAAACTAAAACGAGTAACTAATGTATCATAAAATGTTTTGTGACTAAACTAAAACGAGATATGGAATTTAGATTTGAAGTTAGTTTTTAGAGCATATTCAACAGGTTTGCTATAATTTTTCTAAAATAGCAAATGAAATGTCAAAATTTTTAAAACTTTATTTTTCCATTTCCAATATCTTTTCTATTATAGAGATTCTATCATCATTTATATTATTAAAATATACTTAATTACATTTATTATTCCAATGAACTTTTAAAAAAAATTTAAACAATCAAATTATTCTATTGGTGGAAAATAAAAGGTAATATTTCTCTCTCCACTTTTAGAGATTTTAGAGAATTCTCTATATTTAGGTATCGTTTGGTAAAAATAAGGTAACTTATAAGTTAGCTTATAAGTCAGTTACATGTTTGGATGAACCATAAGCTGACTTATAAGTTAGCTTATAAGCTAGCTTTTTGAAAAACTACTTTGAGTAGCGTTTTAGTGACTTATTGTAATTATGACACTTATTATCTTTTTTATTCCAAATATACCCCTCCACTTTCTACTTTACTAATTTTAAAGTATGTCTTTTTTTGTCCTTTTATAGTCATAAGCTACCTTATCAGCTAGTTTTTGCCAAACGTAACTTATTCATCAGCTACCTTATCAGTCATCAGCTACTTTATCAGTCATAAGCTACCTTATCAGCTAGTTTGCCAAACATATCCTTAGAGATTTCTCCAAGTTTTTCTATTTTAGATGATGGGATAGCAATGTTGTTGGAGCATTTTAGCAAACAAAACCTCATTTTTTTTCTATTTTAGCAAACAGTTGGAGATGCTCTTAGATATTATTTATTGTAATGTTTTTAAATATTTGAATTTTGATGTTAAGTAATTAGGGTTTTCAAAAATATCAAATGAGATTTAAAACGACAAATTAAATTAGTGGTCTTTATAAAACATTTTAAATAGATAAGGATAAATTATTAAATGTAATTGATGAAAAAAAAATTAATTTTTTGATTTTTGATTTTTGATTTTTTTGCATTAGAGAAGGTTTTAAGTTTATATATTTAGTTTAAAAGTTAATAAAAAGCTGACATGACAAAAATAAAAAATCTTTAGATGAATTATGCATTAAAGATGTTCTTAATTTTCACGGTTTTCAACCTTTTATAATTATCATTTGAATTTTTCAATATATAGACACATAAACACACTCCAAATCCTGTTACATCTTAAATGTTGATGAAGTTTATGCCTTTAACCTCTTAAATGGTTGGACTTTGACCAAATTACTCTTTGGTGTTGGCCTTGAACTTGATGTGGGGTATCAAACTATCAATTCACTTTCTTCAAAATATATGTAACATCACTGTTAAATATTTGTATAGTTTAGGGACCCCTCTGTAATATTTCTGTCTATATATTGTGCTCAATACACGCAACCCTAATCACGGGTTTTCCACATATTTCACATGGTATCAGAGCCACCAAAGAAAACCCTAATTTTCTTTTTTACCTTTCTCTTTCACAGCCGCCGTCGCCGCCGGCGACCACCGTCAGCCGCCGTCGTTAACCTCCTCCGGCCTTCTTTAACCTCTGCGCTATCGCCGCTGTCGTTAACCTCCTCCGCCGTCGTTAACCGTCAGCCGCCGACGTAACCACGAAACGGCTGAAACCGCCGCGTCCATCACGTCACCGTGCGTGTAACCGCCGTGAATACCACCGTGCGCCTGAAACGGCTGTGAAACCGCCTGTGCACAACCGCCGCCTCCGCCTCTGTGCTATCGCCACCACCGTGCCTGCAACACCGTGCGTCACCACCGTGTGTCTCCGCCACCGCGCTGCCGCCGCGTAACCACCGCGCTGCCGCCGCGCCATCCACGATCTGTGGTACTTGCCGGAACCCTAGCGGCGCCGGAACCCTAGCGCCGGTCCGTCTGACCTCGCCGGCGATCTGCTTCCGACTGTCTGTCTTCCGTCTGACCTCGCCGGTGATCCTCCTCTACATCTCCCGTCTGCGTGACCTTTGCTCCACACACAAAGACAATTCTTTGTCTTTAAGAAAAGGCAAAGGCTGCCAAAGACAACTCTTTGTCTTTAAGAAAAGTCAAAGGCTGCTGTGTCAGTCAAAGAAAAAATCAGAAAAGACAATAAAAAAAAAAAAAAAAAAAAAAAACAAAAAAAAAAAAAAAAAACAAAAACAAAAAAAACAAAAAGGTGTTGCTTTTAGATTGTGTGTTCGGTACCCTCGCATCGCCACTATTTTGCCGCCGGCTACCGTCTCTGCTTCCCATCGCGTGTAGGGTTTGTGGTACATTACTATCCCTCTACCCACGGTTAAGCTTCGCGCACATCTTTTTTTTCCACTTTATTAGCTTTAATTTTTTTTTGTGTTTTCATTTTGTTGCAATGTCAACCTCTTCACAAAACAGTACCCTAACTAGCCCCACTGCGAGCCAACTTGTCTTTGCTCTCACAAATGTCTACTCACAATTTAGTTTTAAACTTTCCACCGACGGTTCCAAATACAAACTTTGGCGTCGAATTTTTCTTGATATGTGCAAAGGTGCCAAAGTCCATGGTCACATCACTGGCAAGTCTAAACCTGCTGGTGATGATGATGAGGACTGGGAGGCAATTGACTCCCGCATCAAATCTTGGTTTTACTCTACCTGTGATGCAAATCTACTGCAAATCATCTCGAGTGATAACTGTACTGCCAAAGACCTTTGGGATAAACTTGACGAGTTCTTTCTAAATAATAAGATGTCTCGAATGCTTCAGCTACAAGAGCAATTTCGTAACACCAAAAAGGGTGCCTTGTCCATTACTGATTTTTGTCACCAATTAAAAAATCTGGCTGATGCCCTTGCTGATTGTGACTCCAAAATTGATGAAGTTGAACTTGTCATGCAAATCCTGCGTCAGTTACCTCCCTCATATCACAGCATTGTAGATGTCATCACCAACACCAAACCCTTTCCCTCTTTTCTCGAAGCGAAAAACATGCTTCTTCTTCATGAGTCTCGTGAAGAGTCTATTGAATCCCATACAGATCCTCCTCTTACCTCTTCCGCTGCCTTGTATTCCTCTGCTCAAAATGGAAAACCGAAAAATAAACCTAATAGAGGGAAAAATAATGGGCGTTTTGCTTCCAAAGGGGGGGGTAATACTAATGTTTCTGCAAGCTCTCACTCTTTTGCAGGTAATCAGGGACACTCTCAGGCGTACTTTGGAGCTTCTCCTCATGCTCCACCAGCTCAGCCAGGCCTCCTTGGTGCACCTCCTGTGCCTTCGTTTGGGACGGGTTCTCCTCAACCGTCCCCTACGATGCTTAGTGCACCTCAGCAGCTCCTTGCTCATCCTTTCCATCAGCCGTCGGTGAACTCACATCAGCACTATCATGGGCTTCCTCAGTCCCCCACTCCGATGCCAGTCTCTCCTCAGTTTATGCAGCATGCACAGCCATCCACGCTTGTGCCACCACCTGCTCAGCCTCCGTTTGGCGGACCTCCGCCTCATCAGCCATCTTTTGGCGGACATGCTTCACAGTACACTGATCTATCTTCTGTTTTTCAGGCTATGTCTGTGCAGCCACCTCAGGACAACAACTTTTACATGGACACCGTGCATCCAGGCACATGACCTTCAATCAAGATACAATGCACTCTCTAACTCCTTGTAATTCTAGTTTCATTCAGGTTGGTAATGGTGCTGTGGTTCCTGCTAGATATATTGGCCAATGTAAATTACCTTTTTCTCCTTGGCCTCTTATGCTGAAAAATGTCTTAGTATCTGATAAACTCATCAAAAACCTTATCTCTGTCCGACGTTTTACAATTGATAATTCTGTATCTGTTGAATTTGATCCTTTTGGTTTTACTGTGAAGGATCTTAAAACAGGTTCGTTTCTTCAGCGTTGCGACAGTGATCACCATGATCTTTATCCTGTTCTTCCTCCTTCTCCTCAGTCTGCGGTTGCTTCGGCCAACGTTGCTGTCTCTTTTGACGTCTGGCATCGACGGCTAGGTCATCCGGGTGCTGCTGTTTTTCAGTTTCTTTTGTCTCGCAAGTTTATTACTTGCTCTAGTCAAAACTCTTCTTTATGTCATGCTTGTCAGTTAGGAAAACATTGTCGTTTACCTTTTTCTTTATCAGCTACTAAAACTTCTCGTGTGTTTGAACTTATTCACTCTGATCTATGGACTTCTCCTGTTACCAGCTTGAGTGGATTCAAATATTATGTTCTGTTTTTGGATGATTATTCTCATTTCTTATGGGTCTTTCCTTTACGTGCAAAATCAGAGGTATTTTCTGTTTTTAAAACCTTTCGCGCCTATGTTCTAAATCAATTTAAAACGGACATTCAACTTTTCCAATGTGACAACGGTCGTGAGTTTAACAATCAACCTTTTTTGGATTTTTCAAAACTCATGGCATCAAAATACGTTTTTCTTGTCCCTATACGTCTCAACAAAATGGAAAAGCTGAGCGCACCATCCGCACTATTAATAACACCTTACGCACGTCTCTCATCCAAGCCTCTCTCCCGCCCAAATTCTGGGTTGAGGCCCTCCTTTCTGCTGTTCACACCTTTAACCTGCTTCCGTCCACCACCATTCAGTACAAGACCCCTTTTGAGGTATTGTTTGGTTTCTTTCCTACCTATTCTCATTTGCGAGTATTTGGGTGTTTGTGTTATCCCAACACTTCGCCTACTAGTGCTCACAAGCTTGCCCCTCGATCCTCTGCCTGTGTCTACCTCGGTCCCAGCACGGATCATCGAGGGTATCGTTGCTTAGACCTCATCACGCAAAAGGTCATCATCTCTCGTCATGTCAACTTTGATGAAACCCACTTTCCGTTTCCTGACTTCCAACCTCATCCATCCTCTGAGGACTACGACGCATTTGATGTTGATGATTCTCTCCCTTCCCTCTCTCCTATGGTCGATACTTCCTCCCCTCCGTCGGCCGCTGGTCCTTCTGCTTCCTCTCCTCAGCCTTCACCCGCTGAGTCCTCTGGCACCATCTCTTCTTCTCCCGCCTCTTCTGCTGAGCCTTCTCAGCCTCCTGCTCCGGCTGCTACCTCTGGTCATCCGATGACCACTCGTTCGCGCACAGGCTCTCTTAAGCCAAAACAGATCTTCAATCTTTCGGTCACTAGTGACATCTCTCCCATTCCTCGGTCTACTGCTCAGGCCATGTGTGACCCTCATTGGCGGGCCGCCATGGATGCTGAAATGGCAGCCATTCTTTCTAACTACACGTGGGATCTTGTTCCCAAACCCTCTGATGCTAACATTGTTGGCAATCGATGGCTGTTTCGCCATAAGTTTGACAGCAATGGACGTCTTGAGCGTTACAAAGCCCGCCTCGTTGCTCAGGGCTTCTCTCAGCAACCCGGCCTGGACTTTGATGACACTTTCAGTCCCGTTGTCAAACCTGCCACTATTCGCACGGTTCTTAGCATCTCCATCTCTCGCAACTGGCCCATTCATCAGCTTGATGTTAAGAATGCCTTTCTTCATGGTGATCTCACTGAGACTGTTTACATGCGTCAGCCCCCTGGCTATGTAAACAATTCTTTTCCCGATCATGTATGTCGCCTACGCAAGGCTCTTTATGGCCTTAAGCAGGCGCCCCGTGCTTGGTATCATCGTTTTGCTGTCTATCTCTCATCTCTAGGTTTTCTTAGCAGTAAGACTGACACCTCTCTTTTCACGTATCATCGCGGCTCTGATACTATCTACCTCCTTCTTTATGTCGATGACATTATTCTTACTGCCTCCTCTCCTACTCTTATTTCCATGGTTATCTCTAAGCTATCCTCTGAGTTTCCCATGTCTGATTTGGGTCCGTTATCCTTCTTCTTAGGAATAGCTGCGTCTCGTAGCAGGTCCGGACTCTTTCTTTCTCAATCTGCCTTTGCTCAGGAGATTCTAGCACGAGCTGATATGGTCTCGTGCAATCCCTGCAGCACACCAGCTGACACTCGAACAAAGCTTGCTGTTGATGGTGAGCCTGTTCCGGATCCCACCTTATATCGAAGCCTTGCTGGTGCCCTACAGTATCTGACCTTTACTCGTCCTGATATTGCCTATGCCGTCCAACAGGTCTGTCTCTTTATGCATGACCCGCGTCTCCCGCATCTCAATGCGCTTAAACGCATCCTACGGTATTTAAAGGGTACTTTATCTCATGGTCTTCATATTACGGCGTCAGCTGTTGATCGCTTGGTTGCCTATTCGGATGCCGACTGGGCCGGTGTCCTACTACACGTCGGTCCACTTCAGGGTTTTGTGTCTATCTGGGTGATAATCTCGTTTCTTGGTCCTCCAAACGACAACATGTCGTTTCTCGTTCTAGCGCCGAGGCCGAGTACCGGGGGATAGCCAATGTAGTTGCTGAAACTGCTTGGTTACGAAACCTCCTACTCGAGTTGTATTGTCCCCTTTCTCGTGCCACCGTTGTTTTCTGTGACAACGTCAGTGCCATGTATCTAGCATCTAACCCTGTTCAGCACCAGAGAACCAAGCATGTGGAAATAGATTTACATTTTGTTAGGGAGCGTGTTGCGATTGGTCATGTGCGTGTTTTGCATGTTCCATCCGCGTATCAGTATGCAGATATTTTTACGAAGGGTCTACCTACTAGTTTATTTCTTGATTTTAGAGATAGTTTGAACATTCGTTTACCTCCCGATCAAACTACGGGGTGTGTTAAATATTTGTATAGTTTAGGGACCCCTCTGTAATATTTCTGTCTATATATTGTGCTCAATACACGCAACCCTAATCACGGGTTTTCCACATATTTCACAATCACATCTATAAAGTGAGAAAGTTGCATATCATTTTATAAGAAAATATGGCATCATTTTTTGAAATATCTTTACCACATATAGTGGTTTGTGGGTATATCAAAGAGAAAAATTGCATGTCTAAGAGGGTGTTTTGGGTGTTTTTTGAACTTTAAAAATGTTTTTAAATAAAAGTGTTTATTGACTTATAGTAGTGATAAAAAGAGTTTAAACAAAACGGATTAGTTTTTGTCGTAGTAAAAATCAATATGTGAATAAGCTAATAAGTATTTGGGTTAAAAGGTAGGGTTATGTGAGGCTATCAGTAGCGCCCTCTATTATACCCTGTGAACTCAAACGCTACATCAGTTTTTCTCTCTCATACGCTACATATATATATATATATATATATGTAAGAGAGAGAAAGAGGCAGAGAAAGAAGGTTGTCGAGGGGGTTTGGAAACCCGGGAGGGGAACCCGCCAAGCACACCCGCTACCTCCGTAGCGTTGTGTTGCGGAATCCGACCCCCTGACCTGAGGACGGTATGGGTAGCCTAAGGGAGAAAATCCAAAAGCCAAAATCATAAGGTCACCCCTCCTTACTTTTGAAAAACAGTTTTTCCAATCGTATCACAAAGCTATTTTGAAAAGTGTTTTTTAAGTTCTCAAACACTAATTTTAAATTATTGGCTTTTTAAAAAGGCAATAAGTCAATAAACACTTTTGAAACACACTCTCGAACACCGTCTAAAAGAATGGTGCCTGGTGCATATCTAGAGTTGAACAGCCGCGTACTTTTCTCTTATTTTAGGGTAAAATACTAAAATAGTATGGATGAAAATTCTACATTAAAAATGAATTAAATATATCTGAATTATCTTGAAATAATCTTGACTATTTAATAAATGCACTTAGGTTATAAATTTTGATGTACACACCACATGTGTAAACAAACCCGCCGTGCAAGTTCTATATGCTTATTCCATGACGATTGTTAATTAAGAGGGTGAATTCTATTTGGACCCGCCATGCAAGTTCTATATGCTTACTTCCCCTTGTATGAAAGTGGGAGTAAGTAATGTGAGTGTACAAGTGGGTTCTAGTGGTGGGATCCACTATATTTATGTGAGTATGGGGTCCAAATAGCAACCTTTTTTTTTTGTTTTATGCCCATATTTACGTATGTTTATACAAGAAGTACAAATATTTCATTCAATTGGATTTTATTTATGAAAATGATAATTATCGTTTGGCCATTTAACTTTTATATTTTTTATTTACTAGATTAAAAAAATATAGTTTAAAAGATATTTGATGTATACGTAATAAAAATATAAACTCAATGTATTATAATAAACACCAATAAAAAATATGGCCAAACGGCGGGTTTGTTTACACCATATTTTATAAGAAAATATGGAATCATTTTTTGAAATATCTTTACCACATATAGTGGTTTGTCGGTAAAAAAAAAATTGCATGTCTAAGAGGGTGAATTCTATATGCTTACTCCATGCCCAAGAGGATGAATTCTATTTGGACCCCCTATTATAGAAGTAGGAGTGATGTGAGTGTACAAATAGGTCCTAGTAGTGAGATCCAGTATATTTATGTGAGTAAGCGGGTCTAAATAACAACCCTCTTTTTTTGTTCTTTTTTTTTCATATCTACGTATGTTTATACAAGAAGTACAAATATTTCATTTAATTGGATTTTATTTATGAAAACGATAATTATCGTTTGGCCATTTAATTTTTATATTTTTTATTTACTAGATTAAAAAATAAAAAATATAGTTTAAAAGATATTTGATGTATACGTAATAAAAATATAAACTCAGGGGGCGTTTGGTTGGGGGTATTGAGGGGTCAGGAATAGAATGATAATGAAAACTGTTGTTTGGTTTGATATTATATAATGAAATCATTCATGCAGATCCATTAATTTTTATTCCTAACCAATTTGGGGGGAATGAAATTTTTATTTCTATTTGGTTCTTTTTTCCATGCATTGTTCCATCTATGGATGTTAAATAAAACATTTTTTATATTTTCAAGTTAGAAAAACATATTTTTTTTAATATGAAGCAATTTTTCATTGATTATATTGGATTAACCAAACAACATCAATGCAATGTTCATTCATATTCCCATTCTTCTGCATTCCCATTTTCATTTTCATTTCCATTCCCTGAAATGAACCAAACGCCCCCTCAATGTATTATAATAACCACCAATAAAAAATAATTAATAGTACAACAAGAATAAAATTACATGATGAATATTTACTTTTATATCTTTTTAACTCACATCAGTTCAAACCCTTATACTCTGGAATCCACCTACTTACTTGTATACACCTATACAAGCTCCTGTAAAGAAGTATGGATAGAAAACTCGTTTACTTTTTCTCGTTTTCTTTTATAGTTGTTTTGTTATGAAAGACATTGGAAAAGGTAAACCTAAACACAATCAAAGGTAGTCAAAATATTCCACCAAAAAATATGGTTTTCACGAAAAGATTTGCATTTCACTTGCTCTTCAAAATTGTTTACCTTCCAAAACTTTTTCAAGCTATAATGAGAGCTCGATCATCATCGTAACAAAATCAACTGAAGTACATAGTGACCACATCCAAAGGTCTTGTCCAAGCTTTTTTTCTATATTTGTCAAAATAAACTATCCAGTAAAGGTTGTTGTTTATTGAACTATCACTATTACAAGTACTTAAGCTTTTACATTTTCCAAGTTTTTTGTAAGGTTATGGTACTTTATATTATTTCAAGAATTTAATTCAGTGTACTCATGCGATGGATATTGGTCTTATGCAACCATATATAAGTACAAGGCCGGTCCAACTCTTGTAAATGATTTTTCTTGATTTGTGTAAAAATAAAAGTAGAACGACTTTTTAAAACCATAATAATTTGGTTACTCCGAATAGATAGTTTGGATATTTTTTTAATAATATAAGTACAATGTCGGCCCAACCCTTGTATACATTTAATGATTTTTCTTGATTGGCAAAAAAATATAGCAAAATGACTTCTTAACTATAAATTTTAAATTAATCTTTCTTAGTATATTTGTTTCATTAACCTTACGTAGATCCCTTTCAACTTAGTCTGTTGTAGCACTCGCTATCCATAACGTATATTCAGTCTTAAGTCATTCATCTAAAATACATATGGAAGTTTAGGTATACTTAATCGATTTTAATAAATTTTGTTGTTGTTTCAAAAAAGACTAATTTATGTGATGAAAATTTATAATAAGATATTAATTTAGGTCCCCATCAAATGAAAGCTTGTGTTCCATCCCTGGTAGTCATTTGCACACAAAAAGTACTTTTTTGTGTTGTTATTATGCCTTACTACTCTAAAATGAGTTGTTTATCTTATATAAAACTTGTAATCCGGCCAAGCTTCCCTATGTAAATCCTCATGAATACTTCAAGTATCATTACTACTTTTGACTTTTCTTTTATTAATTAATTAACGTACATATATCATATGCAACTTCAACTCTTCCTTGTTTATACTCATATGTTTGATTTCATAAGTCGTAATTAACCACTGACATTTTTAGACTCTAAATACTTATATATACATGCATGCGTATGCATTAACATACTATTATTCAGGCCCGTTCTTTAGCAAGTTCTATAGGTTCTACGGCACAGGGCCTCCGATTGTCGGGGGCCTCGGGATTCTTTATAAGTTTTTACTTGTAGTAACTAAGGTGGCGTTTGTTTTTGAAGAGGTAAAAGTGCTGTGTGCTGCGGACCACATCTGCAGACCTCTGTGGCAGAAGAGGTGGTCCCAACCTCTGTAGACTGCTGTGGGAAAGACTGTTTGTTTTTTACATCTGCAGACACAAAAAATGTAATTTATATAATTTATTTTTTAATCAGGTTAACAATTTTTTTAATAAAGTCAACAAAGAATGTATAAAAAAATGTATAAAAAAATAGATAAATATGTATAAAAAAAATAGATGTGGGGAAAGATAAAAATGTAAAAAAAAAATAGATGTTAAAAAAATAGATAAAAATGTATAAAAAAAATGTATATGTTAAAAAAAATGTATATAAAAAAATGTATATAAAAAAAATAGATGGGAAGCAAAGGAATTGGAAGTGCTGTGGGGAAAAGCACTTGGGCCAGTGCTGCGCCAAGAAGCACACGGACAGCACTTGGAAGTGCTGCGGGGAAAAAAAAAAAAACAAGCTGCGCCAAGAAAGTGCTGCGCGTGTGCTGCGGGGGAAAGCAAAAAGAGGCTCTGAAGCGCTTTTGAAGAAAAACAAACACCACCTAAGTATATCAATTAATGAATACAAACACTATTCAAAAACCTTTCGCAGTGGCTGGCTAAGCGCCTTTCTTGTGCCACTTGTGTCCCTTGGTGGCCCAAGTTCGAATCCCAAAAGCTACGTTTTTTATAGTTATTGATGTCCAATTTTTATTAATCATGTCTTCGAATCCCACAAGCCCTTTTTTATGATTAATGATTTCCAATTTTTATTAATTAAGTATGTCTTTTTAATTACTTATACTTTTTAGTTACTTATCTTAATTTTTATTGAATTTACAAAATAGATGATATAAATTATAAATGGATGATATAAATGTGTTTAATAATATTAGTTGTTTAGTATTTTTATGTTTAATAGAATTTAGATTTTTTTTTAATTCAAACAATCTTTATTTCTAACATAGTGTTTTTCAGTAACAATAGATTAATAATAAAAAGTTAACAATAAAACTAAAAATTTACTATAAGTTTTAAATCCATACTAATATAATAATATTAAAATTTAATTTCAGAAAGAAAGAAAAATTGAATAATTTTTTCCAATCAAAGATGAGTTAGTCATTGATTTGTTGTCAAACAAGGTGTTAAATATAATCAAAAAAATTAATTAAAAAGTTAAGGACGCATTTAATTTTTTTGCACAGGGCCTCCAAAATGTTAGGAACGGCCCTGCTATTATTCAACTATGTTTCGGTTTTGGATCAAAACTTGAAAAACAAACTTTTTATTGATTTTTCCCGACCATAATCTTATTATGACCCAACATAAGGTTACATATTACCATTTCAAACGTAAGTGACACTCTTAACCGTATGCATTGTGTAAATTTCAATCATCAACCACTCATTCTTTTCTATATGATTTTGAATCCAAAAAGTTGGTAAAAGCTTGTTTTTTTCAATCCCATGACTTTGTCGTAAGTGTAACTATATTTTTAACATCATTTAACATGATTATTTAAGAATTACCATCATGATGTCATAATCTCAACATATACAATCCTTGTTATACCTGATATTTAATTTTTCATTTTCATATTCATATTCATTTATATCTTCATAACTTCTGTTTCTCATTTTAAGCCATCATGTACATATTTGTAGACTAATATGTTTCAAAGAAATTCAAAAGGTTACATCTCACTTGGACATTGAATCTTTGCTTTGACTTGCATCCTATCTCACTTTTTATTTCTTGTTCCAAGGCCATAACGAAGGGGAGGAAGAATATCGTT
The DNA here is from genome assembly GCA_030169165.1 of Centaurea solstitialis. Classification (NCBI taxonomy): domain Eukaryota; kingdom Viridiplantae; phylum Streptophyta; class Magnoliopsida; order Asterales; family Asteraceae; genus Centaurea; species Centaurea solstitialis. Next base: position 17,914,155 of record CM058043.1, read on the forward strand.
TATATCCTTGCAAACTTCATTAATTATATATATAGGGGTCGTATCCGTTACAAACCGTATAGTTTGTACAAACTATACAAACCAATCTCCACCGTACATGTACATGATCAATGGTGTGGATTAATTTAGTTTCCTAGATTTTCTCTTAACTACATTTGAAAATCACCTAAAAGTTAGGAGATAAACAAAATCAATGGTTAAGAAAACAAAATCAATGGTTAATATTAGGTTTGTATAGTTTGTACAATCTACATGGTTTGCAACGGATACTTCCCCTATATATATATATAGGAACAATCAAATACACATCAAGTAATTCGTAAACACTTACACACCAATTTGCATATGAGATTTACTTCCTAAAATTATGAATTTTATTAACTAAAGGCAATTAATAATTCAAATTTCAAATTGTTAGTTGCCATAGCTATATTATCAAAACACCCCCAATATTTATGCATCGTCAGATCAAAAATTCAATGGTAAGTCAATGGTTTAGATTGGTGTGTAAGTGTTTACGAATTACTTGGTGTGTATTTGGATTTTCCTCTATATATATATATATACACACAGAGAGGTGTTTTCATTTACAAACCACCATTAGAATACAAACCGTGCAACCCGCTTAATCACCATAGATTAAAAAAATCAATGGTCAAGATTAATATAAACTATATTTGGTATTAAAAAATTCACATACCAAAAATAGGATAGGGTTCATCTTCACCATTGATTTTTTTAATCCATGGTGATTAAGTGGGTTGCACGGTTTGTATTCTAAGAGTGGTTTGTAATTGAACACTCCTCTATACATACATATATATACACACACACACACACACATATATATATATATATAGAGAGAGAGAGAAAAAAAAAAAGTTCAAATGTGAACTCAATCTGATTGTGAACATGAGAGCTATTAAAATAGCACACGTGGCATATTAAGTTTGAATATTATGTGCTATGCAAACTAAATAACACTGCATGTAGTGTTTCAGTGTTATTCAGTTTGAATAACACATGAATATTCAAATTGAATATGCCACATGGCGCGCTCTCGGCTGTCTTCATGTTCATAATAAAAAATGAGTTCACATTTGAACCTGACCTTATATATATATATATACTAGATTTGATCTCGTGTAATCCACGAGATAATTTAAAAAAAATTCATACCAGAAAAACTAATATTACAAATATGATTTGCTTAATTTACATTTATTATAATTTAATTTATTATATCCAGTAATTAGCTTATTTTGAAAGTATTGACAATAGACTTATATTATATATTCTATTATTTGCATTTCAATTAATACATGTGTCAGCCAGTTACTCTTTTATTATATATAGATATATTATATTCAAACACTTAATTTAAACCCCAATGGGGCAGCCTACCGGTTAAGGCTTGGTGTTGGGGAAAAACCCACCCAAGTTCGAATCCGGGGGTGAGCAACCAGGAGCCACTGAGTATTAATCCCAGGGGAGTATGCTTTAGCTCTCGATAAAATTTACCAAGGATGTAGTCTGGGCAAACCCAGGTGAACCTTACCTAAAAAAAACACTTAATTTAATAATAATTAATCTATTTCAAAACTAAAAAATATTATCTTAAATTGATTTGTTACTAAAATACCCATTTAATTTCCCTTTCATAATACAATATCCAGCTTAATATTAACTAAATTAATAAAATATTCAATATATACAATAAAATATTATTTTCGTTCTTACAAATTTAACTTCAATACTATTTATTGGTGAAAAAGAAATCTATATATATATATATATATATGTTAAAAGAAAGTTTTTGCTGATGTCATCATTATGAAATTAAACCATTTTATTGGCGAATTAAAGAAGAATAATCAAATGATGATGTCATCAACTTTTCTTATTTTTATAAATATCATAATTATCTTTATAATTTACATTTTGTATCCTTAGAATTATTTGATTAAATTACTTTTTATCCCTTAGTTTCTCATTTTTCATTTTACATCTTTATCATATTAAGATAATAATATATATTAATTAAAATGTATTAAAACTTTTGTTTTTCCTTTTAATAAATTATACCATTATAATCGTCTCGACAATACCTTCAAAATAAGTTTAATATTGAATATATTTTTTTAATTTAACTATATTATTAAAATTAGATATAAATTAATTTGTTTAGATTTTATTACAATTCTATTATTGAAATTCTTGAAGTTTAAATATTTCATCTTTTTAACCTAACTATTTTTATAGATTATTTATAAATAATTAAATTTTATTATATTTAAAATCCTACAAATAAAAAAAACTACATATTTTATTTCCGAATCCCCGAGTTTTAAAAATAGATATAATTAATTTTGTTTTGATTTTATTACAATTCTATTCTTGATATTCTTGAAATTTAAAGATTTCATATTTTTAACCTAACTATTTTTATAGATTATTTATAAGTAATGAAATTTTATTTTATTAAAAACTCAATTGATGATATTATTGAAATTTAAAGATTCCATCTTTTAATCTAACTATTTTTATAGATTATTTTTAAATAATTATATTCTAATTTATTTAAATCCTACAAATCAAAAAACTACATATTTTATTTTTGAATCCTTCCAGTTTTAAAATCATTCATGAAATCTTAATCTTTTGACAAAATAAAAAAATTTCAATTTCTGAAATTTTAGCAGTTTTTATATAACTAAAATGTCTATTGTAATAAGCAATTGTTATGATAATTGTCGTGGAACATATAATTTACATAACTAATTAATTGGTAGTGTCAGTTGTCATGCAAAGGTCTAATTTTTATTAAAATTAAAATAACATGTTTAAAGTGCCCGTATATTATATGGGTCATCAACTAGTAAAATAATAATTTTCTCTTCTATTTAAATTTATTGTATTATATTAATTGTTATTTGAGATTAGTTATTGTTGGACCATATGACTAGCTCGTTATGGTTGGCCCATTAAAAAAGTGGGCTTGACAATGACCATTTTCGAGAGAGTGGACTGGACGAATGCAGATTGGACCTTAAAAATTGTGTGGGCTCTCAAGACATGAAAAATACAAACCAAGCACCTTATATATATTATCATAATTAATTGAACTTTATTATATAATTATCATAATTAATTGAACTTTATTATATAATTAATACTTTATTAATTTTTTTGAAAATATAAATCTCAGGGTACCAACCTCCTCCCAATTATAGACTACATGAAAAGTGTCCTATACTATGTTTTCAATTTTGATCTAGAAATATTAGATTGTTAAATATTTTCTTTTTAAAAAATCTCAATTTTGAAGGTTAAATAGAAGATAACAATACTCAATAATCTGTAACATTATATTAGGTCCGTTGGACAAAAATATTAATATGCCCAACTCAAGCATAATCCAAACCTAAAAATATCACCTATAGAAATACCTCTATGATATTTAATGGAATCTTAGCATATGCTCCTTTTTGTTTCCTATTTTTAACTGCACTATGTTTGTGTTTAAAAAAACCGTGGCTCTATGCAAATTTTCTCTGAAGTAATAGATTTATGTTTTCCTGGCTATGTTTTGACAAGCTATGTAATAAATTAGTTGTTGACCGAAAAGTTATCTGTTAGGTAAAAAATCAATCGATAAGTTGATTATATTTGATAAAAGCTATCTTAAGATAAATTTAAAACTATAAAAAATACATGTTAAAACATTACTTAAATATGAGTTAGATGATGTGATTGAAATAAATCATTAATACATCTTATTTTAATAAAATAAGTAGTAAAAATATAGGGTACTTCAATTATATATATATTTAATGAACATTTCTTCTTTTTCCTGTCATATATATGGGTTTGTATTTATTTAGAAACCTATTTTATAATAATTTGTAAGTGAAAAACTAAGCAAAATAAAATATACACGATGATTGTTTTTGGAGGTTTTTTACAAATTCAAACAAGAACCCACTTGTTTTCTCAATTTACTTTTTTTAGTTACTTTATTGTATTTGTTTGATAAGTTTATAAATATAAAAATAATTTTAATAATTTTGTTTATTTATTGTATCTCGTAAATTTTACAAAGAAATCTATTTTATTCTTACAAATTTAATAACTTAGATTATAACAACTCATACTATGCTTTTGGATAAGCTAAAAAAAATAGATTTATTTATCATTGTAAAACATGGTTTGTATATACTTCTCATTTTAGGCAAAGCATTTTGTTACACCAATAGACTTACATTTTCTATAATTTTTAACAATAAATCCTTGTCAATTTGGTAATTAAGACACAACCAAACTAAACTTGGTACAAAATGCTAGCATACACTCGAATCCGGATAGATGAGATATTCCGCCACATTCCCCCTAGGCCTTTTACCAAGTAAAGACATCCACGACATTAATTTTTTTTAAATCAACTAATCTATAGAACGTTTTCATGTGAAATGTATTGCTAAAATGTAAGCCTTTCATTTAACCATATAACCCGTAAAATAATTTAACAACCATTTCTATTGCACCCCTTAAGGCCAAAAGCAATACATCTTAGTTGCAGAACAACTTCATCATATAGAATCAACAAACAACTATAAGGCCTCGATTTGTGGGGCGTATAGAAAAATCCACGATGCTGGTACACCATCAAAAGTCGTCAAGGGATATACACTTTTCCTTCAAGCCAAATGAACTGTTATCTCCCGCCTGAAGTGTGGGATTTTTAGGGACTGTGAACAGTAAAATGTAGATAGATCTTACCTTATTTTAAAGAGTAAAATTTTGCTTTTAGATAGTTTCTTTTTAAGTCATATCAAGAGTAAATTCGAACCAATCCCAAAAACTCAAATTACTTTCTTGACCTTCAAATCATCATGCATCAAGAATAGTTTCTTTTTAAGTCATATCAAGAGTAAATGGGAACCAATCACAAAAACTCAAATTACTCTCTTCTTGACCTTCAAATCACCATGCATCAGGAATCATTACTTACAATGAAAATGACTTGCATCCACACAAGGAGTCAAACCTATAAAAAGAGGGGGACAAATATGAGAAAATGAAGGCTAAATAATATGAAGGAATCAAGTTATGTATTAAAGCCAATTGATGTCACTTCAATATGATGATGGTGAGCAAGTGAGCCATTCCTTTGCCTCCATCCATATCTTTCTTCATTACAACAACCATCAAATATGGCATCTACTTTGATCTATCAACTAAACATTATCAAATATTCATATGTATATATCGGCTAATGATCATGTGAAATTAAGTTTAGCGTGAGAATTGGATCTAAATCGTTAATTACTTTTAATCAGATGCCCTCTCGTGAGAAGTATATGTAATGTGCATCCACTTCTCATCCAACGATTGACTTCTTACGCATCTCACGTTACTTCTTCAAAATGTATCCAACTATCCCCAATATACTATTGTATGTATCCACCTAAAAAAATTCCTTTTGTACGTATCAAACTTTATTTTTTAGTCTATTGTGTGTATTTTTGAGTCTATTATGTGTATCCAACTATCCCCCAATATACTATTGTGTGTATCAAAAATACACATAATAGACTCAAAAATAAAGTTTGATATATACAAAAGGAATTTTTATAGGTTGATACACACAATAGTATATTGGGGATAGTTGGATACATTTTGAAGAAGTAATCCCATGTATATATAGGGTTAGGTTCAAATGTGAACCCAATTTTGGTTATGAACATGAGGACAAATCTCAGCCACACATACGGTGGACGCAATCAAGGAGGATTGACGTGATTCATGGGAGGGTGGAGATTATTAAAGGAGGGGACCCGGTCAAAGCCGCCTTTATTGACCAGATGAATGGCTGAGATTTGTCCTCATGTTCACAACCATGTGAACCACTTTTTGGTTGTGAACGTGAGGATAGCCCAAAGCGCGCCACGTGGCAATCTGAAATTTCGTCGACTAAGCTCATGCATACTGCATAACGCTATCATTCAGACTGAATAAAACTTTATGCAGTATGCATAAGGCTTAGTCGCACTTGGACGCGGGCGACTTAGTCGCGGGTTAGCTTTATTCAAGCCTTATTCAGTTTGCATAATAGCGTTATTCAGTATGAATAACGCTAACCCGTGGGTTTATGCAGACTGAATAAAGCTTAACCCGTGGAAGTCAGATTGTCATGTGTCGCGCTTTGGGCTGTCCTCACGTTCACAATCAAAAAGTGGTTCACATTTGAACCCACCCCTATATATATAGAGAGAGACAGAGAGATGTGTGTGTGTGTGTGTGTGTGGGGGGGGGGGGGGGGGGGGGGGGGGTTAAGGGGAAACACAAAAGAAATGGAAAACTAAGAAGCACCCTAGTAGCCCTCATTTGAATGGCATATAGGTAAATTAAGTTGTTTTTTTGGTTTTTATGCACTTGTGCATGCTACAAATTACTTGTATGCTTAGTTATCCATTTTTTTTAGGTGTTCCCTTAGTTATCCATATTTTTAGGTTTTCCCATGAATCTGACCCTAAATATACTCTATATATACAATACATACATATATATGGGGATGGGGGATGGGTTCCGATGAAAGGGGTAAGGCATATCCACCCTTGGGATCAATTCTAGTGAGATGCACTCAATTAATAACTGCGAGAAGCGCAATTCATAGGGTGGGGTGATATTAAAAGTGTTCAAGGGTCCAAATTCTTTCTTACGTTTCGCATCTTTAACTCTTTTTATCATACAATCTTACGTCTATATATATGTACATATATACACGAACCTCCTCTCTTTCTGTAGTGTAACCAGACTACACGTATCGTGGGCTCGTAGGTTGTATGTGATCTATCTGCATAAACACAGAGGATTCTTGCATTATGATTGGAGGGATCAAAAGACAATGAAGCATGTGTAGTAGCAGTAGAATATATTAACATAATAGAGAGCATAAAACCATTTCTTTCCCATCCATTTTAGTCCCCACACACCACATCAATTCTTCTTTCTTGCATAAAAAAAGAGCCCACAACTCCACAAGAACCCATCATCTTTCAATTAACTAATGGTTATTTACTTTCGGCTTAATGAGCTTCATGGCCTATGGAGCTTATTTGTCCAGCCATACTGGAGCTTAATGAGCTTCATGGCCTATGTAGCTTATTTGTCCAGCCATACCGGAGCTTAATGAGCTTCATGGCCTATGCAGCTTATTTGTCCAGCCATACCGGAGTGTTTCTCTAAAGCTTAATCATTAAGCCATTAACCCAAATTGGCTATATGGAATAAGCCAAGGCCCCTCACGTGTCGCCATTAAGCTACATCAAACAAATTAGTACCAAAAATAATTCCAATCTCTCTCTTTGCCTAGTCCCTCAAACAAAAAATTTATGGCTTAATGGAAAAACAAAATAAACAGCCCGTTAAGCGGTGAGTGATTAGTGCTTACCAAAACAAACTCTTACCCAGTTAATGCTTATCCAATTTGTATCGGAATAGAGTAGATTAGACCAATTTCACTGATCTAAAACAAAAGAATTAGAAAGAATCTTTTACTTTTCACCCCCTTGTCAAAATGTCAAGATTTCTTTATTTACCTTTCTTCTCATGGCTTTGTCTTTATCCACCTTTAATCATTGAAATATCACCCCAAAGGGTCTTTAACTCCTGCCCATTTAAAGTTTAAACCTTTAACATAAACACAAAAACCAAACAAAAAAAGATTGTGCACAACTTCAACATATAAACATATGGAGAGATTAAAGAGTGACCAAGATCAAACCGAACCAAAAGATACATACAAAATCGCGTATGGGATCCATTTCTTACTTGGGGCGGGGAATTTGCTTCCGTGGAACGCGTTGATCACCGCCATCGACTATTTCGGCCATCTTTATCCCGATAAACACATAGAGAAGGTGTTTTCGGTGGCGTATATGAGTTCTTCACTTCTAGTTCTCGTTTTGATGATAAAGTGGAGCGATTTGAGCACAAAAGTTGGGTTTAGAACGAGGGTGAATTTCGGGTTCGCTATGTTTGTTATATCTCTCATGGTAACTCCGACAATTGACTGGGCTCAGAATGGCGGGGTGTCAAAGGAGGAATCATGCGTAACGTTTTATGTGGTGGTTGCGTCTGTTGTGGTTTGTGGTTTAGCAGATGGCTTAATAGGAGGGAGCTTAATCGGGTCTGCGGGTAAGTTGCCAAAAGAGTACATGCAAGCGGTTTTTGCTGGAACTGCTTCATCGGGTAAACTTTTTTTCTCTAAGAATTTTGATTTGAATGGCACGTGAATATGTTGTCGAGTTGCATTGTACAACTTGAAAGTTTAGCATACAAACTACAAGAAGTTCAGTTTATAGGACACCATAAATGTCAGATTAATAGGACTTAAATTTATAGGACCATACGCTCATGTGTCGTATCTAAAAGTGTTATAGAATGCTTTTGAGTGTTTTAACAAGCTTTTTTGAACACTTTATAGTTTAAACTAAGTGTCTTATTAGCCCTTTAGATGATACTAGTTGAAAATGTGTCTTAAAAAACAAGTGTCCTAAAAAGTTTGTTAAAACGCCCAAAAGTGTCGTGTAAACTTATTCAACACTCTTCAATGGGAAATACAAGGGTTTGTTTCTATAAACTTAAGTCCTATAACGTAATCTATTAAGACTTATTAACACGTTTGGTGTCCTATAAAACCGATTTTGTTATACTGCTAGTGTTTAGAGGTCACGGTTTTGTAATCTCTAGAAGCGTGCTAATGATGAAGGCACTCGTAATCTCTAGAAGCGTGAGAATAATTGGTTTACAAGAAAGCCAAAATCTCTATATTATAGGTTGTGCATCATATGTAAAGATTTTACAATAAGTCGAAAGGACGTTTTTTCGGTATCCAAACAAGGTTTCTTAAACCCTTTTGAAATAAGGCATTAAGACATTTTCTGTCCTAACAAATTAAAGATGCACCCACTCAGCAAAATATCATAGGTCCACCGCTCTACATAAGACGCACAAATGTTTGGTCCTATAATGTGTCTATTAAGACATTTTCGGGAATCCTATAAAACTGATCTTATTGTAGTATCCATCTTGCGCATGCACATCCTTTTCTTTATTCATAAGTTTCACTAACTTTCAGGGATACTCGTTTCCCTCTTGCGAATAACAACAAAGGCATCGCTCCCAAACGACCCACAAGGCTTAAAGACGAGTGCCCACTTCTATTTCATCGTCACCACATCCGTTCTCCTTATCTGCATTGTTTGTTGTACTTTACTGTACAAGTTACCAGTCATGGAACACCATCACAAACGACAACTCCAACACGACCACCATCCAACTTCCACAACCAAACTATGGGACGTAGCAAGAACGATCCAATGGCCCGCACTAGCCGTATTCATTATCTACACAGTAACCCTATCGATCTTCCCGGGCTTCTTAGCGGAAAATCTGAAGTCGAAACTCCTTAAAGATTGGTACCCAATAATGTTGATCATGACATACAATATTTCAGATTTTGTTGGCAAGTGTTTGACTGCAATTTATATGGTAAAAAGTGTTGAAAAAGCCACTTGGGGTTGTGTGGGAAGGCTGCTGTTCTATCCTCTGTTTACAGCCTGCCTTCATGGGCCTAATTGGTTTAGAAGTGAAGGGTTTGTGGTGTTTTTGACTTTTATGTTGGGGTTCACCAATGGGTATCTGACAAGTGTCATCATGATTCTTGCTCCTAAGTCAGTGCCAGCTTCAGAGGCAGAAATGGCTGCAATTGTGATGGCTTTGTTCTTAGGGATGGGGTTGGTTTCTGGCTCTGTTCTTGGCTGGTTCTGGATCATCTGAAGCTAAATGTTTTTATATATCTAGTGGTTATATTTAACGATTCTTGCTTTTAGCATAACTGTCGATTCTATTTCGGAGCAAGTGCATATCAAGTCATAAAAGGGTAAATTGGTAATTTTACGTCAATAAGACTGTTCGTTCAGAATGCTTACCAAAAATCTAGTTTCGATTTTGTACTAAATCATACAGAGATGGTACTCTAATCATTCTGCATCAAACCATTCGGTATCTACCACTTAAGTGTCCTTTCCATGCCTTTAAAAGGGTAAATTGGTAATTTTATGTCGATTAGATTGTTAATTCAGAATGCTTACCAAAGAGCTAGTTTAGATTTTGTACTAAATCATACAGAGTCGGTTCTTAATCATTTTGCAACGAATCATTAGCTATCTACCACTTCAGTGTCCTTTTCATGCCTTTAAAAGGCTAAAATTGGTAATTTTACGTTAATCAGACTGTTCATCAGCATGCTTAGCACAGAGCTAGTTTTGATTTTGTCTAAATCATACAGAGACAGTTCTTAATCATTCTGCATTAAATCATTAGGTGTCCACCACTTAAGTGCACATTTCATGTCTATAAAAGGGTAAATTTGGTATTTTATGCTAATCAGACTGTTCATTCAGAATGCTTGCCGAAAGGGAAAAGTTTTGATTCTGCATTAAATCATACAGACTCGGTTCTTAATCATCCTGCACTAGATCATTCAGTATCTACCACTTAAAAGTGTCCTTTTCATGCCTTTAAAAGGGTGAATTAGTAATTTTATGTCAATCAGACCGTTCATTCAAAACACTTACCAAATAGCTAGTTTTGATTTTGCACTAAATCATATAGAGTCAGTTCTTAATCATAAATCATTTTGTATCCACCACTTGAAGTGTCCTTTTCATGCCTTTTAAACAAAACGCGTCTTAATCATCATGAGAATAATCGCACGATACCACAATTAACAAGCCGCTATCATTGACAGTTGCCAACAACAATACGACCTTCTCAGAAAGAACCTTGATCACACAAGTTGTAGACCGTTCAATGTTTTAGTTACATTTCTGTTCACATAAAAGATATATGGAATAGTAGGCGCAACTAAGAGTCGTTGAATCCAAGATTAGTGGTCCAAATATACTAAGTTCCAAGGTTTTCAATACGGTCATCTCACCACATAAATCCGCACAGCAAATAGTACGTAAACTAAAGAACCAAACCAAACTAAACCAACCCGGTATACAAAATTTGCCATATCAATAACGCATTACACCAAAAGTTACCGAATATGTGCTATTTATATTAGGCCCCTATACAAATAAAAGATGCGAGATAATAGATTCAATGAAGGTACAATATTTTCCAAGTACTAAAGGACGGAAACCGTGTTCCACTACATATAGTTACAATATCATTCGCAATGTCCCACTCCGATCCTATGCACCACATGTTTAGAAGATATTATATTCACATCTGAATCAGACAGCTAAACGTGAAGAGGATACTTATTCACAGAACAATACAAAAGCTAAGTAAGTATCGATAATGATTCATTGGAGCAGTTGCATTTCAAGACAAAAGGTAATGGTTCAATTTATTATGCAAAATTTGAAGTATTACCAGTTTGGCAGTTTCTCATTTTACCTAAAGCACTAAGCTATTACCATAATAAAATCTAAGTAACCGAGCCAGTTAGTAGTTATTCAAGTTCCACTGTTTGTATTCATAAGACAAACTTATTAACTGGCTTATTGGGTTATGATAACAGCAAGAAATCAAAAGGGGCAATGGTGGGATGAACTAAGAGAAAGCAATGGTGACTCATGGACCCCAAAGGATTCCTATAACGATCGTTGTGTGCTACTAGAACAAAATTGGTTTTATAGGACGACTTATTACGTCTAAGCGTCTTAATAGACTGCTTACTAGGGCTAAGGGGCTGTTTGGTTGACTTTCCATTAAGTCACTTATGGATAAAACTGTTTGTGTGGAGTAATCTGTCAGTATAAATTGAGAAGGTTTTTGTTTTAGAGGGTTTTCATAGATGGAAGAAACGTGTTTTTTAATAGCAAGGGCAGGTTTGGAAGAAAAATTGGCTTTCTGCATAAAGCACCCCATAGAAGCTTACTCAATAGGTAACTTTTTATATCATTAAGCCACTACCAAACAGCCAATTATAGCTCATTATGTTGCTACCAAACAGACCCTAAGTTTAGTACCAAACAGCTATGCATCGTATATAAATGTGTTATAGTAAGTTGATAGAACGTTTTTGGGCATCCTAACAAGTTTCTTAGAACAATCTTGAAATAAAACGTCTATTAGTCTTTTTACATCATTAACATGACACTTTTTCAGATGTCCTATAAATATATCTTTTATATCAGACATAATTTTATATATGATGCACAAAATCGGCTTTATGTAACGTTCTAGTATAACACCTTTATAATGGCTCACATTTGGTTCTATTAGCACATTTAGAGGCATCTCATAAGGCCAATTTTGTTTTAGATTGTTGCAAGCATTCATGTATACAATCAATTACCTATATAAAGGAGACATACACAAGTAATAACAAATCATAGCATCATTTTATTACCTTTATCACATACTAATTACAAAAATTGACATAATAGAATGCTATCATCTCGAAATCTAATACGATAAAAGTAGAATAAACAACAAAAAGATGGGTTAGAAAGTTACTATGTATTATCTCTGTTATTAATATAAACAAGATTCATCCCCTATGAAGCTGCAGCAATTGGCAACTGTTGTGAAGCTTCCTGAAAGAAACCTGGTGGTGATGCCATATTCATTTGGGTAACAACTTCGTGTTTTTCGTCATCTTCTTCATCGGCATCCCAAAGAAACCGCGCATAAGAAGCCATTACATAACTGTATTCATCATTTGTAAAATTCTTCGATCAGAAAACGCAAAATTTAATACATAAATGGAAGCTTACGTTTTCTATTCATCAATGAAGACAACCTATTCATTATGAATATATAGCATATTCCTTGTTAATAACTTAATATCACCATATTCATTATGAATATAATGAATATTCCTTGCTAATATCACCATATTCAGTATGAATATAATGCATATCCATTGTTAATATCAACATATTCATTATGAATAGTTTGGTTTGTTTAGCTTACCAGTCATCTGGAGCAGCTTTAACTGCTTGATCGAAGTAACTCTGTGCACGAGATGAATCCTTTTGCGTATCCCAAATCAAATCGGCATACATCGATAAAGCATTGCCGTCGCTAGGGTTTGCTAGTATCGCTCTGCTGCAGAATTCCTCCGCTTTCACAAAATCACATCGAACCTGATCAAAATAACGAAACAAAACCGCAAATCAGATAAACAACCAACAACAATCATGAAAATGAGCGGATCTAAAATATTAATCGTAATGCCAACTCATCATTCTAATATGCCACATCATTTTTGTAATAAACCTCCACGAGTGAAATATCACCATGCTCCTTTTTAAAGTGGTGTCCACCAACTAATTTATAATTTATTATATCATAAAAATACTAAATATGATTTATTTATAAAGAGGCCATATTTCTAATTTACAAGAATCTTTTATGTGGGGCGAGGAGCCTCACTTGCAAGATGTGTTTGCAAGGTTGGTGTGGATGCTCTAAGTGAACGTGAATTCTAAAGGCTGGATTGCGAACATACCTCTTTCAAGTATTTGGCGTAATTGGCGAGAATCAACGAGTTACCGGGTTCGATTCGATCATATTCCGATAATACACATCCGTACCTCACTCCCGTAATAATCCCCATCACCACCACCGCCACCGCCACCCCCCCCACCGCAGATCTTCCGTCCACCATCACCGTCTCGCCGCACCGTCCGCCATGGGCCCTCCACTCTACATCCCTCACCACCGTCCAATCCGGTGCTCGAAAACAGCAATTCATCTCTTCGGCTTCCACATCCTCTTCAACAACCATGGAAGAAATCAACGATTCGAACAATTCAGTGAGCTCCTGCATTTCGTTTAGCGAGACCGATCAGATCACTCTCCGATGAGGCCCTGGCGATCTTCTTCGGCGATTCGTTGAGCGAATTCGAGAGTAGAACGAGATCGTCGGTGATCTCGAGTTCCGGTGGATGAAATCGTGCTCCGGCGATGGAATTCCGATTGGAGATTGTTGTTGGAACCATGAATTGAGTGCCGGATTTGATGAGCTCTTAAGTAGCATTTTTATGAGCTCTGATTGAAGATTTGAAATCCCCCAAAAGAGAGGTTTGAAGGTTTCTTTGATGAAAATGGCTATGGAGGTTTTCTGGTGAAGAAGAGAGAAAGAAGGGTGGGTATTTATAGGGGATGGAGGAGAAGATCTTGACCGTTGGTTTTAAATTGATGGTGCCACGTGGTATGTCATTTTCAATCTACCCGCCCAAGTGGTATTAAGCTACGCATAGCAGAACCATCCGAGCCCTATGAGCCCCACTGCTACATATGTGTCACATTAGTTTTTTCATAAATGCATAATAAGTTTTCTGGGCCCTCTCTATTTATTACCCCAAGCCTTTCGCTTTTTAATTTAATACAACACACCCCACGCACACCACACACACAAACACAACGGTTAGAATGGCTCCATGAACGGTGTGGGGAAACCAACACAGCCTGAGCCCACCCAGCCCGCCATGCTGCCGACCTCCAGCCTGCCAGCCTACAACTCCCGCTACGCATGGCCTTAGGGGTGAGCATGGGACTACTATCTTACACGTACCATAAAAATTCTAGATATTGGAAATGTAGAAAACTTATTATAATAGAATACTGGACCGATTAGAAGTGTAGTTAGTGGTTCGGTAACCGTATTTCAGTACTAGTACCCTATTAGTCCTGATTTTTATATTTTCACAATTTTCAAATTTTGATTTCTTAAAGTTAGATATCGAATGCGTTGATTAGTTGCAAGATCGGAATTTTTTGAAGGTTTAGGGTTGGTATCATTACCTCTTTGTTGGTAATGAACCGTCTTATTTAAAAGGAATTTTGGATTTGTTTTGGGATTTTTGAAAAAAAAATAGTGTTTTTTCAACTTTCGGGACCGGTCAGTATATTCAGTAATTAGAGAGGACGTCTCCGTATCCATATTACCAAACCGATAATAGAAATAACATGGAACGATTACCGTATCAAAATACATGAATCGACCCGGGATCGATATGATACCTATATGTACCAGTTCTATATCGGAATTTGGGACTTTGTTCCTTGTGAAGAATAATTTTCGGTTTATGTTATTAAATGTAATTATTTAGCTCTTAAGTAGTTAAGTGTATGTTAATGCTAAGAGCATCTCCAATAGCTATGCTAAATTTTTTTCTAAAATAGAATAAAAAGGTTAAAAATCTCTAAATTTTTTTGCATCCAACTCCAATAGCTATTCTATTATAGCAAAACAAAAGTTGTTCCTATTGGTTGGAGCATTAAAATAATTATTTTTCTCTCTTAAATATTTAACTTCAAATAATCCTATTGGTTGGAAAATTAAAATAACCATTTCCCTAAGCATTTAGAGATTTCTCTAAATTTAAAGACTTTGGTGACTTTTTTCCACTTTTCTCTATTTTAGCATATGGGATAGCATAACTGTTAGAGCAACAAATATGCTAAAATGTAGCTTTTTTCTATTTTAGCATAGCTGTTGGAGATGCTCTAAAACGACAAAACTAATAAATAAAATTGATTATAAAAATGAGATGCTCGTTTAAACCAATACCGTGTGAGAGGGGCCGAGTATGAAATAAATGTTTTGTTTGATTTTCATTGATCACGTGCTAAATTGACCATGCTTCACGTATGGTCGCCGCTATTTTATTATCAAATATTACATTTTTATTTTATTCTTTTATGAGAATTTTGAGTTTTAATTCCTAAGGAGCCTTTATATTAAAAATATGCTCATATATATATATATATATATATAGGGTGGGTTCAAATACAAACCACCCTTTCGTTGTGAACGTGAGAACAGCCCAGAGCGCGACACGTGGCAATCTGAAACGGCGGGTCAAGTCATATTCAGTATGAATAAAACTGCATGTTAGTGTTATTCATACTGAATAACGTTTGACCCGCGGATGACCCGCGGCTGACCCGCCCGCGTCCAATTGCATCAGAGTGCATGTTAGTGTTATTCAGTCTGAATAATGCTTTATTCAGTCTGAATAACTAAGTCGAAATTTTTTCAAATTGCCACGTGTCGCGCTCTCGTTTGTCCTCACGTTCACAATGAAAAGGTGGTTTGCAATTGAACTTTCACCTATATATATATATATATATATATATACACGAAGTAAATTGCAAATTTGGTCTAGTTAAATGTTGATTTTTATAAACTTGGTCCTCATACTTCATTTAGTACATAGAATATTTGGTGGTGTGCCTTTTTTATTGTATATGATTATGTACCAGACTAGGGACGGACCTAGAAATTTTTTCCAACGGTGGCACAGTTTGACTTTAAGAAATGTATGTAAAAAAAATTTCAAAAATATGTATTGCTCTAGTGGCTGCTCCATTGTTTTTCAAGTTTAAAGTCTCAAGTTGAAGTCTTATTGCAAGCAATTTTTTATAAACACAATAAATATGAAATTAAAGCTAAAAATCAACTAAAAATGACATTAACAAGGCTTAAACCCATGACCTCCATCATGAAAGGCAAGGAACTTACCAACTCTACCAAGGAAACCTCATGGTTTAATTGTAATTTCAAAATATATATGGTGGCACACAACAAATTAATACGGTGGCACCTCTCACTGTTGGGTTTTTGAGGATCCCTCACATCGAACTGATACGAGAATCACTGTGGATCTCAATCCTAACTGGAAGAGATGCACGGTAAAACCTAATGATCAAACTGACCAAAAAGTTTAAACTTTATCAAACCTAACTGGTTTGATTGATGTGGAAGCTTAGAATTAAAAACCCGAAAACATTCGATTGATCTTTAATCGTTTTATTATTTAATCCTAATAAAAGGGTTTTGGTTAATTTACCTGGATTGCTTAAGTTTGATCCACCCGTAAACGATCACACAAACTGCCTTCTAGTTAGCTGAAATCCCGAGATCACGAAACAAGCTGTTTTGCGCGATGACAACCGAAAAACCGAACTTCGTGGGGTTGTGGTTTTTGGCGCCGGTTTCTAGGGAGATAGGAGAGAGAGATTTTCTTTTTGTGGCTTGAATAATTGATTAAGTAAATTAACTGGTAACCCTTAAGCCTATATTTATAAGGTAGACTTTCCTAGTTACCATACAACTCTGTAATTATCTTTTGGTAATTATCCTTTCTTTCTCCCAAAGAAAAGGATTTTTTACCAAACTAGATAATTATTTCTTATTAATTAATATTCTTATTATATATTTATTTATCTTAATAAATACATAATTTATTAACTAATAAACTTATATATATTTATTTACCTAATAAATATATATAATTAATTTCAAACCTTTATCTTTGGGTTTTCTTACATAAAATACCCAATGTTTTATAATTAACTATTATAAACTCAATCTCTCCAAACTGGGATTATCTTATTTGATTTACAGATCCTCACAGGTGTGACCCTCAAGTGTCTTATAACATTGGATGTGAAATCACTGGTTTGTCAACTTCTGCACATAATTACTAACACTCACGACCCTTAATTTTTTACACTACGACGGAGAAATGGACCGGTGGCACGTGCCACCGGTACCTCTAAGCTAGGTCCGCCCCTGTACCAGACGCCAGTTTATTTTATCTGTTAATTTCAAGGGTATTTTGGTTTTTTATATTTGTTTTTCTAAGGTTTTGTGTTTTAGTCACCAATCACTTAATGCCTTATTAATTGGAATAGGAAAAAAAAAAACTCATCGATCTTTCCCTCATCTTCGATAGCATGAACGATGAACCACCCCAAATCCCCGGCATCACTTGTGGCATATTATCGGCGTTGTTTCCTCACAAAGACTCTTTCCTCCTCAACCGAAACCTAAACTCCGCCCCTCAACCCACCAAGGCACCAACACCACATCCTTCTCTCTTCAGATTTATCTCCCCATCTACACACCCCTTAACGGGAACTCACATTGTGTACATACATATACTACATACATACACAGACATTGGATAAGAGTCTAGGCATATATAATACACACAACCCCACAAAAACAATGGTGATCGTCGAGAAGTTGTCATCCACAATGGGGTACTTCAAAACTCACAAAAGTAGAGGAACGAGGGAGAGTAAAGTGAGTGGTGGATGGTGAAGCTAGAGATGCATGCCATAGTGACCACTGGCGTTAAGATAGAAGGTGGTAGACATGAAGAAGATTAAATATTTTATTATTTGTTGTACGAATTTATCTTTTCATTTTCCACCCCTGATGTAAAAAATGTTATTAATGTCAACATGTAAAAAAAAGTAAAACGACCATTTTCTCCTCTATTAGTGTAGAGACTAGAATTAACAACAAATGCATACCACACGACCTTATATGTAATAAATGAAGCATTAGGACCAAAGACATAAAAATCCTCATACCACATGGACCAAATCTGTACTTTTTTCCTCATACATGATTTTTTGAAACAAAAAATGTCACTAATTAGAAAAATGAAAATGGTATAAAGGCAAAGCCCTTTAAATAATAAAGAAGTGCAAGATGCAATAAAAAGAGGAAATTCAAGAAGGAAAGATAAAATTGCCTAACACGTTATGGCAACCACGAAATAACCACAAACAATAACGAGAAGGTTCACATATGGTCATAAATGTGAAAATACAAAGCATCAAAGGAAATGAAGAATTAAACACATCGATGTAGAATGGTTCAACAACTTGTGTTTCTTATTCTACTCAGATTCTTCAACTTTGTTTTCTTTTTCTTTTTGTGCATTTGAGTATTGTATAATGTAGCGAGTTAAACCGTAAAATCTTTTTTTTTCCTTCTGATATGGATGTCTGGATTCAAAATCTAGAAACGTTTGAAATTATATATAGACATGTTTTTCTAAATGAACTTACTACGAAATTGTTATAATATTATGTATGAATCAAATATTGTTAAATTGTCTTTCCTTTTACAAAATTGACTCGTTTCAAACTAGAATTTTTTTTTGGAAGGGTGTCCAAGCCAAAGTCTCACTAATCCCCGACAATTTTAGGGGCTAAACATGACCCTACTTAAATGTCCTCAGGCATGCACACAGGAAAGGTCGAACTCGGTTAAGCACTATGAACCCCCCGAGCCATAACCAATCCGCGACAACACTGTTGACAACCATTTTGATCCTTGTGTTTTGTTGTTTTTATTTATTTTAGTCCTTACAATATTTTTTATTGCAATAAAACCTCATAGTATACAAAAATGCTTGATTTTGATCCCTACAATTAGCAGAAGCTAAACTCTATCCATCATCCTTACTCCCACATGCCTTGCATATAAGGGTAAAATAGTCATTTTATCTCTAAAACATGAGGTAAAAAAAAAACCTACTTGAGTAGATGTCATTGTCATGTTATATTTTCAAAGACAAAATAACTACTTTACCATAATGTGCAAGACACATAAAGGCTTAACGACTGAAATTTAACTATTGTTAGTAAAAGGAACCAAAACTAAATATTTTTTACATATCATGGATTTTTTTTTTGTAATAAAAGTTTTTATAAAAACCAAAACCAAGACAAACAATAAATTATAGGGCCAAAGTTCCAATTTACTCTTTAATGAAATTAAAGAAAATAATACGATTAATGTAATAAAAACAGTATAAAATATGTGGGTTTTCCATGGCTCAACATATACTTGTGGTGGGTGTGGGTTAATGGATTAGATGGGTGCCACTTGGTTGGTGGCTAGGGTCTTACAAAAATGGTGGGGGCTAGATGGTTCGAGTTCGTCCATATTTATTGGGTCCTAAAAATTGACTTCGTGATTGACTCTAAAAAAACAAACTTTGCTATTGTTTTTTAGCACAATTGATAATAGAAACATTATTTATGAAATTGAAAAGGTGATGAAATGAATGGATGGGAAACAAGTTAAGTATATCCGGTTGGGTCATATGTGTAAAGTTTTAATTTAGTTAAAAGAAAATTTAGTTGATTTAGAATTTAATTTTTTAAAATACAATATGATTAAAAAATTCTTTTACAAATTTTCATAATTGGTACAACTTTACAAGCAATGTCTTAATATGTTGTTTAATATACGAGAAACTTGTGAAAATCTAGTTTTTATGTGTTGTTTATATTCATGACTTTTTTTACTTACAAAACTGTTCTAAATGTTTCATAAAAGAAATACTATTTTATTATATATATATATATATTAATATATATGAGATGATGCATGAAAATTGAGTTATAGAATTATAGGCTTGTACAATCTATTGAACTAGACTATACCTGCACGCAATGCGACGCAAAGTTTTCCAAATCTGAAATTATTGTGGTGTAATTTACATTTAAAAGAAACATAAATGTCTTTTGATTAATCCATTATTCTGTATTTTTAATATGACAAGGTGAAAAATTAACAATCAAAACCTAAAAAAAAATATAAAATATATTAGTTCTTAATATTATTAATATTTAATAATAAGATTAAATAATCCTGAAACCGACTCACCAGACGACGACATGTGGCAATCTAGTTACTCTTTTATTTATATATAAATTGTGTATTTATTAACAATATAAATATAAAACTTCCAATAAATATTTTTCTAATGTCCTAAATACTTTCAGGTTTCCTTTTTAATCAAGTTTGTTAGTTTTATCTTTTAGTAGTATACATGATGGAAATTAACTTGATAAGATAGATTTATTTAAACATAAGTATATTAATATAGCTTGTATGGGTCAAGGTGTGGTCCAAGGTGCCGCCTTTTCGAGTTAAAAGGTGTTTTTGGCTCGAGTTTTGTGGGTCGATTGTCGTGGTTTTGGTTTGAGTACTTGGTTCGATTGTCATGGTCTTCGGCCGTCGAGGTATGCGGTTGCATTTCAAGTTTAGTTTGGTTGGTTTGGTGGTTGCACAGTTAAGTGTGGTTCGATTGTCGTGTTTCAAGTGGTTTGTGGTTCAAGTTTTAGGTCGGTTGGGTTGGTAGTTGTGCGTTTAGTTCAAGTTTTGGTTCGGTTCGAGTTTTAGTTTGTTTGGTTTGGTGCTTGTGGGTTAGGACCAAGTTTGGTTCGGCAATTGTGGTTTTGGTTCAAATCCCGAGAGTCTAGTTACTTGGATCTAGTTTTTTTTTTTTTGAAATGGTAATTATAAAGTTATTGTTTTTCGAAAAAAAATTCCTGTATTGAAAAAAAAAATAAAATCCACTGCCATCTTCGAGAAAATGCCACGCCACGTGCAAAACGTGTCTTTTTGGACACAATGGTGATATTGATATTTTTGGGAAGATGGCACGTGTCATCTTAAAGTAATAATTTTTAAAGTATTTATATAAGCCAAAATAATCAAATAGTTCGTGTTATCCCTTTTTGACGATTTATTTCAACAACATTGTTAACAGTGTTTTACAACAGATTTTTATAACTTCATAAAATAAATAAATAAATGAAGACAAAAAACTTTAAGAAAAGTACATTTATCAACATCATGATATTAATAAAGTTTTATAAATTTATCATCCGAGCATAAGGGTGTTCAAAAAAATCGTAAAACCGAGAAGCCTAGTTGAAGTGTTCGATCCGAAGCCGAATAAATGATAATTGAAAAATCCGAAATTTTAAAAACCGAAAACTAGAAAAAAAATACAGGTATTCACGTCACGGGTTAGACTAGGTTTTTAATTTTAGGTACCCACCGGTACCCAAACTGAACCAGATATAATGTATATATATATATATATAAATATCTACTTTATATTATTATTTATTAACTTGAAACTAAATTGAGAATTTTTTTAATACTTTTTATAAGGTTGACAATATAAAGTTGTGAAAAAGTCAATGTTAACCAAAAATTGATGTTCTTAAACATTTAGAACTAGCACTGTACCCGTCCGTAGACCGGGTATGTGACATGTTTTAATCTAGATTTAGTTATTTGATATTCTTATTTTAATCGTTTGTATGTAAATGAAATATAGTTTTTGGTAAGTTTTAGATTCGATTATTCACTTATTTAATACCAAATGGTTGTCACAACAATAAATCAATACTCAAAACAAAAAATACACTTGTAAAAATGATAAAAATATGATCAGGTGATGACAACAATAAGGCATTTACATTAAAAACATACCAAAATGATTGCAACTTTCATAAAGCTGAAATTTTAATGAGTAACCGTTAACCCTTGTATCACTATTTTCCGAGAGATAATATTTTCTCCTACATTTTTAACCTACTCATCCTGCTACTCACTTGTTCATTTGACATGTGTAATGTACTAATTCTCTTTCTTCTATTATTTCTAAATTTTAATTTTAACAATTATCAAATAATCAAGTGAGTTATGGATAGGTTAAAAAGGTAGAAGGAAATATAATTTCTCCTATTTTCCATCAAAAACCAAAACCTTTATACACAAAAAGCTACATGTGGGCATTTACGCATGGCATTTACATATATTACATTTTTTTTAAGTGATAATTTTTTTATAATGATACTAAGATTCATTAAAACAAAATGTAAGCAATATTCATAACCTTAACTAATGATATATTATACCCGTCCGTTGGTCGGGTATGCAACATGAATTTAATCTAGATTTAGTTCTTTGATTGGTCACAAACAACAACAACAAACAAAAGTCCAAATATGTCTGAACAAAATAGAAATCCAAGATTGTAACAACCGGCAAATAAAAGTCCAACTCTAATCTAAAAGACTATGTAAACATAAAAATTGGATTAAAACCCGTAGATTTTTTAAAATGAGAAGTCTAGAACAGAAAAACAAATCATAACAGTAGTCCTACCACTCAAATAGTGTTATACCCGATCGGGTATATGTAATGACTTTAATCTAGATTCATGTTTTAAATCCTTAAATGTCATTGAAGGTTCTCGCATATTGGCCCATTCTTATCAAGGCATTGACCTTGATTTCATGTAAGACTCCTAGAATACGTGCAAGTTGGAAGGGAAAAAATTAATGGAAAAAGCCATCGGATACTTAAGGTAAAAGCAAAAGGTAAATAAGGTACCACCACTATTTTGGAAGTATACTAATGAATCTACATGTCCTACTTGAAATTGAAATTACATTAAGAAAACAACAGGGTTTTTTTTTCTTCCAGTAGTCTATTAACTTATAAAAGTGATTTTTTCTTTATACCATGTCTAATTGTACAGCCGCCTATGGCATGAAGATGAGTAAGCAAAAATTCAGTTTGTTTCTTGTAGTTTGAAAGATCATAATCTAAAAATTGGGGACAATCAGGTGGCTTAATTTATTTATTCATGATTATTGTTGAGTAAATTATCACGACAACAGAAAAGAAGGAAAAATGATGTTGAAATTTGATTTATGACCAAGCTGTCAAAAATGCATTTGCTTGTACACCGGTTTAGAAGCATAACCCAATAAATAGAGGTTCCAGACTTTAATCTAAATTAATCTTCTAGTATTATATGTAGAAAAAATTTACCACGATTTATAAAACTACAACCCATGAGACAATGTTTATGGGTTGGAAAATGACAATTTTAGTATTACGAATTCATGAGCAAAACGAAAATTACCTATTTAACTATTACAAACACCACTTTTTAAGAAACTAATAAGCACCGTAAACAATAGCTAAGATGTTGTAACCACCCATATCACAAGAACATAGACTTTTTACTATGTTAAAGTCTCTTATAAAACCAAACTTATTTGTTAACAATGAAATATATATTTAAGCACAACTATACATATCCATGACTAAATTTGACTAATTTACAAATTCACATCTTTTTCTTCAACAAATGGTCAAGATGATTCTTCAGAATTGTTAAGCTTCATTCCCCTCTCTTTTTGTAGTGCCTATACACAAAGAAAGAACAATGTATATGTAAGAACAGAAGCAAGAAAGTATATCCCCATCGTCTCGTATACTTTCAACTTGCAAATCTCATGAACAAGCATGTCCCTCTTCAAGTTATACATATGTATGGAAGCCGCATACAGTTTCCTCAAACAAATTATTACCAAAACATGGCAAAAGCCATAGAAAGATCTAACATAAGTCGCTGAAAAGAATATAAAAAATAAACAACTCAATTTTACATTGTTATTAATTAAAACAAATGATGCAAAGAGGATGGCTTAGAAAAATATAAAGATTTAGAACATGGCTAACACTATGATTCATGTTGATATCAATGAATTAACACATCAAAACTATAACCATATGTCATACCTCCACTTTTTTACTTTCAATCCATACAAGCTTTACGGACCAGGAATTGGGTCTGGCAAAACAAACAACACAAGTCTCGCAAATAAGGAAACGTATTTCTAAATCATCATACATACAAATTCAAAAGCTCAAGTATTTTTCAAAGTTTATTATCTATTTCAGTTTGTGAAATATACCATCAAATCAACTGTTTTATCGTCAATTTTAACCTGAGGAATGTGTAACAAAGGGGAACTGTTTATATTAAGCACAATAAAGATAGTTGGTCAGCATGGCTTTATAGTCAGACTTCTGAGATTGAAACAATCATAATGCAAGTGGAAACAAAAGATAGTTGGATGGATCAACAAATTAACGTAATGAGAGATTTTTTTACCTCGCTATAGGGCCGTTTATAAAACCTTACCCTGGTAGGTACTTACCAAGTTGTATTACCTTAAATGATGAATATGGCAAGGACCAATAATCAAGAGTCGGACTCTTACCATGTTAGCGTTACCGGGTAAATTATGGCATACAATGTTTTAATTGACTAAAATCTTACCCGGCAAGGTAAGTGATAGTGTTGAATTTTACCGATAAACGCTTACGTTTATGTGTTTGGGTAACTGACCACTATGTATCTATAACCCAAACATTTATTACTAAGCACTTACCAGGCATTTATTTTAATGGATAAACGTGCGAAGGTCGAGAATCTTACACGGCAATAGCAATGATAAAAATGAAGAGTCTTATCTTGTAAGAGAGGGTGACGACTCTTGCTCAGCAAGAAGTTTAACAATATTTGTGTCATCTTTCTCACCCACATGCTTTCACAGAAGAAAAAACAATGTAGTTTACAGGGGTGATTAAACTTCATTGAACCAAAAATCAAAAAGAAGCATTGAAGCTTTAGATGGTTTACTTATGATATATTTATATATGCTATCATGAGCCAAAATTAATTATCTCACATTTAAGATTGGGCTTACCAGTTAATAAAAAAATTAATATCAGAGACTCACCAACGAGCAACATTTGGAGACCGATAAGAGATTAGCGATTTGATGTAGCTGGTTAGTTCTCACATAGAACCTGAAACAAAACTCAAGAAAAAAAGGGAAGAATCAATAAAACTTGTTTAAGGAATCCATTGATAGAACAACCCAACTTAATAGAAAAGCAAACGATACAGATTGAAAACTAAATAATCACTCAAACAACATATGGATTCCACGAAATCAATCGATTTCAGGAAACAAAACTAATACAATAAAAAAATCAAGAATGCTGATACCACACAAAAATCCAATCGTACCTTTAAAAGTCTCGATGGCAAGAAATCGGCAGATTTGCATTCAAATTCCTCCTTTACCCTGTATTCAAAGCCGTCGGATTCTGAAAGAAATCGAGATTTAAAGCCGTCGGATTCTGAAAGAAATCGAAATTTAAAGCCGTCTGATTCCGAAAGAAATCGAAATCGAAATCGAAATTCAAATTCAAATTCCTTCTTTACCTTGTATTTTGATTCTGAAAGAAATCGGCAGATTGAAGTCGCATGACAAGAGGAAGGGAAAATTGTTTCATTCAAATTCCTCCTTTACCCTGTATTTAAAGCTGTCGGATTGTGCAGAGTGGAGATCGTGGGGAGTTGAGAAGGTAAGGTGATCGTGAATTAAGGTAGAGAAAGAGGGGAGTTACACGGAGAAATAGCAGGAAGTAGATACAAGGAGGAGTGGGCTGAGTAACCGTAAAATAACCGTAAAAGGGATTGGGAGAGTGGGCTGGTTCCTTTAAGGTGGGAGAGTGGGCTGTAGTGGTTGAAAAAGCCCAATAACCGTAAATAGGTGATTTTAAACGGCTGAGATTGAAAGTTGATTTGATCCGATGGCTGATATCCAAAGAGCGGTTTTTTCACTCACCGGGAACAATAGATATATAATTATTTTAATTTGTAATGTTTTGATTGTATTTTTTTATTTGTTGTGTAATTGTTATATATGTTATACTTTAGTACTACTTTTATATTATATGTGACATTTTTTATAATTTCAGGTAACTGTGACCGCCTTATTTCGGTTCAGGACGGACAGTTCAACCTACGATTCGGTTACGAATCAGATAATCAAGTCCGCCTCAAATGGTTCGGTTCATATATTTCTTACTAATCCAACCGAACAAAACGTGAACACCCTTATCCGAACATACTTTTAGAAAGAATTTATTAAGAATAATAATGAGTATTGAGTATTAACTTATCACTGCGATTGAATAAAAAATTAATTTACATTTCTATGCATCAATCTTCAATGAATTTTCTGAAGTTAAGTTTTTTTTAGAGAATCATATAGAAAATCTGTTGAAACAAAATATAAAACAAAAGTTTTTTTTCTTTATTTTAGATAATTGGTTGACAACACTCTAAGAAATTCTAGAATACCTGCATGGTTCTAGGCTTTTGTTCTTTTGTTGCTAGCACAACTTATGGCCCCACACAAAACATCTGATGAGGGAGGGAGGGAGGGAGGGAATACAAATGCTAAATTCAAGCTTAAAAGAATTTAATTCGATCAACGATCTTTATCATGACCTATCTTGCACGTTAAGTCGTTTATGTTTAACAGTCGTGCCCCACACAATATCTCAGTTGACATTAGCCACAGTTTATGTCGCAGGCCAAGTCGCCCATCTATCTACCATGAGCCTCTCAGCCATACAGGGGCTTAAAGGACCTTTGCGCGACTAAGGACGTGGTCCCAATCAACCATCTTTCTATGTTGAGCCTCTTGGTTTGGTGGTCGGTGC
Organism: Centaurea solstitialis; assembly: GCA_030169165.1. NCBI lineage: Eukaryota > Viridiplantae > Streptophyta > Magnoliopsida > Asterales > Asteraceae > Centaurea > Centaurea solstitialis. Next base: position 17,941,183 of record CM058043.1, read on the forward strand.
AATGCTCCAATGGGTTACATAACTTTGAACGTGGCCTAACCCACGTGGACCCCCTAATGCCCAAAAATTGTCGTTTTTGGCTTTTCGGTACCATTTCGACCCCATTGCATGCCAAAGTTATTAAGCACATTCAAACTCTATTATATCATCATGTTACATAGAAAACTATTATGACTAACCTGATAGTTGCATACTATTTAAATACATGTATTATACCACTACTCAATTCAACTCACTTATTTTCATCCGTAGATGCAGACCCTATAACAACCCCAGGACCGCTTCTACAAACTCCTCGGTAAAAACTACCCCTTTTTTGCTACTGATATGTTACTTTTATGAACCACACACATGTTAATACCAACAAAAATTACCTTTAGATTTACATAGACAGTAACGATAAGCTTTAAAAACTAACAGACAATATAATGAATAATATTTACCGACGTATTAGTGACAGAATATGTAAAAGTTATTTTGTTTCAAATTTCCGTCAATGTCTATTGTATAACATGCAATCAAATCCTTCATTTTGATATCATATGTATTTGATATCTCAAACATTATACTAAAGTACATTAAACTAAAGCACGTCACATTTCTCATACAATTTGTGCTGATGTTTAAGTCTATTTAGGATATGTTTGGTAAACTAGCTGATAAGCTTGTTGTTGATTGATAAGCTAGCTAGTAGCTGATAAGCTAGCTTATGAACAAATTATGTTTGAAAAAAACTAGCTTATGAGTATGTAAAATGGCCAAAAAAAATATTTTTGAATTTAATAATTAATATTAGTAAGGGTATAATTGGAAAAAAGCTACAAAAAACTACTTAAAGTAACGTTTCAAAAAGCTAGCTTATGGTTCATGTTTGGATGGAATAGCTTATCAGCTAGCTTATTTTTGCCAAACACAACCTTAAATTATCATTTTATTTTTTCTTTTCAATTAATTGTTAATTTATTTGCACATGACTGATGAATAAGACCTAATAAAAATTTGGGACATAAGATTTTTGTTGAACCGTGACTTCTTAATTCGTTATTGACTCTTCATAAATCGAATTTAGAGAAACGTACACTTATAATACAATCTTGTAATTAACATTCAAAACTAAAACTCATCACGAAACCCATCCCATGATCGACGAAATAAGAAATGCAACGACCACCGCATATCCGTAATTTCGCAATTTCCCAGCCGCTGCCGATGCCGGTGTCTTTCGTGGCTTCTCGTGCTTCCCGAGATCGATCATGATCTCGAATTCGCAACTCGCCTTTCCCGTCTTTGGCTGGATTTTTGTAATAACCGATAAATTATGAAAATCACACGCTCCTTTCTGTTGGTTGAACGTTTGAAAATACTTGTTAAACGCATACGATGCATTACTCCGAGCATCTAATCCGTTACACGATGACCCGTAACCTAAACTCGTACAGTCAGCATGTGAACAAGCGTAGTTGATACTGTCTACCAAATTGGGGTCCGTTTCACTTGCCCCTGGTGCTAGCACGCACCATTGTTTTTCAAAGTACCGGACCCCTTTAGCTGGAACCAGGGTCCGGTTCTTTCCCATGTCAAGTCTGTACTTGACAGTACCATCATAATTAAAAATCCCCCAATGCCGTTCAAAATTCCCGGGGTCCACGCTTTTCGCGTCCTCGTCGATCAGTCCGAAAACGTAAACGTCCGGCGGGGTTTTCCGCTTCGGTGTCCCTTGCCCTTGGACGATCCGGCTCATCAAACCCTGATTAAACTTCCGAGCGTATTGTAGGTTCGCGTTCGAGTCCCCATCCGTAGGCCACCCGATCTCGCCCACAATTATCGGCATCGACGAAAACCCGTTTTTCTCAAGGGCCCACACAAGGGTATCGTAATTGGCGTCGAACACGTTCGTGTACGAGACCGAACCGTCTACGACCGGGGCGTTGGTTCCGGCAAAAAACGCGAAATCGATCGGGAAATGCGAGTCCGCGTAGAGGCTGAGGAAAGGGTAGATGTTGATGGTGATCGGGGCCGCGTTATCGCTGAGAAATTGGACGATCGAGATCATGAGATCGTGGATATCGGCCCGGAAGTTGCCCTCCGACGGGACACCGGATGACGAGCTCTCGTAAACGTCGGCATTTAGCGGGACCGTGACTTTGACCTGCCGGCCTAGACCGGCTTTGATCAAAGCGGCTTGAATGTTTTGAACCGCCGGGAGAGTAACGTTTGTGAACATATTTTTGTATGTCTTCAAAAAGGGTTCATTCCCAACCGCTACGTACCTAAAAGAACCAAAAAGTTGCATTATTTTTTTAGTAAAAATGTGCTACGATTTGTTTAAAAACCAAAAAAATTAAACTACCATATTTTTAATTGGAAAAGGCTAAATATAATTACAATAATCAGACGAATTAAAATAAGTATTTTATTTTCTTTTATCTAATGTTCATGTTTTTATGTTTTGAGTAAATTAAAAAATTGATTGAGCGTGGATCAAACCCGAGATCCAAGTAATTTTGCAGAGTTGTTTTCACAGGTTCGAATTTTTTTGTGTTTCCATTTAAACCTCCATGTGTTTGTATATTTTTTAGATCACATACATTAAACAAATAATTGATAGTTATCCAACAAAGCATATATACTAACCTTATATCGACTCCACGTGAAACATATGCTGAAACATTTTTCGTCACCCAATCCTCGGCAACCCTGACACCGCTCGCTAACGGAGCCAAAAAATCATTGGGAATCCCAAGCATAACCTGAACTCCCGAATTTTTAAGTGCATCCAACACCCAAGGCTCGGCTTCAAATAGTTTAACCTTATTAAACCCATTATCCTTCAGTAACTTCACAACGATATTGGGTGGCAAAGGGTGCGTTGCACGCGTACCCCAATTCACCCCGAGCCCTCGAACAGACAAAAAGTTGATATTTAATAAGAAAATAATCACTAAACCACACAAAAATGATGATTTGTAGGATTCCATTTTTGTGTGAAAGAAATGTTACAAAGGTTTAGGGGTGAACAACATTGTAGATATAAGGTTGGAGCAACTTTGTGTAAAGGCAAGGCATTGCACAAAAAGTGAAAAAGGGATTGGATGCCATTTGGGGGTTCCCAAATGAATCAATTATGAGTTAACTTGTTCTAGAGATTATTTGTTTGAGGTAATTTGGAATAACCTTTTGTTGGATTTTTGTCCACAATAAATACAAATAAACGGTACTTTTTTTTTAAGTATAAATAAACCATATTTTAAAACATGTATTTTAGATGGTTTATTTGAGATGTATGCGTTGCAATATAATTTCTATTGTATATGCTTTTACATAATAACAAGTATTTTATCGTCAAATTTTAGAAGCTAATTTTTTTTTGTTTATCAAAAATTCAATTGAAAGCAACGACATACATGTGACCAACTCAACGTGGTACCAATTGTCTAGATCGTCCTAAAATGCAAAAACTCTCATTTTACCCATTTATTTTAAATTTATAAAGTAAATTACGTTATTTTGTCCATGTGGTCTAGGAATTCACTGCAATATTTGTCTTAAAAGACTAACCCTATTATATCATTATCATTATTTGCCATTAATAGAAGGGTATTTATGTCTTTTATATATATATATATATTTAATTTTCTATTAAAAGTTAATTGATAATATATGTAACACTCCATTTTGGGAGTATTTGTAGAGAATGTTAAAGAAAAAGGTTAAAAGTAGTGCAAGTTATATGGTAGGGACTAAAAAATGCTAAATAAAAAAATGTAAGGGCTTATAAAGAAGATTTTGTCAAGATAATATATCAAAGTCGCTCCCCATTGGCCATTATGACCCTCGAAAAAACACAAGCAACGATCGAGGGGGACAAGTTTATGGAAAAAAGCATCATGAAATCATGATAAATGTATATATCTCTTTTATTACGTTTAGGTTATTGGTAGAGCAATCCATTGAGCCTACAAGCTTACTTTATTATATCAGCGTCAAATCAGCTTTACCCACCAATCCATAAGGCTGTGCGCACCGGCACAGCGGTTACACAGCGGCTACACCCGCCGGACCCGGCGGGTTCGAAATGGTTGGGTGCGCGATGGTGTTTAGCCGGCGGGTTCAATGAGGAGCGGCTTCGTGGAGCCGTTGCCAAACGGTTCTATCTCAACGGTAAAATTAAATATATATTTTTTTTACTTTTTTTTTTTCAATTTTTACTCCTATAAATACTCATTTAACCCAACTTCATTTTTCACACAAACAACCTTCAATTCTTCAACTCTTTTTCACACAAACAACCTCCAATTCTTCAAACCTCCCACTCTTCAAACGATGAATCCAAACGATCGAAACCTCGGATCTTCATCACGGCGCGCGAAATGTAAACGTCGGGCGGAACCCGAGACCCCTTCGAAGCCCTCTTTCAAAGTCGACGTTACGCACACCGGGTTCCCTCCACAATATCCACCCGATTACGATGTCGAATTTTCGCCCAAAGGTTTTTCTATCACAATTAGTCATCCTCAAGCTCCTCAACCCGGGAGCTCTTCACTACCCAATCAACCCGGAGCTCTTCACAAGCTCCTCCACCCGATTATCAATCGTTTCCTTCGTGGACTAATCCATTTTTTCCTCCTCCTTATCAACCACAATTTGTACCCGGTTACCAACCCAATTACCAACCCGTAAAAGAGGAAGACACTTCCGATGAGGAAGAACCTTCACCAACGACCCAAGAAGAGGAAGACATTAAGTTTTACACCACCCCACACTACCATCTCCGGGGTAAAAAGCTCTTCGATACTTTGAAACGAAAAGAGGAGATCAAAGCCAAATATGGCTTGTAATTTTTAGTTTATTTAATGTTTTAGTTTATTCTATTTAATTATGTAATGTTTAATTTTAATTTTTAGTTAATTTAATTATGTAATTTTAATTTTTAGTTAATTAATTATTAATCTTATTATTAATTAATTAATTACATGTTTTATTTAATTAATGTTATTTAATTAAATGAAATAAATAAAATAAATTGAAAAGTGAGAGGGTTGGGAGGGTTGGGTGTGTGTTGTAGAGGGTTATGGGAGGGTAAAGAGAGGGTTGACCAAAAGCTGATGTGGAAGCTGATTGGCAGTCAAAAAGTGAGAGGGTTGAGAGGGTTGGAGAGTATGGGTGTGTGTAGCCAATACCCAACCCATCAAACCGAATACCCAATACATATATAGTTTAAATAAAAAAAAGACAGAATGAGAGTAGAGAGAGATAGAGCGAAAGAAGGAGTGAGAGAGAGAGAGAGGGAATGGTTTGGTCAGTTTGGGGATATTACCGACTCTCCGTAGTGCAGCGCAGCCCGCCATGAGCCCGCTAAAACCACTTTGGAAGCCCGACGAGCCCAAATGAACATTACTGATAGCCTTATATGCAAACAACTATCATTAAAAATTAGATGAGTGTAGTTTTAGTTTTCGTATTATGTACTTGTTATATTACATATATATATATATATATATATATATAGAGGGATTTTATTTTGTGAACTTATTTTTTATGTGAACTTGTGAACTTAAGCCAAAACGACGATTTCATAGGTTAAATCAATGAAATTGGTTTATGAAATTGTTTAATATGATGAAATGATATTATATGATTAATTTTTTGATGAAAATGTTTCATATTTCGGTATTTTTTACGTAACTTTTCCATTCTTATGAAACTGTTTCATATATATTTATGAAACCTTTTGATTTCACGTAAAACCACCGAAATATGAAACAATTTCAACAAAAAATGTTTCATATAATATCATTTCATCATATTAAACAATTTCAAAAACCAATTTCATCGTAAAATCGTCGTTTTGGCTTAAGTTCACAAGTTCACACAAAAAATAAGTTCACAAAAGAAAATCCCTCTATATAGATATATATTTAGATCAGTGACGAATCCAAAAAATATAAAAAAAGAGGGTCGAAAATTAAGTAATGTTTGTGTGCTTATTTGGTTTACAGTGTCCAATACTTTAATAGTTTGTCTTATTTATCTATTTTATTAGGGTATTAATTTATAAAAATCTTTCACATAGATCCAAGTAAATCATCTAGATTAATAACCATAATATCAACTAAGAGCATTTTCAATCCAAACACTAAAAAACTCGTCTCTTGAATGCTAAAAGAAACAACTTCATCCACACATTAAAAACATCTTTTATTTTATAAATAATAATAATAAGCATTTTAATATATTAAAATTTTAATCTCTATATATTATAAAAATTGAATATTGTATTAATTTTTACTTTTAGAGGTCTACTTTATTGACATTCAAATATAGAGGGCTACTTTATTGGTCTCCATGTATTTTTTGTGTTTTAGTGTTAGGTTGAACATGAAAACATCACCATTTTTGTGTTTTTAGTGATAGGTTGGAGATAGTCTAATAAACAAAGGATTGTGTTAGAAGTTGAGTTTAGTGTGAGAATCGTGAAAAATGTGCTTTCGAAAGGAATTGATACGATTCGTCTTATTCGGTAATTCTCATCCTAATTTTCATCTACTTCTCATCCAATGATTAGTAATCATTTCTCACTTAAACTCTACATTTTACCCAAAACTCAATCTTCAAGTAATAAACCTTAGACATAATTAATCTCAATAATCTCATCCAAACAATCGATTATTAATAATAACGTGAAAACAAATTATATGAAAAACTTGCAGTTGAAATTGGGCTAAAAAGGTTTAGGTGTCAAAGTTATTTTTTAGGATCATATTATATGTGACTAAGGTAAAACCTGGGGGTGATAATTCTTAATACAACACGAAAATAAATGGTTTTGGGTTGAATTTTTTGACCCGGTAACCCGTTTATTTATACGCGGCGTGCTCGGGTTGACATATGGGTTTGGTTGACCCGCCATCTCGTTGTCATTTTAAATATTCTTTATAACAAAAGTCACACACCAACCCATTTATTACCCGCCAACTCTTTTACATATTTGAACTGGCAACTCAGTTATGAACCACGAACCTATATAGTTAAACGGGTTACGCAGGTCATATACGCGTTAGAGTTGTTCAATGTCCGAGTTGAGCATTCCTGACCCGCTAACTGAACATGATACGATTGTCACCCCTAGCAAAAACCCATCAGGGCATGGCACGTAAAACTTACCTAGAATACACACTTTGTAAAATCAGTTATAAATACGGATTATAAATACAAACCATGTATAAAAAGATTAAATTATCCTTGAATGTCCGTTGATGTTCTTGAGTATTAGTGGAAGGACAAAATTGTCCCTCATATTAGGGGGCATGCGTTGTACTTAACGAACTAACAGATGATTAAGGATGATGTTAGTTAGAGATACTTAGAGTGTGTAAAAATAATTGTAAGAGTTAATTACATATTTGGTCCCTGTGGTTTGGGCCAAATTACAATGGAGGTCCCTAAACCCTAATTTTCATGCCTACGGTCCCTGTGGTTTGTATTTCGTTACGATGGTGGTCCCTTGCCCTAACATCCGTTAAAAATCTCCGTTGAGGCAGGGGCATTTTCGTCTTTTGGTAATTTCTAATTTTTTATTCATTTTTATTGATTCTCATCAACTTCAATAACCACCCAACACCACCATCTTTAACCCACCAACACCACCACCTTCAACCCACCAACACCACCACCACCTTCAACCCACCAACACCAACACCCACTACCACCTTCAACCCACCACCATCACCTTCAACCCACCACACCACCATCATCACTTTCAACCCACCACTACCAACACCACCAACACCATAACCATCATAACCTTCAACCCACCACCACCACCACCACCACCATCATCACCTTCAACCCACCACCACCAACACCACCATCATCACCTTCAAACCACCACCACCAACACCACCATCATCACCACCATCATCACCTTCAAACCACCACCACCATCATCACCATCAACCCACCACCACCAACACCACCATCATCACCTTCAACCCACCACCACCTTCAACCCACCAACAACACCACCCACCACCACCTATACCCACCACCACCACCAACCACGACGACCACCACCAACACCCACACCCACCACCACACCACCAACACCCACACCCACCAACACAAACACCTACCACCACCAACACCCGCACCCACGACAGAACCCTAGACGACGGCGAAACTGGAACGGCAGAACACCCACCACGAAACCCTAGAACACGAGAGAACGGCGGCCATGGATCTGAAACAGCACGGCGGCCGCCGATCTGAAACAGCACGGCGGCGGGCGTGGATCTGAAACAGCAGGGCAACGATGATGGATCTGCAACAGATCTGTAACAAAACAACTGCAATGATGGATCTGAAACAAAATGGCGGTTTCCGGTGGGTTTGGAAGAAGAAGAGGGACAGATCTGGAACAACCATGGACTTGCTACAGATCTGTAAATCGGGCGGCGGTGGAGGATACCGACGATGGAGGTAGGAGGTGGGAGGTGGCCGGCGGCGGTGGAGGTGGCCGGCGACGGTGGAGGTGGCCGGCGGCTATGGAGGTGACCGTCGGCTACTACATTTCTTTTAGGGTTTGGGGTGGGTTTGGTGGGGTTAGGGAAGAGGGAAGGGAAGGGAAGGGTTGGGAAGGGAAGTGTTATATATATATATAAGGGCATTTTCGTCTTTTACCTTCTCCTTAACAACTATTTTTAACAGACGTTAGGGTAAGGGACCACCATCGTAACGAAAATCAAACCACAGGGACCGTAGGCATGAAAATTAGGGTTCAGGGACCTCCATCGTAATTTCGTGTAAACCACATGGACCAAATATGTTATTAACTCTAATTGTAATCATCAACCTACATGGATGAAAATTGTAGTAACTCTAAAGTCTAATATAATAATATACATATTTTGCAAACTAAGATTTGCATTCACCAAAAATATAATTTCATCCTTACACTTTTGAAGTTACGATTTTTAATAATGTGTTTGTATTCTTTTTAGTTTTTGTATTTGAGATTGACTTTACTAAACTTAAGTCGTTAACTCAACTGCATTTTTATCCTTTTACTATTTTATTTTAAGTTTTTAGAGTAAACTATGTTATCATTTCCGTGTGGTCTTGAAATTTACTACGATATTTATCATAAAAACTAACCCTGTTGTATTATTATTATTATTATTATTATTATTATTATTATTATTATTATTATTATTATTATTATTATTATTATTATTATTATTATTATTATTATTATTATTATTTTCGTCCAATATTAAATGTTATATGATAATATATGGAAGATTGGGGGTATTTGTAGGAGATTGTTAAAGAAAAAGGTTAAAAATTAGTGAAATTATATGGTAGGAACTAAAAATGCTAAATAGAAAAATGTAAAGTCTTGTAAATTGAAGATTTGGTCAACATAATTCAAATGTGAGATGATGGATGATTAGAGTCGTCGCTCCAATGGTCTATCATGGTAAATGTTTCATTCATATGGATACACCATCATTGAAAATGAGATGGGTATAGTTTCATTTTTCATATTATATATGCTTGTTATATTACATATAATATTAATTTAGATATATGTAAAAACAAGGTATTATTCTGAATTAATTCACATTCTTTTGGCATTCTTTTAGTCACACATCCCATAATTCATCATTAGTACCGATAAGATATTCTTTGTCGTTTCTAGTGACGCATGTTACTCTCGATCAAGGTAAAACCTAGGTGTGACAATTCTAGAATACACACTCTATAAATCAATTATATATAAGGAGTTATAAATACAAACCATGTATATAAAGATTAAATTTCTTGAATGCTTGTTGATGCTCTTGAGTATTTTAGGGTTCTTTGTGTTAATATTAATTATGTCGTTCCTAGTGTTTATTGGACCCTTCATATAAAAGGAAAAAATTAATATACAAAATAAAAGAAATGGTAGAAGGACAAAACTACCTCTCAGATGAGGGGACGTGTTGTACTTAACAAATGATTAAGGACAATGTTACCGAGAGATACTCATAGCATGCGAAGATGTAAAATACGAGTTCCATTTTTTAGTTATATATATACATCTGATTGTGAGACAAAAATAGATAAAATAAAAATGTGTAAATTACAAGAACCAAAATTGTACTTTATGTAGAGGGGAAGGGAATCCATCCTATCTTCCAAACAACATGTAATTTATGTAGAGTAGTTGTGATCATCAAAAGAGTGTAGAATTTACATTTTAAATGGTTTGATTATTTACTTACCGATGGAGCGTGACATTGCTAGTATGTTGAAGACCCTGGCTCTGTGGTTGTGTAACACCAATTCGAGGTCCTCAAAGCCCAGTTGTTCGTAGGCCCTGTCCGGCTATAAATATTCAAAAAAAAGTTAAATCACATGAAAATCAATTTGAAATCAAATTTAAACAACATAAAGTTAAAGTTACCTTGTGGTCATCAGAAAGAGACGAAGATCCTTGGTGGTGCGGCAAAGCACCGCCAGGGATTCCCACAATTTGAGATTATGATCTCGGATGTCGACAGCAGAACCACCAACGCGATAGAATCGACGTCGGTTCAATACCACTTGAGCGAGGGTATCTCGTGATCAAGCTATTCGAAAGAGAGAATGAGAAGCTCCTTCCTTTTCTCATCGTTAATTAATGCTTCTCGCTCCCAATTGCGTTAAGATATCATGGAATTGGCTAGATGAAAATATGGCAACCTAATAAACAAAAAATAAAGTTATGATATTTAATACAACTAGTGTATTAAAAATTTGATAAAATTTCGTATTATATATCAAAAAAAATTGTTTATTAGGTTGCCATATATTCATCTTGTCGATTCCATGAGATTCTAGTACATAATTGGGAGCGAGAAGCATTAATTACCGATCGAGACGACATCAGTTCTACGGCCTTGGTGGTTCTGCTGTCGACATCGGAAATCATAGTCGCAAATTGTGGGACTCTCGGGGGTGCTTTGCCGCACCACCGATGTTCTTCCACTTTCTGATGACAAAGTAACTTTAACTTTATGTCGTTTAACTTTGATTTCGAATTGCCATTCGTGTGATTTAACTTTTTTTGTTTGAATATTTACAGCCGGACAGGGCCGACGAGCAACGACGCATTGAGGACCTCGATGGTTTGGTGTTACACAACCACGGAGCTAGGGTCTTCAGCATACTAGCAATGTCACTCTCCATCTGTAAGTAAATAATCAAACTATTTAAAATGTAAATTCTACACTCTTTTGATGGTCACAACTACTCTACATAAATAACAGGTTGTCTGAAAGATAGGATGGATTCCCCTCCCCTCTACATAAAGTACATATTTGGTTCTTGTAATTCACACATTTTACCTATTTTTGTCTCACAATCAGATGTACATATATATAACTAAAAAATCGAACTCGTATTTTACATCTGTGCATGCTTAGAGTATCTCTCGGTAACATTGTCCTTAATCATTTGTTAAATGCAACACGTCCCCTAATATGAGGGGTAGTTTTGTCCTTCTACCATTTCTTTTATTTTGTATATTAATTTGTTCCTTTTATGTGAAGGGTCCAATAAACACTATGAATGACATCATCAATATTAACACCAAAAACCCTAAAATACTCAAGAGCTCAACAATCATTGAAGAAATTTAATCTTTATATACATGGTTTGCATTAACTCCATATATATAACTGATTATATAGAGTGTGTATTCTAGAATTGTCACCCCTAGGTTTTACCTTGGTCGGAAGTAACGTGGGTCGCTAGAAACAACAATGAATGGCTTGTACTGACTAATGATGGGTTATGGGATGTGTTAATGAGAAGATGCCAATAAGAGGTGAATTAATTCAGAATAATACCTTATTTTTACATATATCTAAATAAATGTTATATGTATGAGTGTTAGGCTAGTGGTAAGGTTTGGACATTACATAGTGGTGAACCCGAGTTCGAGCCCTGGGGGACGCATTCTGGAGGTACGGGGGCTTCGACCCCGGGCTGCATGCTTTAGCAGTCGGGCTTCAGTCTAAAAATTGCCGAGGATTAGTCCGGGCCCAATGTGGTCTGGAATACCTCTTCCAAAAAAAAAACTATAACAAGCAAATATGGAAAATAAAACTACACCCATCTCAGTTTTAATGATGGTTGTTTGCATTGTCCATCTCCATGGTTGGGTGTCTTTTATTCTATAGTTACAATACTACCAAATGCAAACCTTTTACCGTCCTTTAAATTTTAAGAGGTGCACAATTCATCTCTTATTTTTCAGATGTAAAACAAACTTTAGACTTCAGACATTTTAAACAACAAACGACACGTACGTTCAATTGCAAGAATCTATGTAAGGTAGATCAAATCCGAATCTAATACACACTTTCAACTAGACAATAGCCCATTGATTTTTCGCTTTGTTTTAAAAATGCTTACCCTCTATTAAACTCTGTTGTTAGTTAGTGATAGGGGAATTTTTGTCCATTTACATTTCTTAATAATATACTAGGCTAGGCCCATTAAATAGATTTCCTATACCATGCTATTTTCTTGTTCGATCATAATACGGACACTCTCTTCTAAGTCAATCATAAACCCTTTTTTATCCGTTCCCGGGAAGGATGGGCCAGATGTACGCCTAGGGCCCAAAAATAATAGGGGCCCAAATTATTTATAACATATTGTATTAGTGAAAATATTAGTAAATATGATATACAAATTTTATAAGTATCTAATAGGACCTAAACTATTTTGTATAATATTAAGCGTTCAAACAAGTAGTATTTAGTTATATTGCCTATGTAAGATGCTTATCGACTTATTTCATTATGGAAAAGAAGATAAGTCGGTTTTAGTGTTTAGAAGGAGTAAAAAAGTGTTTATAGGGGTGTTTGGGATTGCCTATGTAAGGTGCGTATCAACTTATTTTATTATGGGAAAAGAGATAAGTCGTTTTAAAAAAGTGTTTTCATTTTTTACTTTTTAGTTATTTTACATGTATAAGCAATCTCAAACACGATTGTATTTACATAAACATACATACATGATACATCTCTATATCTCCTTGTTAATTAATTACATCTTTAATTTTATAAACATTTTCCTTTCACATACTACCGTTCCACATACATATAGAACACTTGTACATCATTATCTATAAATTCATTGGATATATTATATCACCTGACCTCTTCAGAATTTAGTCGTATATGGCCGCTCGAACCAAAAATAGCACCTCAAGCCACAATTCACACTAAAAATTATGTAAGAAGTGTCATTTTTTATGAAAAGTGTTTTTAAATCGTTGATCATTTTTCATCAAATACTTTTATATGCATCTTATTTTAGTGCATCTCATCTGAATGTTCGTCCAATTCTTATCCAATGGTTGATAACCACTTTTTACGCTTCCAACTGAAACCCACAGACACAGGGGGGGGGGGGTTTCAATGAGAACTTCAGGTTAATGTGAGAATCATGAAAAATGATTATCAACCGTTGGATAAGAAGTAGAGGAACATCAAGATGAGATACCCCGTGACACGACCAACTAGATCAATTCCTTCTAAAGCACAACTATTTATGGGAGGATGGATTCAAAATGAATAAGTGATCAACGATTCAGATCCACTTCTCATGCTTATCGCATTAAACCTAACTTCTCAAATGATTATTTGCCTATATATAGTATCTTTTATTTAATAAATGGGTTTAATATTCTTTGATCCATCCCCTGCAACTTGTGCTTGAATATACATCTACATTTGTTCAAGCCCATTTGATTATAGCAAACCATAAATCACCTTCCTCTTCCTCCGTTTTCTTGAAACCCTCTCATCCAACATTCTTCTCATTTTCTTGAAACCCTCTTCATTTCATCCAAAATTCTTCTCCTTTTCTTGAAACCCTCCTCATATCATCCAAATTTATTGTTATTTTCTTGAAACCTTCTTATCTGATCCAAAATTAGTCTCATTTTGTTGATTGACCTTATAGATCCCATATAGTTCTCATCTTCTTGATTGACCCTATCTACTATGCTCTAATGGAGGCCAAGGTTTATACTACTTGGGGTAACGTATTGGCAATCGGCAAAAGAGAAACAATTGAGGACGTAATCCGGGTGACTCCCGAATGCATTTGTTTGCTGTTTTGATGGCCAAGGAGGCTCTGAGGTATTTTTCTTTGTTTCTTTAACTTTTGCAGTGTTAATTGAAATTCTGATCGTTGTTTTCATTGTTGTAAAGTTATGATGTTCATTGGTGAAATATTTCTTATTGTTTCAAATTTGATTAGTGATAAATAATTAAGTGTTTGTTTCCATTCTATGTAATGAATAATTGTTTAAATTGCGATTATGTTCTTGAAGTATGGTTTTGTCAAAAAAAAAAAGATATTACTTTCTCGTGAAATTATTTTCGTTGTAATTTGACATTGCCATCTTTTATTGAAAATTTTGGGATTTAAATTTGAAAAATTTAGAAATTATTTTTGTAAATTTTGCTCTGAAAATAATATTTAATTACTAACTTCTCCCTCCTAACAATCTTTTTTAAGCATGGGCTAGTTTAGTCTTTTTTGCTTTTACCAATTAATCATTTTTTTAAATAAAAACAAGAAAATGTTTATTTGTTATTGTTTTTATTTTGATTAGGGCTAAATAATTGAAGTGTTTGTTTCTCATCAAGAATTGTGTAAATTTACTCTAATTTGATCCTTTCCGAGGTTGGTTTTTTTGAAAATTTTAAAAATAGGATTTAGAAATTATTTTTTGCAAATTTTTCTCTGAAAATAATCTTTTGATTACTAGTTTAGAAAGGTAGATTAGTCTTTTACGGTTTTACGTAAGTAGTTCAAGTCTTTTTGTAATCATCAAGTTAAAAAAGAATGTTATATGTTATAACAAGTAGAGTTATATGTATTAATAAAATATCTTATTTAAATTAATTCTATAAAGTAAAATTAATTAAAAGAGTATTATGAAAAGTAAAATTAATTAAAAGGGTATTCTAAAAAATACTAGAAACTAATAAAATTCAGTTATGTTTTAATATATATATATATATATATACATGTATATTAAAATCCTAAATGGTGTATGGAAAAAAGAAACAATGTTTACCCTTAAAGTTAAATGAAGTGTGTAGGTTCACGTACTGAGTTCCCGTAGATGGTCCAGTTCTTGTGAACCGTATAATGCATTAGAGTTTCAGCGTTGGTCGAGTCCCTAGCTCCAATAGTGGAACAAACGTAACCTTAGCCATAGATGGTCTAGTTCTTATGAACCGTATAATAAGATTAGAGTTTCGTCATTATGGTATTGAGGAGATTTGCATTCTTTTATAAACTTGAATAAATATAACTTTAATTTTTTAAAGCTGTACTCAACCTTTCTACCTCACAGACTTGAGGGGTTTTTTTTTCTTTTTATAAAAAAATCTTATATCATTATATGTTAATAATATTACCTAAAATTGCTATTTTTGTCCTTGGATTAGTTGAAATTTATTATACGGTTTTATAACTTTTTCCTTCACGTCGTCACTCTAAGTTTGTCGTATAACCGTCGCTATAAGAACTGTATTAAACGTCCATCGATCATTGCAAGTTTTCTGATCCACCGGTCGATTGATCCTTCTAAGTTTAAGGTTGTATCCTCGTCACTTGATTTTCGTATTATACATGTGTTTGTTACTTATAGGTGGCAGAAAACTGCCCTCGAATCTTCATCAGAAACTTTTGGAATTGTGGGAGAAGGATTATTCTAAGGATATGTCCAATTGGATGCTCGAGGCGGTTCTGACCAAGTCATTTCAGTCCATGGACGATCTTGTTGCGGGAAAGTTCAACGAAGATATCGGATCCACCGCAGTGGTGATCTTGGTTACACAGACGCACTTAATAACCGCTAACTGCGGTGATTCAAGGGCGGTGTTATACCGGGGCAGTGAGGCAATCTCACTGTCAAAAGATCACAAGGTAAATTTTAAGTTTTGCGTTAACGCACATCCACTTTCTAGAGATCACCGCTAACTGCACATTAATTTTTTTACGACCCGACATTAGTGACGAGCGTTCTCGGATCGAAAGCTTAGGAGGAGTCGTATTGGACTACCATGGTCCGAGGGTGTTTGGTGTCTTGGCCATGTCAAGGGCTATAGGTGTGTTTATAAGTATTTTGCGTCTTTGATTTTACCATCGAACTAAGTAGATGTGTCTTTTTTTGGGGTTGAAACCAGACAACACACCATTTTCATCTGTCCAAATAAGGGACTCGGAGTCAAAGTTTAAGATTTGAGAGAGAGTGCGACAGTAGATTCGAGATCTGAGAGAGAGTGGGACAATGGGGACGAGAGTCACTATTGAAGGTTGACTGATGAATGCCGATTGAATCGCCAATGTGAGGCGGAGGGTTCGAATCTATTTTTGATTTTGCCGTTTTTTTAAGTTAAGTTTGGTCAAGTTGATGTATATTATTTTAGGGTGTTTTTTTAAACATAACAACTTTTTGGATATCGGGTCGGATTCGAGGTAGGATATAGATAACCAAGCCGATCACATATATATATAAAAAAAGGAGTTGGATTACGTTTTGCACGTTGTTCGGGATTCCTTTACGGTTTGGGTCTCGTCTGGGCAATTGGATAAATTGGATTCTACACAACCCAATCTTTTAGTCTAAACAATTAATAGTTATGAATTAATTGGTTTATTAAGTTACTAATAGTTATTGTATCAACAATCTACCACCTCGCTATTTAAATTATTTTATGCGATATGATTAATTTAACCATCAATATTGTTTAAAATTTTATGGATACAAAAGTTTTAGTAAATTACAAAAAAAAACCTTTAAACATCATTTTATGTTGTTTTTTTCATAACATTATTATGAAACAAAAAAAAAAAAAAAACCCCAACTCCTTTAAAAAAAATTTAGCCCAATTGCCTGCCTTACCCTCAAGTTGATGTATATATTTTAATTTAATTACATTAATTTTTTTAGGTGAACGAAGTTTCCATCCATAGGTTATTCCTGTCTCTAACGTACAGTTTGCAGAAAAGAGCGATGGACGACGAGTGCGTCATTATT
Organism: Centaurea solstitialis; assembly: GCA_030169165.1. Lineage (NCBI taxonomy): Eukaryota > Viridiplantae > Streptophyta > Magnoliopsida > Asterales > Asteraceae > Centaurea > Centaurea solstitialis. The sequence goes on from CM058043.1 coordinate 17,958,284, forward strand.
GCTATTGATGGCCTATGGGATATTGTAAGTAGTGATGAGGCTGCTAGGCTTGCTACCCGCGTCCTCCACACTCAGCGGGGGAAAGGTTCGACAATATCCCATAGGCCATTAGTAGCAATAATGACGCACTCGTCGTTCATCGCTCTCTCTACAAACCGTACGCCGGGGACATGAAAAACCAAGGATGGAAACTTCGATCACCTAAAAAATAAATGTAATTAAATTAATATACATACATCAACTTGAGGGTAAGGCAGGGGGGATTGGGCTAAAAAATTTTTTAAAGGAGTAGGGCTTTTTTTCGTTTCATAAAAAAAAACAATATAAGATGATGTCTTAAAAGGTCTTTTTCGTAATTTACTAAAACTTTTGTATCCATAAAATTTTAAAGAATATTAATGGTTAAATAAATCATATCGCATAAAATAATTTAAATAGCAAGTTGGTAGATTGATGATAAAATAATTATTAGTAACTTAATTAACCAATTAATTGCGTAACTATTAATTGTTTAGACTAAAAGATTGGGGTGTGTAGAATCCGATTTATCCAATCGCCCAAACGAGACCCAAACTGTAAAGGAATCCCAAACAACGTGCAACACGTAATCCAACTCTTTTATATATATATATATATATATATAGGTGTGGGTTCAAATACAAACCATTTTTTGGTTGTGAACGTGAGGACAACCCAGAGCGCGCCACGTGTCAATTTTAATTTTGTGCGACTAAGCTTATTCATACTGAATAACACTAGTATTCAGACTGAATAAGCCTAATTCAGTATGAATATAGCTTAGTCGCAGAAAATTCAGAGTGACACTGATGCAGGCGGAATAGCGCGGAACGGATCGACTAGCGTCAAATCCAAAATATGAAGAGAATTACAAGCGTAAAACTCCAAGAACAAAAGAGATGAACTCTCAATAATAACTCACAAAGAGAAATTATATTAAAACTGATAATATGATAATCTGATAATCTGAATTACAATGAAGCCTAACCATCCTATTTATAATCTAAATAAACTAGATAAATATGGAAATAGAATAAACCTCAATCTTACCTAATACTAATCATAACTTGATAGAGAAGAAATAAAATAAAAAGGAAACTAAATAATCTAAACCTATTCTAATTACTAATTCTTAACTTAATAAACAAGAAAACTAAATAAATATTTAAACTAATTAATAAATATCTAATCTAAATAATTATTTAATAAAATATTTAAACAGGTTAATAAATGCAATAAATCCCGGACTGATTTGATACGCGACTTGGTCAGCGATCGGCTCGCGCCGCGAGATATAGCCTCGCGCCGCGAGGTCTGGTCTGCCTTGTTGCTTGATTCTTCGTTTCTTTCAAGCCCGTTTTCCTGATTTCCGGAATTCTCTTAAAATCCTGAATACAGTTCGAACCTGATCTGTATCAGTCACCCCCACTTGAGAAGAACTCGACCTCGAGTTCTCTTGTGAAAGAAAGTCAAGCGGCTCGGGAAAGTCTTCAACAATTGGTGCGAGATCCGGTTTGACAAATTCAATCGCGGTCACGACGAGCTTGGCTTCATGTAGTTGTTTGATCGGGACAGATTCTTGCGATGGCTCGATTATGACGGGTGGTGGTTCGGTTTTGATGAGTGATTCTTCTTCTTTGTCCGGAAAGATGATTATCTTTTCGGGCACTTTTTCTGGACTAGGCGATTTTCTCGCTTGAAGGTATGATTCGAAAATAGCTTTAGCGTCGAGGCCGACTTTAATTGGGTCGAAGGTGGGAACCTCGATCGGCTCTAAAGGTGGTACTTTGATCGACTCATAGTGATGGTGGCAGTGGTGACGATGGTGTGACATGGGTCGGCTATAACGAGATGGGTGATTGACGTACCTGTCTTTTTTCGGACGCCCGGTGATGAGAGTGTTGAGTTGGGTGACTTGATTGGCAATGCGGTCGTTGGAGGTGGTGAGACGATCGGCGAGGCGGTCGGTGGCGGTGATGAGGGCGTTTGCGGCCGGTGAGGGCGGTATTGAGGGTCGCGGAAAAAACCGCAGTGATCTCCTCAATATCACCTCGGGTGAGTAGTCGTGGTGGCGGTGATGCCATCGGAAGGAAAAGAGACAGTGACTCTGGCTCTGATACCAACTGACGCAGGCGGAATAACGCGGAACGGATCGACTAGCGTCAAATCCAAAATATGACGAGAATTACAAGCGTAAAACTCCAAGAACAAAAGAGATGAACTCTCAATAATAACTCACAAAGAGAAATTATATTAAAACTGATAATATGATAATCTGATAATCTGAATTACAATGAAGCCTAACCATCCTATTTATAATCTAAATAAACTAGATAAATATGGAAATAGAATAAACCTCAATCTTACCTAATACTAATCATAACTTGATAGAGAAGAAATAAAATAAAAAGGAAACTAAATAATCTAAACCTATTCTAATTACTAATTCTTAACTTAATAAACAAGAAAACTAAATAAATATTTAAACTAATTACTAAATATCTAATCTAAATAATTTTTTAATAAAATATTTAAACAGGTTAATAAACGCAATAAATCCCGGACTGATTTGATACGCGACTTGGTCAGCGATCGGCTCGCGCCGCGAGATATAGCCTCGCGCCGCGAGGTCTGGTCTGCCTTGTTGCTTGATTCTTCGTTTCTTTCGAGCCCGTTTTCCTGATTTCCGGAATTCTCTTAAAATCCTGAATATAGTTCGAACCCGATCTGTATCAGACACGCGCGACTTGTCCCTCGACTTAGCCTTATTCAGTATGAATATAGCCTTATTCAGTATGAATATAGCGTTATTCAGTATGAATAACACTAAGTCGCGGGTTTTATTCAGACTGAATAACACTAAGTCGCGTAAGTCTATTTGGTTTAATTTTCACGCATTTTATCATGCATTTTTCTAGGGAATTTCTTTTCTTAGTGTTGTAGTTCATGCATTTTATTTTCATTTTTTCATGTTTTTGTCGGATGTGTGTTTGAGTGATCATCGGAGCTTTAATTGGATGTTTTGAGCGTGTTTTGTAGGGATTTGGTGATATCGGTGGTGAGGCTCGAGGCGGGAATGGTGGAGAGCGGGATGGACAGGTTGCGATCGAGAATGGCGGTGAAGACGATGGGGAGGAGCGTGGAAAGGATAAGTGAAAGTGAAGGATCGGAAGTGATAGACCGGAAGTGGAAGAGAATGAAGAAAAAAATGAAGAAGTGAAGGTTTGCATGGTTTGGGGTTGGAGCTCTACTTAGCTTGAATTGCTTGTTTACCTTCATCAAGGGAGGAAATTCTGTATTCTTGAGTATAGTATCTCCTTCCTACTCTATTTTAGTTAGTTTTATTGCTTTGAATTTCATAATTGTAGACCTATGAAGATTTTAATGTTTGTTGTTCATCTTCTCCATTTGTAGCATTTGATTTTCATTTCTTGCTTATGAATGTTGTAGATCTAGTCAATTTGGTAGTTTTATGCTTTGATTCTTCCATTGCATGTCAATTTTGAATTGTAGATGTTTTTGATTGATGTTACTAGTAGTTGATTAGTTAATTGTCATCATGTTTAGTTTTATGCAATTTAGATTAGATCATATCAATAATTCATTAGAATTTGGATGTTTGTTGAGTTCAATTGCCAATTTTGGAGTTAGATCTTATTAGGTTAGAAATTTAATATGTGTTTTAGTTTAGATCTAGGTTAATTGGTTGTGTATGATTAGAAATTGAGTATCGAATCATGATCATTATGTCTCAATCAATTGGTTGCATTTCATAATAAAAAATTAACTATCGATGGAAGAGGAATTGTCTAATGGAAGTTAGCCAATCTAATGACATCGAAAGTTTATGATGATTATTAAACAAGAGATTAATTGAACGGAAGTTCGTTAATCGTTCGATGAATTGATCGAGAATCTACGATCGCGTCATGGAGATAGAGGCGGTCGTTGATTGGGATGTTTTCGGATAACGTTTTCGTAGGAATTGATATGGAAATAATCACATTTCTAACGGAAATGGTCTATTCATCTCGGAAGAGAAATTAGACGTTTATTCTTCGGAATCCACTTAAATGATCGAGATACGATACTCACATTTCTTTTCCGTGTTTGTTCGTGTATGTTCATTTGTTCCCCTTTATGTGATAGGATAGTGTAGATTAGCATTTTATTGTCTTCTTCAATTTGTACTTGTTCTCATACTAGTTAGTCTTGTTTCTTGTTAGCTTAGGTAGTTTTGGTATTTGTTGATTAGCTAGGTAGGTTTACTCTTTGTTAGATTAGAAACCAATTTTTGAAAACCGAATTTCGCATAACTTGTGAATTGGAGATGCAACACTTTGATTTATCCGTTTTCTCCCCGTGTTCGACCCGTATGCTACGTCACGATATCGTACGCTTGCGGTTTTTAATTAAAGCTTGGATTTCGATAAAAAAATACGTATAATTCAAGCGAAACAAAGTCAAAATGCCACGTGTCGCGCTCTGGGTTGTCCTCACGTTCACAACCAAAAAGTGGTTTGTATTTGAACTTTTTTTTTTCTCTCTCTCTCTCTATATATATATATATATATATAGAGGAAAGTTCAAATGTGAACCACTTTTTGGTTGTGAACGTGAGGACAATCGAGAGCGCGACACGTGGCGACTTTGAGTGTGGTCCCCCTCTTTAATTCAATGCCCTCCCATGAATCGCGCCTAGTCACCCGCCGTGGACTTGACGTGGCGCCTAGTCATCCGCCACATGTCGCGCTCTCAGCTGTCCTTACGTTCACAACCAAAAAGTGGTTCACATTTGAACCCACCCCTATATATATATATATGTGATCGAGTTGGGTACCTATATCCTACCTCGAATCCGACCCGATATCCAAAAAGTTGTTATGTATAAAAAAGACCCTAAAATAATATACATCAACTTGACATGACTTAACTTTAAAAGAGGCAAAATCAAAAATAGATTTGAACCCTCCGCCTCACGTCGGAAACTCAACTCACACCTCCTAGACCCCATCAATCGGCATTCAATTGTCAACCTTCGATAGTGACTCCCGTCCCCATTGTCCCAATCTCTCTCATCTCGAATCTACTGTCGCACTCTCTCTCAAATCTTAAAATTTGACTCCGAATTCCTTATTTGGACAGTTGAACATGGTGTGTTGTCTAGTTTCAACCCCCAAAAAAGACACATCTAGTTAGAACGATGGTAAAATCAAAGAAGCAAAATAATTATAAACGCACCTATAGCCCTTGACATGGCCAGGACACCAAACACCCTCGGACCATGGGCGTCCAATACGACTCCTCCTAAGATTTCGATCCGAGAATCAAAGTCACCAATGTCGGGTTGTAAAAAAAGTTAACGTGCAATTAGCGGTGATATCTAGAAAGTGGATGTGTGTTAACGCAAAACCTAAAACTTACCTTATGATCTCTCGACAGTGGGATTGCCTCACTGCCCCAGTATAACACCGCCCTTGAGTCACCGCAGTTAGCGGTTATTAAGTGTGTCTGTGTAACCAAGACCACCACTGTGGTGGATCCGATATCTTCGTTGAACTTTCCCGCAACAAGATCGTCCACGAACTGAAATGACTTGGTCAGAACCGCCTCACCTTTCCCATATAATGACTTGTTTGTTTATTTGAAAAAGGTAAACTTGACATGAGAATTTACTTTACTAACAAATTTATAAAAAAAAACTCGGTTATTGCATTCGGGTTTCGTTGATATGGTTTCATACAATGATAAATACTCTTGTTATTACATAACGATTGATCATTTTTTAGTTAGAATTTCTATTGAAAGCGACTGACTGCATGCCCTCAACGCTAACTATATTAGTTACTTATTAGGGGTGTTTGGGATTGCTTATGTAAGGTGTTTATCGACTTATTTCATTATGGAAAAGGAGATGAGTCGGCTTTGGTGTTTAGATAGAGTAAACAAAGTGTTTATAGCTTTGTCAAAAAGAAGATAAGTCATTTTTAAAAAGTGTTTTCACTTTTACTTTTTAGTTATTTTAAATATATTAATAATCCCAAATACAATTGTAATATTACTACCGTTCCAATATATATATATATATATATATTAGTATCACCTGAAACTATGTTTTCTTCCACTAGTGATTCAATCCAACGATAGAAATGTAGCAAAAATCCATAGAAATGTAGCAAAATCCCTCAGTTTCGTCGATTGCTGGTCGTGAAAACGAAGAATCTAAGGGTGTGTTTGGTACAGAGAATGGAATTGCAGAGAAAGAGAATTGGTCTGAAGAATTGGAATTCATTCTCCTGTTTGGTAGGACAGAGAATTCAACAGAGAATTGTAACATAAAATCATTTCTTTTTTTTGGTTACACAGAGATTTCTACAGAGAATTGTACGAACATTTTCAGCAAAAAAACTAAACAAGTGCTAAAAACATCTAACATTCACCGCAAAAATCACTATGAAGGTTTTTTTTGGACACCTTATTGCATCTATTGGACAGCTTATTGCAACTAT